>JALJVW010000001.1:0-347500 GCA_024865655.1 Emberiza elegans
CACTTCCACCAGCTCCCAAGTCAACCCTTCTCTTCAAAAAGTTTTCTGTCCAACACTGAGTTCCTGGTGCCTTTGCAAAAACCCACTCCCCCTGGCTTGTGGGAAACCTGCAGGTTCAGATTCCTTCAGGGATGTGTGTTTGAAATCTGTCATGCCCATTTTGGATACTTGCTGCACAGTACTGCATTTTTCAGTCATTTGCTGCACTCTCATTTCTGGCCTGCAGGAGCTGAGTCAATTGATCCTGGTTTTCCTCAGCTTAGTCTTTTCTTTTCTGGGCCGCAGAGCTCACTGAACCACAACTCCACGTCTACTGCGGACAGTTGCAAGCACCAAACAGGGAAAATGATCCCAAGCTCAAGTTCTGTGGAATTCTCCTCCTTCATTTCATTCTAGACCTCCTCAGGACATGCCTCAGGTGCCAGCCTCATGGGTGACAGAAGGCCGCAGGACAAGAGCAGGAGTTCAGCCAATGGCTACAGGAAGCAGAGGAATGTGCAAGCAGGGGAGTGCTGGAGATGGTGGAGGCCTGCCAATCTGCCTGCTCTTGTCTTGCTGCTGAAACCCTGAACTGCAGTGCTCTTGAGAGCAACACTTGGGCCTAAATCCCACTGGAATCAGCATTTCTTACAGGGATTGGCATTTGCTGATGAACGGCTTACACTGCTCATCTTCCTGGCAGCTCACCTGGGCCATGTGTTAGAAAAGAGGAAGCTAAGTGAGTCTGTGAAGTTTCCTGGAAGGAACAAAGCTCTGGGACAGCAAGCAGCATTCTCAGGCTGCTCTCAGGGGAAAATCCCAACAAGCTGAAGACACCTGGGTAAAGAGGTGAGTACCATTGTGAGCTACGCTGGCCTGCAATAGCAAGGTCCTGGACATGAAGGTGGGGGGCACATAGTGTCCTTGTGTCCTGTTTCTGCATCTTCCTGGGAACCAGAGGAATCCTGCCTCCTCCTGTGAGGAATTCAGCCTGGGAACAAATAGATCCCTTCTGGTTTGGCTTTTGTCCTTTTTTCGTTTGGACAGCATTGCTTTGTAACATCAGCTGAGCCTGCCCCCAGGGTGCCTGATTGGACTCTGTCAGCAAAGGAAGTGCAGGAAGCTTGGAGAGGAGGCACCTGTGCTTGAGGAGGCCTTGTGCCGGGCCAGCTCAGCGAGGACTGGGAATCAAAACCGCTAAATCCCGCACTCCATGGGAAGATTCCCTTGCCGGTCAGCCTGCGCTGAAGCTGTGCATTGCCCTGGCGCTGTGCGTTGCCCTGGCGCTGTGCCTTGCGGACGGACAGTCCCGTTCGTGGCTTCGCTGCTGCCCGAGCCTCTCCCCCCTCACACAGGGGCCCCGCCCCGCCCCGGGCGCCCCCTGGCGGCTGCCCCGCCCCGCCCGCCCCGCGCAGGGGCGCTGCCTTCCCCTGGCGCCGCCCAGCGGCAGCCGCCCCTCACTGCAGGCACGGAGGAGGGAGCGGGCCCAGCTGCTCCTCCTGCCACGCGCCTCCCTTCTTTTCCAAGGGACAAGAAGGCTCGAAAGGAAGCGTTTTCCAGCTGTGTCCCTCTGCTTTACTTGGTGGGGGCCCACAGTCTCCCCCGAGGTGAGCCTAGTACGTCCATAATTGCTGGCGCAGGAAAAGTCCCGTTCCTTCTCCCACCAGTTGTCATACAGCCCGCGGCACAGTGGTGCCATCCCTGCCCAGCTGGGGCTCTCTGGCACAGCAGCAGCAGCAGCAGGGCTTGCCTTGGTCTCACCTGGGAAGCCAGAAGCCTCTGTAAAACATCAGTGTCCACATCAGCAGTAATAAAGGGTTTATTATTATCACAGTTTATTTTCAAATTTTACATTTCAAGGGCTTTAATCAGATAAAAGTTGAGATTTTAAGACAGAAGATGTTTCCTTATTCCAGGGTGGAATATCTCCGTCAGAAGCATAGTGTGGTCTAAGGGGTCTCATTAGCATAATTAAAGTTTGTTTTAAAGGCTTAGATTTCCATTTCTTTTAAAATTTATTATTTCTGCTTTGAACATCTGAGGATAAAGCTCAGGAGAATTCAGGTCCCAAATGACAGGTTCCTCCCTGTCCCTCACGCTGCTGCCTGTCAGCAGAGCAGCACTGCAGCAGCAGAGCCTGCTCAGGCTCGCTCTCTTCCTCCAGAGGCTAAAGGGGAGGCAAAGGACAACAAATGTGTTGTCAGTCCAAGGCCTGAGCATCCTGCAGCAATCAGTGGCAGCTTTGGTTGGTTCAGTGCAAAGCTTTAGTGCAGTGCAGGGCTGCAAGTTTCTGAGCAGGCAGCACTTGCCCTTTGTGGCTGAAGATGCTGTGGGCTGGAGTCCTGCCATGACCTAGCTCTTCAGGCCAGCCACTGGCCATCCGTGGGAAATGGCATCTGAACTTTCCTATGCGGGCATCATTGTCCTGGCATTCTCACCGGGACTGTGAACTGCCCTTGGTGTCAGAGAAGTGGTAGCATGATGTCCTTTACAAAATCACAGAATCACTCGGTTGGAAGAGACCTTCAAGATCATTGAGTCCAACCTGTTTCCTAACACCTCAACTAAACTATGGCACCAAGTGCCACATACAGTCTTTTTTTAAACTCATCCAGGGATAGTGACTCCACCACCTTCCTGGGCAGACCATTCCAGTACTTTACCACCCTTTGCAAGA
Source organism: Emberiza elegans (assembly GCA_024865655.1). NCBI lineage: Eukaryota > Metazoa > Chordata > Aves > Passeriformes > Fringillidae > Emberiza > Emberiza elegans. Next base: position 2,657 of record JALJVW010000001.1, read on the forward strand.
AAATCTTTTTCCTAATATCCAACCTATATTTCCCTTGACGCAGATTAAGATTCTGTCCTCTCATTCTGCCAGTTGCTGCCTGGAGAAAGAGACCAACCCCCACCTGACTACAGCCACCTTTCAGAAGTTGTAGACAGTGATAAGGTCACCCCTGAGTCTCCTGTTCTCCAGGCTAAGCAACCCCCCTCGCTCAGCCGCTCCTCACAGGGCTTGTGTTCCAAGCCCCTCACCAGCCTTGCTGTTCTCCTCTGGATGTCCTTCCCAAACTGAGGGGCCCAGACCTGGACACAGCACTCAGGGTGTGGCCTCACCAGTGCCAAGTGCAGAAGAAGAATGACCTCCCTGCTGCTGCTGGCCACACCATTCCTGATAGAGGCCAGGATGCCGCTGGCCTTCTTGGCCCCCAGGGCTCACTGCTGGCTCATGTCCAGCCGGCTGTGGACCAGAACCCGCAGGTCCCTTTCTGCCTGGGCGCCCAGCCACACCGCCCCCCAGCCTGTAGTGCTGCAGGGGGTTACTGTGGCAAAAATGCAGGACTCTGCACTTGGACTTATTAAACACTGTGTTATTGGACTCTGCCCATCCATCCAACCATTCCAGGTCTCTCTGCAGAGCCCTCCTACCTTCCAAGAGATTGACACGCGCTCTCAGCTTGGTGTCATCTGCAAATTTACTACTGAAAGACTCAATCCCATCATCCATGTCATCAATAAAAATACTGAACAGAAGTGGCCCCAGCACAGAGCCCTGAGGGACACCCCTGGTGAGCAGCCACCAGCTGGATGCAGCACCGTTCACCACCACCCTCAGGGCCCCGCCATCCAGCCAGTTCCTAAGCCAGCAAAGAGTGCTGCTGTCCAAGCTGTGGGCTGCCAGCTTTTCCAGGAGTGTGCTGTGGGAGACAGTGCCAAAGGCCTTGCTGAAGTCCAAAGAAACAACATCCACAGCCTTTCCTGCATCCAGCAGGCGGGTCACCTGGCCATAAAAGGAGACCAGGTTGGTCAAACATGACCTACCCCTCCTAAACCCATGCTGGCTGGGTCTGATACCCTGGCCATCCTGTAAGTGCTGTGTGGTGACACTCAATATAAACTGCTCCATTACCTTACCACCTACTGAGGTCAGGCTGACCGGTCTATAATTGCCAGATGCTCCTTCCCACCCTTGTTGGGAATGGGGGTCACATTGGCCAGCTTCCAGCCATCTGGAACCTCACCAGTGAGCCAGGACTGTTGGTAAATGATGGAGAGTGGCTTCACAAGTTCATCTGCCAGCTCACTCATCAGTGGGATGGATCCCATCTGGGCCCATAGATTTGTGAGCATCCAATGGCTCAGCAGTTCTCTGACTGCCTTCCCTTGGATAATGGGGGGACCATTCTGTTCCCTGACACCATCTACCAGCCCAGGAGGACAGCTGTCCTGGGGACAAGCCGTCTTCCCACTAAAGACTGAGGCAAAGAAGGCATTAAACACCTCCGCCTTCTCCTCATCTGCAGTTACTGAGTTCCCTCCATCATCCAGTAGAGAACAAAGGTTGGTCTTACCCTTCCTTTTACCATTAATATATTTGTAGAAACATTTTTTATTACCCTTTACAGAAGTCACCATTTTAAGTTCAAACTGAGCTTTGGCCTCTCTAATTTTTTCCTACATGCTCTATCAGCCCCCTTAAATATTTCCTGAGGGACCTGACCCTCCTTCCAAAGACGATACCTCCTCTTTTGATTCCTAAATTCCTTCAAAACCTCCTTGCCCATCCAAGCTGTGTGTTTACCTCGTCGACTCATCTTTCGGCGCACAGGGACAGTCTGTTCCTGTGCCCTCCTGTGCCCACCTTTCCTGGACTCCCTTGTTTTTAAGGGCTGCTTCCCAAGGAACTCTCTAAATATGTCTCCTAAGTAGGCCAAAGTCTGCCCTCTGGAAGTCCAGTGTAAGAATCTTCTTGGTGTTCCTCCTCATTTCACCAAATATGGAGAACTGTGTAATTTCATGATCGCTCTGCCCCAAGCAGCCTCCAAGCACCACATCTCCCACCAGCCCATCTCTATTTGCAAACAGGTCTAACGTGGCCCCTCCCCTGGTGGGCTCACTCACCAGCTGTGACAAAAGTTATCCTCTACACACTCTAAGAACTTCCTGGACTGTCTCTGTTCTGCTGTATTAAGTTCCCAGCAGATGTCTGGTAGGTTAAAGTCACCTACAAGAACAAGGGCTGGTGATCCTGACACATTCTCCATCTGCTTATAGAATAAGTTGTCCACCTCTTCCTCCTGGTTGGGTGGACAATAACAGACTCCCAGAAGGATGTCAGCTTTTGGATGCTGGCCTTCCCTTAATTCTTACCCATTCAACTCCATCTTCATAAGTTTCAATACCCATGGCATCAAAAGCCTCCTTAATATAAAGGGCCACCTCTCCGCCTCTTCTCCCTTTCCCATCTCTTTTGAAGAGCATGTAGCCATCCAGTGCAGTGCTCCAGCTATGTGAGTCATCCCACCATGTTTCTGTGATGGTGACCACATCGCAGCTTTGCTGTTGCACCACGGCCTCCAGCTCTTCTTGTTTGTTATGCTGTGTGCATTGGCATACATGCACCTCAGCTGGGCTACTGATTTCATCCCTAACTCAGGTTTGCCACCCTTTGGCCTTCTTCCAGACAGCCCAAATACATCCCCTTCCCCCTTCAGACCTAGTTTTAAGCGCTCCTAACAAGGTCTGCCAGTTCATGAGTTAAAACCTTCTGCCCTTTATAGAGAGATGTATCCCATCTGGTTCCAGTAGAGCAGGTGCTGTAAAAGTTGCCCCATGATCAAAGAACACAAAATTTTGCTGATGACACCAACCCTTGAGCCACTTGTTAATGATGTGAGTTCTCCTATTTCTTTCATCATTTTTCTGCCACCAAAAGGACTGAGCAGGACACTATCTGTGCCCCTGTCCTACCAACTACTTGATCCAGTGCCCTAAAGTCCCTTTTTATTGCCCTGACACTCCTCTTTTCAATGTCATCCCTGCCAGCCTGGAGTATCAGCAGTGGATAATAATCAGAGGAATGAATCAGCCCAGGAAGTCTCTCAGTTATATTTCGTATCTGGGCCCCAGGGAGGCAGCAGACTTCCCTACAGGATGGATTTGGTTGACATATGGGGTCCTCTGTTCCCCTCAGAAGGGAATCACCCACTATGATTACCCTTTTCTTCTTGATGTTAGAGGTGGTGATCCATTTACAGATGAATCATAATTGGGAGATATTGGAATAAGATCCCAATATTACCAGATGGAACATGCCTGGTCTCATCTGGCCCTTGCTGCTTGACCAGAGGTGGCAACTGGGATGGCTTTCACCTCAGAGACACCTTTGGCTGGCTGGAGATTGCAGCTAGGCACTTGGAACCAGTCCAGGCAAGCAGGAACTCAGTTTTAACTCTGGTGGAAAGGCCATAGGCGATGGTGAAGAGGAAAAGGAGACGGATTCTGCCGGAGGGTTTAATCCACAGTTTATTCCAGGGTCACAGATCTCCGAATCTCGGTAACAGTGCCAACAGAATGCCAACCGCATGGTCTCAGTGTGCTCAAGAGACCTGAGCAGCTCTGCATGGCAGAGACAAGGTCTGTCTGTGAAGGGCTGGGATGCAGTTCCTATTGGCTGCTCTCTAAGGCCTGAAACCCTGAGGGAAGCCACTTGACCAGAGCTGAGCAGGGAAATGTTCCCTGCTTCAACTCAGACACTTGCAGAGCAACTCAAGGGTTAGTTGGGACATAAACACCACACAAATACCACATGAACAGCTCCACACAAGAGCTTTTGCCTTCAGGTGAGCTGTGTCTCTGCTTGCTGCTTCTGCCAGCTCTCAGGAGCCAACTTGCCTGCTCCTTATTGCTTGTTTGTGCTTTTTCCCTGCCCATTCCTTGCAGGTCCCACTAGGAGAGGTTCCTGCCCATCAGGACTCCTCGGCCCAGGCAGGAGAGGCGGAGCGGCAGGAGAGCACGGATGGAGTGCGCGGTGCCCGGGAGTTCAGGTGTGTGTTAAGCTTTCTCACTTTCTCTGACAGGGGTGGGAGAAGTTTCCCCACAGAAAGGAAAAGAAAAATGTGTCCCGGGAGCAAGATCCCAAGAAGAAATGGTTGAGATTTGCAGTTGTATACAGATTTGTTGTGGTGTGTCTGCAACTAACCTCTGTGAGCGACCTGCACTCCCAGAGCCCAGAGCAGGCTTGCTTAAACTGCTGACGAATGAGGCGAGAGATGGGTCTTTGTGGGGAACTCCAAACACTATTTATTGTGCTGAAACAGGTCCAGGGACAGAGACAAAATGGGGCTGAGGACACAGGGTTTTATATGGGAGGAAAAAGGGGTGGAGCGACACAGTAAGCCAGGACCAATAAGGGACAAGACAGGGGAGAACGTTCTAGGGGTGTACATATAAGGAAAAAACGGCAGTTGAACTGGGTGATACCGACAAAACCTGCTGCATCAACATGAGCCTGCAAATGCCCATGGGCGAGACTATTGCATTCAGAGAGGTGTCTCTCTTTGACCTTGGTCACCTTTGCCCTGAGGTTAAAGTTCCACTGGTAGGCCCCTGGGCCTCCACACAGATTTAAGGTGCAACCATGATAACTGTAAAAAAGGGAAGAAAATTCAGCTTTCTGAAGAGGCAAACTCCTCATTGTATCATGTGCACAGCCAGCCTTTATCAAAATCAAATGGTAAAAAGAGGGTTACCCCAAGAGTTATGAGTTCAGATTAGTTCTCTGCAAATTTCTTATATGTGTTGGGATAAATTATTGCTCCTTTCCTGTGGCCTTGCAAGAGGAGGAGAATAATAGTAACAGTAATGATGATTTTACATATATATATATAAAATCATCATTCTTTTTACTATTTTATATATGTATAGTATACACATTAAATTATGCATTAAAGATGGAAGTATTTAGATAATCAGGCAGTATTTGCCATTCATGGACTATCGATTCCATACCATGTTTGAAGGAACTATCTGAATTCTTAATTCTGTTGTAATAACTTTTAACTGACGTGGAATGAAAATTGAGTATTGTACTGATTAACTCTGTGAACTTACTTAGGTTGCACCACTGGAACAACCATTTTGTTTAAAATGCGATGTAAAGTACATAAGATTTTGAAAGACAAAGATGTTTTGTCAGCCTCATTTTAGAACAAAATTGTTCTTGCTCAAAATTCTGTTTATTAGGCAATGTAACGGTGTCGATTTGGATACATAAAAATTAAAAGTCAGCTCAATTGCAACAACATATTCATTCAAATACTGGTTTAGGGAATGTTGCTGCCTTAGTGCAGCATACATGACCTTATTCGTTAAAAGTCAACCAATAAACAAATTCAGCTTTAAGTTATCATACAACTAGTGGTGTACAATTCTTTCAGGATCTTTTGCTGGTCACCGTGACTTCGAGAAATATTAAAAGTCTCTTTTCTTAGCTCAAGCGCTTGAAGAATGAGTTGGAGCTTTTCAGTTCCAGGTCTCAAGGTTGTTTATTGCATCTTACCTGTAAAAAATTTTCTTTTGCTCTGCTGAGGTCTGTCCAGCAGGACAGTTCTAGGCACACTGCCTGCCCCCAGGGCAGTGTTATGTCTTTATACTAAAAACTATGTATACAATGTTTGTAATCACTTTCTAATACTTATCACCTATGTTAGACAGGGAGCTTCTACTCTAAACCAATCTAAAAGTGCCAACGTCACAGCAGAAGATGGAGGCCAAGAAGAAGAAGGAGAAAGGCTGGACACACCCAGATCCCTCCATCTTGCCTCCTGAACTCCCATTCTAGAAACCCCAAAATCTACTTTTCCACTCTGTGATAACTTCACTATTACTTTACCTAAACTCTTGTGGCCTGCTGATCTTCATATAAGGTTGGTAATTTGCTCCATGGGTCATAATCAAAACTACGGGTGTTTTGGGCTCTGTGCCAGGCCTTCTGAGCCTCCTGGCAAGGGTCTTGGCCATTCTGGACAGCTAGAGAGATATCCTAAGTTCCCACACAATTCTAGCCGGATTTTCTTTTTATCCTATTCTGCTACTTTTTTCTGACACTTGCTTTAGGACTCTGCTCTAGCAGGATGTTGATGACAGCTCTAGTATTCTCTGCCTGGCATGCCTTCACAAAGATAAAGCTATGCTTTTAGGTCTGATGTGGGCCATTCATTTGCCAAAAATACCTAGTTAAAGCATCATTGGCAGGTGCAAATATGTGCTTCTTCATTGGTACCTACACAGAATTGTTTCCTCCCCTTCCTGGAGCAGGTGTGTATGTAGGGCGAGCACAATATATCAGTGACTGCACTGAGGTGGTTCCAGCACTGGCACATAGGAATTATGTATCTATCACTGTGCTGAAGAAAGTGAGGAGTGCCAAAAGCCTTATGGCTGGGCTGCTCAAAAACATATGGCCCAACCACCTTTGTTAGAGAGAAAGAAAATTAGGAGTGGAGGAGTAACAGAAGCTTTTGAACCTTCATTTTTTTCAGTCTAGTCTCCAGGAAATGTCTCTAGGAAAAGTGCATTTGTTTAAACCCCATGACAATGGAACAGTTGAACCAGTGGGAGACAGGCATGGCTGAAGAAATCTTACAGCCTTTGGCCTGGAGGAACAGCCTTGTTGACTGTAAGGTTTCCTTGTGACTTTGAAACCAATGCGTTTTCATATGCTAGCAATACTTGACAGAATCCTGCTATGTGGCCAATAGCAGTGCCTGCACTAGGTCTCCTCTTGAAATTACTTAATATTAAGCAGACAGCTTAATATTGTAGTCTCTGGGAAAGTGTGAAGTGCCAGACTGCAAGCGTTCAGTTAATCTACATGCACACTCATCTCTGCATTGGTGAGGAAACAAGATCATGAAAGCCAGGACTGTCTACTGACTAGAAGCTAAAAGTACACAAATCTGCAAATAACATTTCCAATTTTAGTAGAGATCGTAACCAATCATGAACATACAGCTTAGCTAGAGATTAAATCAGGAGGATTAATCTGTTTGCACATTTGCACAGGGGATGCTGAAGTGGTGACTGTGATCAGGTCCTTAAACGCAGGGTGTGGCTGAAATAAAAGTGATGGCCATGATGTTGGAGTTGAGTTATATGGAGTATGCTGTACAGAGGTAAATTGAGAAGACATTTTTTTCTGGGAGATTTTCTGTTAGTTGAATGTCTGACACCCAAATGTTCTCTACCTAAGCCAGAATTACCAGGCGTGATGCAGACTCTGCTAAATGAAGATGTATGACAGTGTTACAGAGGTGAACAGATCAACATCAAAGGTCTTTCCAGTACAAAAATCTATTTAACCTGTGTGTGTCTAACCTCAGCAAATGAACAGCTGTGGCCACACACTTTCAAACACTTGAAATAACTGCTGTAGCTGTGGGATAACTGCTCTAAAAGGTCTTCAACTTTCAGAAAAAAATATGACAGGGAGCTGTAGGACAAAATAACAACTAGAAGAAAGAGGAATATATAAAGGGATCTTATTCTTCTACTGCTAAGCAGTAAAGTTTTGAAATTAACAGAAATTTATCCTAAGGAAAGAAACTGTCCAGAGCAGGTGAGGTAGTCACGTCTGACTGGATGTGAGACTTTCTGTGGCTCATACTGTAACAGTTCTTAAGCTATACACCAGCCTGTAAGGAACAAGGATTACTCACACTGCAGAAACTTTATTAACAGTGTAATGCAGTCTGAGATTTGGTCAGCTAAGTGTGGGCAATATTGAGGTCACAGGGTCTTGTCTGATTTTGACAAGTTTGGGCAGTAGCCTGAAGAATCAAGAGGGGGGAGATTGTATATTCTCTATTCACATACTGGCGATTCTCCATCAAAATGCTATATCCAGTTCTTACAGCCAGTTGTGGTAGGATGTCAGAAAATGGGCTACAGATCAGAGAAGATCTTAAAGAAGAGAGATTTCAAAGACATGTCAGTGAAAAGACTTGGGGAAGTAAATCTACTTACGCAGAAGAGAGGATAAGCAGGTCAGCAAGAGGTTAATGAATGATTGCAGCAACTTAGCAACTCCTCTTAGGAGTTCTGAAAGCTATAAAAGAGAAGTCAAAAGATATGTTTTATATTGATTCAGTGATAGATAATGCATAGAATTGGCCTGGGAAAGAGAAGTTACTCCAACATTATAAGCAGAATTTAAGCACGGATACAGAAAATTCTAGCCTAATCCATTTCATTTTTTTTGCTACAGATATTCTTACTGTCAGAAGCCAATAATGGAGATGAAAGAGGAAGCAAGTTCGGCTACAGTTTAACAGTCTCTGAAGAGCAAGAGGCAATGCAAGGCAGAGCAAGGGTAGGAGACATTTAGACTTAATGAGAGACCTAGGCAGTGCATTCCAGCTCCAGGGCTGCACCCAAACAGATGCTGACTCTGTTAGCAGCCTGACTCCCCATAGCACAGCTTGCAGAAAAAGTAGTGAAACAAGGAAGGCCAAGTGGTTTGTCCTTTGCTCCAGTCTATTATTGACTCAGTCAATGGACATAAGCAAAACAACAGTCTTGGCATTTGTCTTTGCACTGTGAAAATCATGGTTGCTGACATTAGAAGAACTTTAATTCATTCAAGTCTCTTTTCTGCAAACATGTGTTAAGGGTGTCTGATAACCAGTGTGGGACACAAGAGCCTAGTATAAGGTGAAATTAAAAGCATGCTTCCGAAAGAGATAAGCTTTTGACTTCCAGTTTTTGTCATTCCAGTAAGAGCAACAAAGTTCAACCATGCACTAGTTGGGATCAACAAGGAGTTGTGGTGAGGCAAGGAGCTGTAGCAAACATCCTCATGCGAGAGTTTGAAGGCCAGGGGTGGTGGATGAGCAGCTCAGCAGCTCGCTTTGGCAAGGACAAAGAATGAAGCTGTATGAGCCTCTCACCGAATGGTCTCTTTTTAAATGGAAAGGAGATCCAGAAGAGGTAGTACTTAAGTAGACTATGCAATAAATTAAAAGGGCATTACTGCACCGTGAGCAAAGGTCTGTACCCAGTCTCTTTTTTCAAAAATGTGTCTGCAGAAACGGCCCCCCATTTTTTGTCAGTATTGATTTCTGCATCAACTATACTGGTTCTGCAGAATTTACTTAAATTTATTTGGCAGTTCTGGTAGGGAAAACTTGCCCCTTTCCTTCTGGCAAAGGAAACGCAAACACATTTCTCAAGAAAATGTATTGCAACAAAATTTCCTTTTTGAAATGGCCTTAAGTTTTTCTACCAGACATTCCAGGAAAAAAAATATTTTAATTTAATTTTCATCTACATTTGCTTTTTATTTTAGCTCTAAAATTTTTTAAATCCATTTTCTCTATTTTAAGCTTTGATTTTTTTTCAAAACTAAGGTAATTTCTACTTCTCTATCATTTTGTACTTTGAAGGAACAAAATAAGAGAACACAGGAACAGCAATTTCCTCCAAAGGTCCCTTCTTTTTCTTCTTTGGGAATAAGGGAATAAGCAAAAACTCGAAAGAAATTGAAGCAAAAGGAAGCAAAAAGATGAAACTTTTTCAGCTATAAAAAAATTATTCAAAGCACTCATTTTGAAGCACCAAAAACCTCCAATTTTTACTTTTGAAGTTGAAATATATTTTTTAAAGGCACAATATGTGTTTTCATTCTTGACTGTTATAAAATCCAAATTGCAAAGAGTCTGGGACATTGTTGGAAAGTATTCTGGTAAAAGGTGTATACCAGTCCTGCTCTCTGTCAGTGGCAACAGTAGCATTAATACCTCTGAAGGCCAATAACACTTCTGTAAAACTATTATCTCCATGTCTTTCCATCCTGACATCTATATGACCCTAGTTCCTTCAGTTGTTTTTCACAGATGTCCTTAAAAGCCATTTACTTTTCTGGCTGGGGACCACCACTTTTTTTTTTTTGTGGCACTGCTGGTCCCATTGTGTCAACAGTGCTTGTTTTGGAACTCTGCCACTTGCACTGACAGATACATTGAGTAAGAATGATATTTTGGCGTTCACTGAGAGCAACATTTGTGATGTGCACAGATTTCTCTTAATCTTTCTTCATTCTTTTCTTCTGTCTCCCTTGGTCCCACTGTTGGAGAGGAAAAACTTGCTCTGATTGCCCGTGAGGCATGGAAATCTCTGCTTAGTCTCATGTGCAGGAGCAAATACCAGGATATTTGCTCTCATTTGTCTCTCTGTGGCTGCCTGAGCTCATCTGCATAATATAACCTGCGTTTGACAAAAACAGACTTTAAAAAACTTTTGTTGATATTTTTGATAAAATGTTGAAATGGTATTTTATTTGAAAAACAATTCCCTTTTTTTTCTGTGTTAACTGTTTCAATGAGAATAAATCTCTCTGATTAAAAGCCATTTGGGTGAAAACCTTTACTTTCTTGAAAGCATTTCACCAGTACTCAGCACTTTCCCATGTTTGCTGAGATCAAACAAGAAGAAAGCTCTGTTTTGCACCTCCTGATAGGGTGCTGTAGGATATTTATCCCATGGTTGCCTCCCTTAAGTCAATAGGACTGCTGATGTCTCCCTAAGCAATCGAACAATCCACAACAGATGGTGATGTTGGGGAAGAAATGGTGCTGTGCCATTAGTGTCTCATGTCAGCACCTACAGGAGCAAAACCCCTGTGTGGCCAGCACTGGACCTTGGGCACCACCAGTCCAAAGGCAAAGGATGGTCCCTGGTGGTTCCTGCACCAGCTGAGGCTCAAATGAAAAGACCAAATGAAAAGACCAGCTCTGCTGTCAGTTGACAGAAACAACTTTTGAGGGGGCCAAAGTTTCATATGTTGTCTTGAAACCTCATGATTGAGCAAACTTTCCAGCATGGAAGGGGCTTTTGTTGTTAACATGGGCATGTTTTTCAGCATTTATTTTATCCTTACCATGAAATGTCTTGCCTGAGGCTTTGTGTATCCCACTGCATCCATATCCATTGCAAGACAGAAAATAAATTATTTTCACTTAGAGACACTGGGAAATTTTTTGAAGAAGATCCAATATTGATCTCCTTTCCACCCTTCTCCTTCATATAAGGCACCAAAATATGTCAAGCAATAAGCAATGTGCAGAGCTGAAGGACAGAACCCACCCCCCTCCCACAGCTTCTTAAACACATTGCAAATAAAACCAGTTCCATTCCATTACTGATACTAAGCTGCCCATTACTCTTTGACTTGAATAAAACTGAAATGGTTCAAAATCACCTTATTTCTCCTGCAGCAGCACAGCACAGATGCCTTCAGATCCCTGCTGAGGGCAGAAGTTAAATTCTCCCCATCATTTGAATAAATGTCAGCAGCCACTGTTCCTCAGAACTAGATACAGTTAATTGCTCAGATTAGACTTTTCCAGACTGTATAAATGCACACAGTTCTTTCTCATGAGATGTAGGTAAGAGCTGTGTCTAGATTTTACTAAGCTAAGAGTAAGATACAATATCTCTCAGGTCTACAATAAGACAGAGTTACTGTTGATTGTTTCCACACTCGCATGGTGCTTTACTAGGTCAGTCTTCCTCTTTCCTTAGGTCCCTTCGCTTGAAAACTGCTTCAGGACCTTGGTGATTCACTAAACCTTCAGTCTCATCTCTCTTCACTGTAGGGTGCCATCCAAGTCACTTCAATGAGTCTATTCACACAACAATGTGCACAGTTGATTAAGCAGTGCCCCAAAACAGTGCCTGGAAATGAAGTCAGTTGTCAAATGTCCACTGTTTCGCTGGGAGATTTTAAGATTTGAATTTAACCTTTTTTTTGTAAGGAAGATTTTGCACCATAATATCATTTTAAAAGAAGAGGAGGTAGGGAAAATGCAACCTGCATTGTTTGTTATAAACAAAACTGCCTCTAATGTAAAGTACTTCTTAAGGTTTATCCTCACTGACTTCTACGCAGACACTGAATTTCAGAGATTATCGTAAATTGCGCAGTCAAAGTTCATCTTTATTAAATAAATCTCTGAAGCACATGTTCACTTTTAAATCCATGTCTGTGCATACATGCTTTGCTGATCACAGTCATAGATTTTGTGTTTCATTTGGGTTTTGTGATCACATGTCCTATTCTGGGATTATGCAAAGAGACAGCATTAGGAGCCCAGGAACTGTGGCACCTGGAACAGCTGATATGCATTTTAAGACAAGGACACACACATCACAAGTCATGTTCATGCCATAAGCATGTAACTTGCTTAATATGCATGTAGCTGAGGAAGGTCTTCAGATGAAGGTCATGCAGACACAAACACTTTGCAGATGGAAAAGTGGAAGGAGGAACTATGTGTCAGTATGATTTGTGCTATGTCACAGGATATAGGAGGGTGACTCTCCTATATCCTATTGAGCTATACCAATTGTGGAGGTAGAGAAGCGTTAAGGAAAACTTCACCTGAGAATTAAAATCTGGGAACACTACAGAATTTCACCAAGATGTGTTGTATGTGAGTGGTTATTTACATATGGAATGTACTTTGTATTACTGAAATTATAGTCAGAATTTACATTGTACAAGCATGGAGCTGGAAGGTCTTTGGGCGTACTTCTGCCATGTTCATTGCAGAGGAGCTGCCTAACAGAGCCAGAAGAGTCTGGAAAATTCTGTGGAAAGTAGCAAAGGACCAGTTTTTGTAATCCTGAACCCATCACAAGTACATTATTTCTCTAAGTTGTGTTAATGCCTATCATTGATGTATTCAGTACTGTTAAAATCAATTTCAATATAAAATGTTTTGGTTCTATGGTAACTTCTGACAACTATCTCCTTAAAGGCCTGATAATGTCAGTGTAAAAAATGTCAGTTTATAGACACAATGTCTGTGTCTATAAACCCTTGGCTCCATCTTAGAATGCAGCCTCCCAAAATAGATGGAAAATGCCAGATTTTTCACTCCAAGATTTTGCCATTACTTTTTCTCTCTGTCCATGTCCATACCTTGTCTGTCATTAGGTGGACATAGATTTAAATGCAGAACAGAAGGGTGCCCATATAATGAGGGCTTTTTAGATCATGTTAGACATGAGCACTCAAGTCAGGAATCTTCCCATTTGTTTAGCTGACTCTGCCTGGCAGCACGGAAATAGACCTCTAGCCTCCAAGATCCTTTTGTGAGCCCTCCCAAAGCATAAATGCTATGCTTCTGTGTTGCCCCTCTCCATCAGAATTCATATATTTTTCTCCTGAGCACAACAGTATGCGCAGTGCGCCACAGGCTCCTTCAGGAAGGTCTTCATGTTTAGCCTCCGGACTATCACCAAAGAAATCATCTTTAAGCAAAGCAGGCATTTGACACTGTCATCTGTCTTGTAGAGAAAAAAATCATTCCCTTGGCCTCATCAAAGCCACTGATCTTTGGTCTTTGCTCTCAACCTCTGCATGCAGCCTTCTGTCTGCTGACGGGTGACTGCCGACTCAGGGAGGCTTTAGAGCACTAAATCCACAGAAAATGATACAGGAAAAGGGATGTACTTGTGCCTCACAGTCCTTCTCATGTGCTAAAACAGGTGATTGTTTCCCCAACCCCTGCCACAGCTTGGGTTATATTCTAAATATATGTGGCTGGGTAAAGATTCCAATTTCCAGCAATGCAGTATCACTGTAAAGTGGTGATAAAGAAAGAAGCACTGACAGTCCACATAGCCAAGGATACTTTTCCTCTGGTCTTTGCCTTTAAACATGTGAATTGTCTAATCCCAGGTCCTTCAGATGTTCAGACTTAAATTATGAAGGTCCCAGATTACTTGTGGAGTCCTGAGGCTCTCCCTTTTGCCCTGAATAAGACACATGGGGCAATTTGCGGAGGTCTAGCATCTGCTTCCATACTGATGCTTATGAAGCAATGATTGAGCCTTTTTTTCCCCTTTCCTGCCAGAGAAGGGAAATAAAATGCCTTCCCTCAGTTCTACATCCAGTTGAAAAAATCTTTTCTACACACTTCATCTCAAGTTGGTCTGAATTTCTGGAAACCATGGGCCTGATATGAAGCAGGGTGAAGGGACAAAGGGCAGCCTTTGACCTTCAGTTCTTTTCCTGGTTGCCACAGGTGCTGACGGTCAAGAACTGGTAAGGCAGCTGGACATTCAGCTTTTCAAAGAAATCTCATAGCTTTAGCACATTTGCTCTTCTTTGCTTTCCTTCTGACAATCCCCATCACTGCACTTACTCAATATTTAGGGGCTATTCACTCACCTCCCCTCCAGGCACATGCTGTGCTGTGCCCTCTGCTCACCCTGCTTCTGCCCCTCCACTTCCCACAGCCTGTTTCAGTGGCATCACAACAGGCATTTTTGGCAAGGATGCAACCAACAGAGCAATAAAGAGCATTCCAATTCTGCACAGCTCCAGCTGCAGTTTTCTTGCTGGGGCCTCCCCATGGATCTTTTCAGAGGCAGAGATGGTAGGCACAGCCAGTGTGGTGTGGGGTAAAGAGAGCAAATGGACACAAACACTGGACAGCAAGGAGGAGAGAGGATTGCAGCAGAGCAGGAGTAGCCATCCATGCATCCATCCATCCATCCATCCATGCATCCATCCATCCATGCATCTCACTGTACTTCCCAGTGCTGCCAACTCCTTCTTGTCTGGACTGTATGTTACTGCTAAACCTCCTTGCAAGCCACAACTTGGTGACTTCAAAGAGACCATCCTGCTGCTCCCTTTCCTGAGGCAAGTCTGTGCCTAAGGATTGATATTGCAATATAAGGTTTTCCTGAGTGTTCAACTGGAAAGCAGTTCAGACACTCAGATGGAGTCAATTTTATTTGGAAATGACACAAAAAGTTGTCCTTGCTTCTAAGCTTCTTTGATGCACTCAGAATGTTTCGTTGATGATGTAATTACTGTCCGCACCAAAGAGTCAAAGCATCATAAAATCCTTGGACAGTCCCCTGTCTTACCCCTCCAACCTTTCCAAAGCATAGCCCAGCACTTCTTGCAGCACAAAACCCCAAGAGGTATGTCATCCATTCAAATCAACCTTTAAATGTGTGGGAAACAGCCAGAGATTTTTTTTATATGCCTGTAGAACAAATCATTATTGAAACAGACAAATAGAGCTACCATGGGAAATTTCTGTAAGTGAATTACCAATTATATGGTATCAGTTATTATTTAAATGAACAGAAACAAGCAAATATACATATATGTGTCCTTTTGTGTTCATGATCAATATATATGTAAACAATATATGTTTAAACACGTGTATGTACAGATCTGTTCCTATATCACAGCTTTCATTTATGAGCTTTCTGGCTGTCATCCCTCAAACTGTGTTTGAAAGACAAACTGTCTCTTTTTCATGTGTGGCATAGTAGCTTGAAAATTGATTTTTTTGAAGCATTTTGAAAAGGGCAAAGAAAAAGTAAGAACAGAGTCCATCATGATTCAGCAAAAGGATACACAGAGCACCAGAGGCTTTGGCTGAACACGTTTGTGCCATGGCACTGGCGTCCTTCCATGAGCTCTGAGAAGTCAAGGTTTGAATACCTTTAGAAGGGTGGTCTTATTTGCTGTGTTCTGCAATTGTTTGCATTTAGAATCTTTAACCTTTCCGTATAACCTTCTATCTTTTATGTTGGCAGACAATCAAAAATGGAAAAAAAATTATTACAAAGCATTGTATAAAAAAAGGTAGTTACTGAAAGCACAATATGGTCAACTGATGTGCAGTGCTCCAGCCCAAAAGATGTGCACCCCTTTTTGCCCTGCATGCTCCCCACATGGACAGGATTCAGTAAGGGAGTGTCTTTCTGCCGGAATATCTTGGAAGAGGTTGGGGAGGGGACATGGGCAGACCACTGAAGGTGTCTCTCTGGAGCCAGCAGGTGCCGATGTCAGAGGAGTTGAGACAGTCCATCACATCGACTTCTGCTAGTCAAGGAAGACTGTCTGGCTGGAGTTATTCAGGCTCTCTGTGTAGCCGTCCAAAATCTGTTTGTCTCAAGTCATCTGGATGAGAAAGGTGATTTTACAAGTTTTGCAGTGTTTAATCAGATGGAGAAAAAGCCTTGCTTTTTCACTCCAGGGAATTACTGCAAAAATAATGTTGAATATGTCGACTGTAATAAAGTAATGTTAATCACTGACCTAATGACTATTATTATGAGGATTAAATAATGATTTTCTGTAAATTTGCTATAGATATTAATTATTGTTAATCAGCATAATTCTTAATACTGTAGTTCATTGTGAAATCTCTTGCAGGCTTTATACTTTGAAAAGCTTATTTAGCATTGCTTTGAGAAGTTCTCAGTCACATTAATATTTTAGTAAAGTTTCTTTTTGGTTCAGGGATGTAGTGGCTTTACAAGTAAATGCATGAATGCCTGAATACCATACATGACCACTCTGATAGTGGGATTCATTAACAGTGGGCCTGGTTGCTGTTCAAATCTTATTCAAACTTTTTTATCTGTTCATTATTATAAAAATATCCTGGATTTTGTTTTTCTCTCACGGCAGTGGCACTAGTTAGGCTATACCTCAGTGATAAGCCACAAATTAAAATAATAAATTGCAAACACTACAGGACCTGGAAGAAACCATTACAGTCTATTAGTTGCAGTTTAGAGTGCTAATGACATGCTTGCATCAGGGTTACTGGCAAGGTCACTACTTGACTGCACTGCCAGCCACAGTGCCTTAGCAGTGCAGGTAGATGCTCTGAGCTCCTGTCCCAGACAGATCAAAGCCTCTGCTGGGCAGCACAGGCTACTGGAAGACTTTATTCCCTGCTGCAGATGGCAAGCAATCTTCTTATGGTGCTCTGCACACATTGGGCCCCAGAGAATTCAGTGTCGGATATTGAATGTCACCTCTATTGTGATGGGATGTTCCCACCACACTGCAAGTAGTGGGACTGCACAGGGACTGCTCTCAAGTTCCATCTCTGCTGAAACTCCAGTATTGCATAGAGGGAGGTGAGCAGGAAAAACAAGTTCATGGAGATGGAAAAACCCATTGGATGGTTTTGGACCCCACAAGAAATGCAGCATCTTCCTCAAAAAATCCTTTTGGAGTGCTAAGAGACAAAAGGAAGGAGCAGGAGAATCACAGACCGTCCAAGATTGGGGGCAGAGTCCACAGGTGGGTTGATACTCCCTCCAGCTTCACATACATTGGTGGTGGCTGTCCCTCCCAGCCCTCACAGTTTATTCCTGAAGGATGAATGAGGTGAGTGACAAACCCCTCTTGAAGCACTGGTTTCCTTTTCTCCACATCAGCTTCTGTCTCCCGAGTCACAGGCTGGAAAGTTCTGGCCTTTACTCTCTCTTTCTTAACTAGGGGAGGCAGCAGGTGATATGCACATTGCAGGAGGCTGATGAAAGCATACACAAAGCACAGATTACAGAGCTAAAGATGGGCAGGACACAAATCCTTGCAAAATGTGAAAGCTTATATGCCACGTAGCTTAGGGCTGATACACGGAACAGACACATGTATTGCTGCGCTTAAAAGCCCTTCCTTGAGGATACTGTGCTGGTACTATTTCTGCATGCAGTCATGCACTCACAGTGTACACACAGGGCAGTATCTTGTCCCTGGCTGCTTCTGCTGCATTTTCATTTGCTGATCTGAAGTGGTTGAGCCTGGCGTAGGTGCTATGCCTGGGGCAGGAATTTGTTACTGTTTCAAAGAAAGCACTCCCTTTCTGCCCGGAGCAGGACTGAGGCACCTCTTCACGTTCAGTCCTCACAGCCGTCAGAGAGAAAGCTGAAATCAAAAAGAAGAACCCAAATAAAAGAAGAAGCCTGGGAAATCCACCTCACAAAGCTTTTTCTGACACAGATGGGAGATGTGCAGCATTTGCAACTTGTGAACTTACAAAGAAACGCTTAACTTGAGGCATGAGGGGCCTCCTTCTGCTGCTGGCTGCTGTGACAGCCTCTGGAAACGTGGTAAGGTAGGGCAGGACATGGAAGAGAGAAAAGCCTGTAGCATCTACAATCAGGCTATGGAAATCGTTTCCACTGGGTGTCACTGTGACCACGAGGTTAGCAAAGCTGAAGCAGTCAGCGTATCTTAACATTCACAACAGAAATATTCTGTGGAGAACCATGGTCTTGGTAGCTTCTGATTTAGAAGTGAAATCCTCAGGGGTTTATCCCATACTTCTGATATGCCTGCTGTTTCTCCACAGAACTGTGGTCAACAGCAGAATGATGAAGCACGGCACTGTTCTTGAACCTGGCCTATGCTTCAGGTTTTTCATGTTTTGCAGCCTTTTTAGAAAGTGCTGTGAGGCCCAGGGAGATCTTATAAAAGCTCTGTCTCCTTTTTGGCCTCTGGAAGACCCATTCTATGTCTTAGTTACTGTGATTGTAATCAGGGGAAGTTTCAATGCATCTACTATTTGCCAGTATTCTGGGAAGCTGACTTTTGCAAGGTTGCAAGATCCTGAAAGCTGCTAGAATGTTGTCTGAGACTGATTAAACCTGCTTAAATTCATGAAGGGGAAACGCTATGAAACTGTGATCCAAAGGGAGAGAGGACATGGGACAAAGGCATTGGACTAGCAGGAGCCAACATTGTGTGTCCGGAGTAGGTTACCCTGGTGTCTCCAGCCACTTTTTTTATCACTGGTGTAGGATGCTCTATTTTCACCCATCAATGCTAGTTTTCACACCAAACACCAACATCACTCCTAAAAATTTAATATACCACATGTCTTCCAGTGGGATTAACAGTGTCAGCTCCTTGCTGCACAGCAGTTTTCTGTGGGGTTTTGCATCCTGGTGTAAGAATTTCTTTCCCCCCAAAAGTAAGGAGATTTTCCATGTAAAAACTCCACATGCCAAACAAACTTGGTACAGTTTTTGTGATATGAAGTAAGAGGAGAACTTGGTGTGAGCACCCAGCTGAGATAGCAATCACTGCTTTGAGAGACGGGATACAGTACTATTTGCTTCTCAGTTCATTGCTCAAACTAAACCTCACTCCTGAGTCAGCCCTTTGTGTACCAACACACAGCATCCTGAGCAGGGCTGCAGCCCCCCAGCATTGCTGTCTGGCCTTTTCCCAGGACATGTGGCCCTGCAGCTACTGCAGCTGTGCTATCCTTCCTACTGCCCTCGTCACTAGGCAGCTGGAGTGGGAAGCCAAGGTGGGGGAGGAATTCAGTGGCTTAAAAGTGGCTGGGAAAGAACAGAAATAGGCCAATAAAGGGCAGGAGTAATTTCAAGGAAATTATGTTACTTGTTTTCAAGGTCAGTACTTAAATAATGGACTGCACACAATGCTGTAAATCTCTACTTAAGTATAAGCATATGGAAAGTATTTTGGGATAAATTAACTTCGTAAATTATGGTTTCTCTGTTTTCACTCAGTCCTCCCTTTTCTTGATGATTATTGCTTCAGTTCTACCTCATTTCATGGGCTTTCTGTCTTGCCATACAGAGGACATGACTGCAACATATCTCAAGGGACTCAAACCCTTCTGCAAAATTACTTTTGAGCTTCCCAAGTATCATCAAGTAGAGAAAGAGACCAAAAAGCTGTGCTCAGGCAGACACAAGTGGCAATGTTTTAAGAGAAATAGCATATGTTAATGTCTTTCCAGAGCTCGGACTTGTGCTTTGCTCCTGGGCCAGGGTGAGGGAGCAGGAAGCTGGATGGGTGTATGGTGCTCCCAGGGAAGACCTCTGCACTTGACGACTGAATGGAGCCTTCATTCTTTCATAGGCTTGAAAAAGTTAGTAGATGCATTTTTCTCTTTTGATCTGAGGTACATCTCTAAAGTGCTTTGCCTTCAAGCTGCCACAAGGTCTCCAGTTCCCATTTTGCATCTGCATAATTTTCTATTCTCCTCATCAGGGTGTTCAAAGGTGCACCCACCATTCCACAAATTTGAGTATTCTGAAGGGTATTGTCCTTATCTGCTTTTACGAAGAGTCTTTACTGTGATTTTTCTGTACCAGGGCTTACAGTCCTGCTTCAAGATCTCCCATCTAAAACTGGTCAGAAAGATTTCTTGCCCCAAGAGAAAATATCTAGATTTAAATGCTTATATTGTAAAGGAGGCCAGAAGAGCAATTTTATTACTTAAATGGTGTTCCAAGAGATATTAGCCCAGCTTTGATCCTCTCTCTTTACTCCCTTTTCTCCTTTTTATCTTTTGTCTTTTTTCTTTTTCCTTCTCCATTAAATAAGGTAAATATAACTTTGAATAATACAACAAAATTATCTGTAAGAAATAACTTTGACTTTGTATACAGATATATTTGACGTACTTTTGATGGTAAAACATGCAAGTGGTGAAGAATGTATTCTTACATTGATGAAGTGCTGTCCCCCTGAAAAAAATTAAAAGTTTTTAAAAATTAAAAGCTCAAACCCTTTCTAGCATGCACTTTGAGAATAGATGCTAGCCTCAGTTTGTGTAGGAGCTGCTGTTGAGCTGTGGCAGAACATGAAGGGAATGATGAATCTAACTTAATTTGACAAAACGACTTTTTCTTCTTGACCAAGATGAAGGCTCAGCCCTCCTCCCATTGGAGACAGAGGACAGAAATGGATAGAAGGGAGAGGGAATTGTGGGATTATCCCACTGCAGTCCCCAAGTGGCATATTTTTCTAGCCAGGGTAAGTTAAAGACAGAATCTATCTGAAGACCAGGATAAATTTTTGAGGTTTTTCTTCTCGATAGTTTCACATTTTTCATGCAGAGAGACAGGGTTGGGATATTTTCCTTTGGAGATCTTTGGGTCCTTGAAGTGGCCTCTTGAGTGTAAAGCAAATGTAAGACAGCATGAAAAAGAAGTTAGTTACACTATTTCCTTTAATATGATAAATTAATTTTAATAACTAATTGCAGCATCAATGCTGGTTTTGACCAGTTCTGCCACATAAGGTTTTGTCTATTAGCTTTTAATACCACATTATTCTACAGTCTCAAGTATATTTCTGATTCTTTTTTGAAATGTTGTATTTCTGATTCTTTTGTAAATGAGCCTCTGGCTTAGCATATGGATAATAACAAGGGGCAGAGAGGCTGCTTCAAGAACATTCACTTTTCTGAATGGTACATTTGATTTAACAACACTATACCTAGCACAACTATTGCGCCTATCAGGTGGCATTATTTTCACAGCAGTCACTGAACTATCTGTAGTAGCAGAAATGAAGGTCAGTTATTTTTCTCTCAGTTACCACTGAATTTAATTTAGTTTATCAATCAGGCTCTAGAGCCTCAAATAGCTGCCCTGCAAGTAAGAAAGATGACATGCAAAAATTATTGCTTTTGGCCTCAAAGTTTATGTGCTCAAGGTCTAAAACCATCTGGTTTTATCTCAATACAATTTTCCATTTTCATTTTTCAGCTGAAAGATCTGAACACCCTATTTAAATCCAACAAAAATTTCTACATTATGTAGAAAGCTTGGCCACTTCTGCTGTCATGAACACACACAATTCTTCAGCAGAAAGTTTGATAACATGAAGATTTTCTCTTAAAATTGGAAGTTTTGATTTCAAGTAGCTACCTCTCATTGCATTAGGTATCAGCTATCTGCTGGATACAAACTCGATACTTCCTTTGGGATGTGCCTCTTTTGTCCAGGATGCCTGGTGTCGGATTGACCTTTAAAACTACATGTCAAAGTGTACCTTCCATTGTTTTGCTATCATAGCTATAAGAAAGGATTGAGGAAGGATCTGGGTTTGTGTTTTTCTTCATCTAAGTGGCAATTTGTTGAAATCATGAGGGCAAGAGTTAATCAGTGAAGAATAAAGGGTTTAAATTGCAATTTTTAACTGTTTACTTTGGGTTTTTTTGATGCTGCTATTTACTTTCAGTGTAATGAGAGTATATGGGGCAAAGGAAGATTGTTAAATATTGTAATTCTCACTTTCTTCAATAAGATCCAATATCTCATTGACAAATACATCTGAAATTTGTAGTAAATTTTCCACAAAATGTTAGATAGTTCCTGCTTAGAAGGGTTTGAGAAAAAAAAAAAAAAAAAAGTAAAAACCCTTAAAAAGCAATAAAAACTTTTTAGACTTATGGAAAAGGAAAACACATTCATTTTTAAAAAGTTAGGGAAAAAATATGCTGCACAGCCTTGACACCCTCAGATGACATAAGGGCCTTCAATCTGATTAAGAGAATTGTTCTTAATTGTCTTATACAGATAACAAGCTTTCCCCTCCTTGTCTTATATTGCACACATATCTTGTCAGTATATTCTCTTGTCTCCTTTAAGAGAGAAGAGGAAAGCAGTACAAATTCAGGGTTATGTTACCTTATACTGATGATAAATGGACCTTTAAACATATGACAGTCAGAAGAATTTGGCAGACTGTATGAAGACAAAAAGAGAAGGAGGTCAGGGTTAATTTAAACACAAAATTTTAGCTTCTAACCACATTTGATCTTATCTTGAAAGAAATTATTTAATGTATTATTGCATGGAAATGGAAAGAGCTGGAAAAACCTTAAAAGTCATCTGACACAGCATTGAATTTCCAGCATATTTTTGACCATGTGTCTTGGAAAAAAAGGAGACCTACAATTCCAGCCCTGCTTTCCAGAGGGAAAAAGTATTTGCACAGACGTTTATTGCTGATGAATGAGAACTACCTCAGAAAAAAGTTTACTGTGTACAAATGCTTTGCATGTAGTAGAGTGAGAGGAAAATTCTTCAGTAAATACAGCAAAACAAACTTTTAATTTGCAGTGGGATATTGATGAGACAGCCAAGGCTGATTTTGTTATACATTGACTGTGCCAGACACCCAGTGAATCCGCATCTGGTGCACTTTTTTCTTTTTGGCTGCTCATGGCACTTATTTTCATTTTCATATGGTTACTATTCATCCAGTATTTTTCAGAGCCTGAAAGCATGTTAAAAGCAGATACACAATTGTTGTGGAAAAAATTCTCTAGGTTGTATTGGACTAGCTAACTTTGCTGAAGATTGACGGTCTGTACTCTTTGCTGGCCTAGCAGTGGTAGTCAATACCTAAATCTTCCAAAAGTTTGAGGTCTCCTGTTTCCCAGTCTCACATAGGAGGTGGTCAATCACTGACAAATTGTCTTTTAATTGATAATTTTTCCTCAGAATTAAATATTGCAGAACTACATGCACTACCTAATATTTCTGGAGGAGAAGAAGCATATATATGTGTGTGAAAAGGCATGCATATTCCCTCTTTACACCTTCTTTAATGCACAGAGCAGAACACGGAGATCTGGAGCAGCTTTACAGTGGCTGAACATTGCTGTCCAAATTGGTACCCTGCCATCCATTTCTGCTTACACCCTTTCTATTTGCAGCCATTTCTACATGGGCCTTCTTGTGTGTAGGAGGGTGTAGGAAACTTTTCCCACTTTTCTCCAGTTTAGCCTTGCTATGCAGGCCAGTTCTGCAGGGAGGTGTCAAAGTGCCACATAACCATGACTCAAAAACTCACTGAAGGCTCTGTCAATGTTTCTGGTAATTTTGCTCATTAATACACAGAAATTAAAGCCTGTAGGTTCCTTGACTTTGTTGAAAATTTAGCCTAGACCTTGTAACTATGTAATGCCATTAAAACCTTAACAGCAGCATGCACTGAATTAAGCACATTTTCAGTGATGGCAAAGTTGTTAGTTAGACCTTTGTCTGCAGACATGGGTTAAACTATGCAAACTTTTGTTTCCCCCTGAATTTTCTTCTGATTGTGATATTTCTGCACTGTATAGCCCTAAATATCTTTTAATATTCTGTTTGAAGCTGTATGCCTGCTATATGCCAAAGTGCATCTAATGTCTTATAAGTGAGTAGCTGCTAAAATTTCTTGACTAAAAAGTGACTTACAGCTAGATGGAACTCTTCTAGGAAGAGGCCGCTTCATTAGCATTGGCTTTGTGTTTTGTCTGTGGTATAAAGTTTGAGCTTATCCCCAAAAAGATTTAAGTATGTTAGCACACTCTCAATCTCCATGTTAGTATGGAGGGATCACGAAGCTCTCTGAGTGTCAGAAGTGCCCTGTGTCACTATAATCCTGTCTTACTGGATGGGGTTTGCCACCCAAATTTCATCAGTACTAGTCTGTACCACTATAGCTGTACTGGTAAAATGTTTTGAGCATTGGTCCTGCTATGGAAGGCAGAATTTTAGAGGCTCTTTGGGTGTAGTTTCAGCTGAATGGGGAGTGGGAGAAATACTGGAAGTCGGATTCTAAAAGCCTCAAGAGAGAAAGGCACTTTTAGCTGATCTGCTTGTTTTCTCGATATATTAAAAGCCATTCCCTATTCACCAGATAGTCACCCAAAAAAACAAAAATTGCATCCCTCTGCCCTTTCTTATTTAAATGTCAGTGCTTGGAATAAGTATACCAAGTATATTTTTCCATCAGTCATCCAGTAAGATAAAACCAGGGCTGTGATTATGGATATTTTGGAAGTCGCAAATGGCAGAAAAAGTGACAGCAATGCTCCAAGGACATTTTAGCCTAATAAACAATAAAGAAGCTTTACTTAAAGATCTTCTTATACTTACATTATCAGTGATATAAATTGCATGACACAATGGAAGCCAAGAAGCCTGTTTCAGGTTCTTGAGTTAGTCACAGATCAAAAAGTTTAATTTTCAACTTTTTTCCCAATTTTAAATTGAGCCATTAGCATCATTTTTGTGAAGGTTGCTTTGCATTCTGACTGCCTTTCAACTACAGTGTTATTTGCAAACTACTTAGTGTAATCAATGTCTAATAAACTGGGCAAAGCACACTCTGAGCATGATTAGCAAACACAGGGAGGCCTTGGGGTTTTTTAAATTTGAAAACATCAAGAACTGTAATCAAATCAAAATAGTGGATTTTTTTTCATCCATTTTATACTGTTATAAAACATAAACTATGAGACCGTGTTAGGATATATTTCTTTTGGAGCTCTCCAAGTAAGCAGCAGTCCAAGTAAGAAGTCTGCTTTGACTAAGCAGTCTTTTTAACAAGAATGCAAGCTCACCAAATTGTAATTGTGCAAAGTTTGTCTACACCTGTTAGAGTGCATAAGACATGGTATTGGACACATAAAAGGCAAAAAACCCATGAGTTTGTAAAATGTTAATTTGCATGAAGAAAGAGACTTCATCCACTTTGGTAAAAAGAAACAGATTTTTTTTCACTGTGTGCTGCTGAGGGCCTACATTTTAACACCTCAGATGATGAAAAATTTCATCCTAAATGTATTATAACAGGTAAGAAATTCTCAGCAGTCAAAGATTGCCTTACTAACTGAATATTGTAATGTTGCATCTCCTAGGACCATACTGCAATATTTTAGGCTTCTGAATCTTTGGTCTGATATTGTAATAACCACACCTGTTACATTTTTTTTAAAATACCAAATCTCAAAATAACATCATATTCTTTTCAATTAATGAATGCTCATGGAAAAATACAATTGTTATTGAAATTGTGTATTATAAACAGTAATTATTGAAGTTTCAATTTTTTAATGAAAGCTTAAAAAATCTTATTTTTTTAGTCTTGAAGACTCTTAAAACCTCACGAATTCAAAAAACCTCAGAAATTCCAAATTCTTAAAACCTCCACAAATTATTTTAACAATTAAAAATAAATAGAAATCAGGAAGAAAAATGTTTTAAAATATTCCTGTTTCAAATTAATTTTTAAAAGAATTAATGGAATTAAACGTTGGTAGATTTTATAGCAAAAGATTAAACTACCTGTCAACCTGCAACTCTCTTTATCTTGGTATTTCATGAGCACAACACACAAATAATTTAAAAGAATAGAACAGCCTCTTAATATCTAAAGCAAAATAATAGCAGCAGATGCAATTCAGGTGGATTTGGGGTAAAAAATGAAATAAATTCCAGAAACTCACTGACCTATGTTAGTAATAAATTTGGAAGAGTAGTACTTTAACCTGCCACAATTTGCTTTACTTGTCTTCGCATTTCTTCCCCAAGTCTGATATACTCCACATGCTTCTGTAAACCCCTTCCAGTTGCATAACCAGAGTCTCCATTTATGTCTTTGGGATTAAGGAGCCCTTGTCCAGTTCAAAGGAGTCTGCAAACCACATCTGTTAAGGAGTAAGCATGCCAGTGTTGAAGAGGGGGGTGCATGGGTGGCAACCTGCGTGGACAACCCTGCCTTCCCTGCTTTTCAACCTCATTTACCAAGTTAGCTTGCCTGAAATCAGGTTGCACACACTGAATCTGCTCCGTCCACAAAAGCTCTCTGGTGTTTTCCTTGGTGGCTCTTACTCCATCTCCTTATATTAGATACACATCCAGTACAACTACTGCTGGATGGGTCAGCATTCCCTGAAACTTAATGTCTGCCCTGATGCATAGAGTGGTTAGTGACAGGCAGTACCTCTGTGGTTACGGATCAGTAGCAGGGAAATGACTTCAGCTTTCACTGCATCCATAGCAGGATGACCACAAACAGCTTGTGCAGTGCAACCCCTCTGCCTTATGCAGTATGGCATGGGTGGGAAGCGAGGTAAAGGAGTGGGATTGGGCTGGGAATGCAGCACCAAGCCCTGTTCCAGTTTCTGGAATATAGATTCACAGAACCATAGAATCATTTAGGTTGCAAAAGGGTTTTAAGGTCATCAAGTCCAACTGTAAACATACACATTTTAATTTCAATGTTCTAATTGTCCACCACTTTAACCTTGCTAAAACTTCAGGCACACAGTAGCTGCATCAACATGGAGAGTGCCAGAACGAGCTATTCCTGTTAATCAACACATTGCACATGTCCACATAGATGTAAACAACTGCAGAATTGCAAGGCCAATGCATGAGCTTGGGATGTAAAACAGGTCATTAACAAAGAAGCACATCTGCTGAAGGATCATGCTTTTATAAGGTACATTTCAGTTAAGGTTATCAGACAGAAAACTCAAAACCCTCCTGCTCACAAAGCTTGTATAACCTGTACCACTGAGAGGAAGTGAAAATGAGCAATTTTTGTGAACTGATTTGGAGAAAAAGCTTTTTAAAAATAATAGTTAAATTGTCAGCCATATCAGTGTTTGTTTTACGGCAGATTATCTACTGTGGGATAAAGAAAAACTTAAAGAAAAAACATTTAAAATGCAATTCCTTGCTTGACATTGTCCCACTAACTCCTTTACTAGTAACTTTTCAGACCACCGGTACTAAAATATTTTAAAATGTACTTGCAGCAGAATTCCCCACTAGTGTTCAGCTTGAAAATGGATTTGATACTCCCCAGAAGTAAAACAGAGGGTCCTGTGTCTCAGACAGCCATCTGTATTATGTCATCAATAACACTTGAACTACCATTTCCCACAGAGGCAAAAGTAAAACCTTAACTAGATGCAGTATGAGCAATCCCACTGCTAAGGCTGGGGATAGCCCACAGTGCAGAGTTAAACTCAGTTTGCTTGACAGCTGCCTTTTTGTGAATGTGTCATGATCCCTGCTCTTCCTACAGACAGAAAGAAATCTTCCATCTAACCCCTCTATGTATCACTTCTGCCAGGAATTCTGGGCCTGTCTTACTTAATGATAATGGCCAATAAACCTGACATTTTATATTGGTATGAACAGTGAATAAAGCTAACACTGTAAATTTTTCCCCCAGAGTTGTTTTCCAAAGCTCCTTTTCTAAAAAAACAGATCAATGACATTAGGTAATCCAATATTTCTTCGGCACACTGTTAATTTCCTTCACCCACTTATTTCAATTAAATGCAAGTCATTAGTGCAATAGCTTATTATCTTCTAATGAGGTATGTATTGATTTATAATGGAGATTATTTTGTTTAAGATTAAATGCATTTTGGGATAAATGGTTAGAAAGCCTGACAGTACACTAATCTTTGTCTCATTTAGGCAACATATTCACATTTTCTTCTCCATGGCTACTATAAATGTCTAGAAACATACATTTGATTCTTAACTACCATCACAATTTGATAGCTGGATCTGCATGGCACTTTATCAAAGTGAGAGTCAGGATCAGGCCTAATTGTACACCATTTTGAGACAGCCCAAACAGAGGATTCCTCTGAAGTTGTTCTCAGTGCATTTGAAATGGCTTGATGTGAGAAACTCTCTTGCAACCCAGAGGTCTGATCCGTGTGCAGAGCAAGGTGCTCCTTTAACTTTATGGTGTGTTGCTGGTCTGCACACATAGATGATGATGCTGCGTTACCTAAAAAGCAGAAATATGGGAAAGCAGTTCCCATATTTCCCATATTGCTGTGTGAACACAGCAGTTCTGTGCTCACACAAGCACTTATCTCAGAACCTGGGGGTGAAGAGAAACCAGGGGAGTCTTGGAGTGCCTGCACACACAGACACTGGCATTCTGTCTTGTTTCTCAATGAGTCCATTTTCAAGGAGGAGCCAAGAGCTGTAGTTTCCATTTAGCAGGTCACAGTTGCTTTCAGAGTAATTTTCAGGTCTACAGAACATGCTTGAAGGTTTTATTTGACAACATGTCACATGCTTGGTATGTATTTCAAAATTACCTCCCCAAAAGCCAAAGCCACTAAAAACATTCACAACCTGTAGCAAAATGTAGGTATGTATCAGAAGACTTTGAAGATAAATTCCCTTCTCAGTTATCTTGGGTCACAGGTTTTATAACTGATTAGGAACAAGGAATGCAGTCTCCTGCACACTAACAGTAAGAAAAATCATAGTCTGAGAAGAAATGGAGTTGAAATCATCATATCCTTAGCGTAGCCCAGGAAACTTGCACCTAAAGAGAGCCAGGACATGAGATCTCTGCCAGGACCTCTGTCTTAATGAAACAGATGAAGCCCTAACTCGGAGAAACATCTGCAGGCTGAACAGCACATTCTCATTCTGTGAAGCATTTCCCAAGAGAAGCTGCCCCCTCCCTAATTCCCACTACTCCCAGGCCCAGTATCGCCAGTGTGTCTTCAGACTCCAAGACACAGGTACTTCTCATCAGACCAAACACAGCCCAATTTCAGTGGAAAAACTGAGGCTTGGCTCCATCACAGTGCACTGAGGGGACCCATTACTCCAGACTTCTGAAGAAATTCCTCCTCTCCAATCAGCAAGGTAATTAGTTTCAACCAGCAATCCCATTCCTAAAATTGTGTGAAATCCAAGTGTATTTCAGAGGTGAAATTGGTGTCAGCAATCAGCTATTATTTTTTCCATTTTGCATAAAAAGGAAGAGGAGGTGCAAACTTCAATTTTTGACCCAGTTCATCTTTGCTTCTGTCTCTTTCTACAGGGAGCCTCCTACAAACTGCCTCTGGGATCAACTTTAAAACTTTCTTGAGTGTCCACACAGAAAGCAAAATTTGTCCAAACCTAAGGAATGTTATATCATCTGAAAATGAAAAGAAA
The DNA here is from genome assembly GCA_024865655.1 of Emberiza elegans. Taxonomy (NCBI): domain Eukaryota; kingdom Metazoa; phylum Chordata; class Aves; order Passeriformes; family Fringillidae; genus Emberiza; species Emberiza elegans. The sequence goes on from JALJVW010000001.1 coordinate 31,999, forward strand.
GACAGGAAAAGTGTAGTGGAGGTATTAAGGCTAAGGCAATCCCACATGCCAGTGAATTTCCATGTCTATGCAATTTCTGGAAGCAAAACATTTTCTTCAGATTTTTCCTAGGCTCCACCTTAAGCCTCTAATAGTCAATTTCACTCTCTGGTGCACTGCAAACTTTAGATATATCTTTATAATCTCCTGCTCCAGGTGTCTGAGCTCTTCTAAGTTTTGGTGTGTTTCAACCACAGGTCTTAAGAACAGTTGTGGTTTATTACTAAGAAGGCACTTTCAAGCCAGAACTTCAATCTGGAGCTACGTATCAACAGGAAAATTGTACTAACCTCTGTATTTGCAGAAGTATGAATCATGAGAGCTGTAGGTGACATCAGTTCTACGGAAACTTGGCTTTCACTTTCAGGAAAATACACATATGAAAAAAATTGAAAGGTTTTCTTGTGTGCAAAGCCACAAAAATTTGTACATCTCTTTCTAAAATATTCTTTTATTTCAAAATTACTATATTTAAGAATTTTCCTGTGGATAAGAGATAAAGTATTTAGTGTTTTCTAAAAGACTAGAAGTATTATTTCAGTCTTAACTCTGATCTTACTAAGAATATTTTTTCTCTGTGATAAAACATAAATAGAATTAATTTGCAGTCAGTCTTGTTTGCATTGTTTCATGAGCAGACCTTGGCAAATGGCTCTGAAATTTAATCATAGTTTGGTTATCTCTACAGCATTTGAACAAATCAGCTTCATCCTTTCTCCACCGCCAGGAAAAGAGAAAGCAAAACAAGCAAAGTCACCTAAAGCTTTCTTCCCCTCCAGAGTGGTGTGTAATCCCAAAATAGTTAAGACACTATGGTAATAATTAACTGCTGGGCTTTTAAGAGAAAACTGCTATAAGGTCTTTAATAGAAAATATATGTATATACTCAGCATTTTTCTAGTGCTTTTCTACCTGTACCATACCATACCACACCACTATACTATACTATACTATACTATACTATACTATACTATACTATACTATACTATACTATACTATACTATACTATACTATACTATACTATACTATACTATACTATACTATACTACACTGTGATTATAGTATGTAATTTTACAACTATTACTATAGAATGCACCTCACAGTACAGCAGACTTAATGCCTACGAGTACAGATTTATGTAATTGGCATTTAACTTATACAGAACCTCAAGCAGGCCAAAAGAATTATTTAAAGCTTTTTTTTGAGCTTAATAATTGAGCCAGTATTCAATCAGTGCCAGATATATATGTGTCTGCCTGAATAGGCCATCTACTCTGATGCTGACACACATATTCAACAAGCCAAATTTCACTCCTAAGAAATCACTAGAAGCAGGTAGCTATTTATAAATTTTGAATTCCAGAAAGATCTTTTATGATCATGTAGTCCAAATTTCCATGCAGCATAAGATGCTGAACCTAAGTAATTTCTCCATCATGTGTTGACTAATTTTGGAACTATACTGAATCTTTAGAAAGATACATAATGTAATGACTTCTCTCAAAGGGATTAACAACAACAAAAAAGACATATTTCTTTCCAGATGTTGATTTTTTTGCCAGATATTTTAGCATATATGTGCTGAATTCACAGTAGCAGTTTTAACTCTTTTCAAGTTTTTTTTTTTCTTTATGTTCCTGGACAATGTAAAAGCTTTCTATATATAACTCAAGGGGGGAAAGGTATGCATTTTATCTTTCCCTCCCTCCCATACCTCCTCAAAATTTTTTACCCTAAAAAGAGAAAAAAAAAAAGAAGAAAAAAAAAATGGGGGGACTACAACTGTTAAAAATAATTACTAATTTCCTGTGGGTTTTCAGTCCGAAATATGTGATAATGTGGAAAGTATTTGAAGTCATAAAATGGGACCAGCTTCATAGCTTCATAGTAGTTCAAATAGCGACACTTTATACAGCATTTTATTCAACATAAGGACTTCTTCAACTTATGCAGACATATAAAATTGTGTGTAAATCACAAGTGTGACTTTAAGTCAGTGCCAGTGAAAATCATTACACTAACAGTGCTGGAAGTCCATAGACTAAATTTACCTGGAAGTCTGGTATAGTGTGGCCTAAGAGCATGAGAAGCACATCATTGAAGGAATTCAAACCTGAGATCTGACATGTCACAGGCTACTGCCAGGAACACAAGAAGCTAAAATAATTTCTAAATAAGTAATTGGAGATCTGTTTTCTCTTTCTTCCTGCAATTTCACCCTTTCTTTTCTGGAAGCACATGGCAGACAGCAGCTATTCCTTTGAAGAGGGTCACATTTATATATTTTCTCCCATTTTCTGTGTCTTTTTAGGTGTAAGACCCTTCTTGAGCACATAGCTAGTCTTTCCCTGCTCCCAGAAGCCTTAATAGAATGTGCTGTATCATACATACAGCACCTTCCTCCTCACTTAGCTATGAAAACCAGTAGCCTCCTGGGGAATAAATTCTGATTCTCTGCAAAGAAAGTCTACATGTGTCAAACATGACAACAACCATCCACTGTATCCAGCTTTGCTTTTTTCCTCCTGAAAGTGTTATTCAATAGGAGAAAATTCCCTGAGTAGATTCCACCATTTTGCCACTAAGCCTGATGAGTCCAGACTCTCCATTGGGCAGTTTTTCATCCTGTATTTATTTCATGTGTATTTGGGTCCCTAAAATCCAAAGGCCAGAGTACCATGGGGGTTTTTACACCCTTTCTGTCAAAATCTGAGGAATTGGTTCTTCCCAGCCTTTCTCTCCATGGGACACACCAGTAGAAGACATGACACACTACTGGCTCAGGCAGAATTGATTTAGCAGTGTCAAAATGTCTCCCCTTTCATGCTTTGTGACAATGTTAGGATGTTTCCTTATCTTTGCAAGGTACAGTTTCAGGCTATACCTAATGAATGGATGTTTCCCAGACTGGCTGGCTTGGAGGAGACAGGTCAGGTTGTGGCACACACCTGCGCTATGAAAGAAGCCTCACCAGAGCATCTGTGAGGCTTCCCTCAAACCTCAAGTGAAGTTGTGAGATGCACACAGAAAGCTGAAAAACATGGCTTTTGAAAGCTGGTGGGGTTTCAAGGGCAGACTGGAAGCTGTTCATGGTTCATGAAAGCAGAAGATTTACCACAAGCAGAGAGCTTGCACATGACCTGAACTGGAAGTAGATGTTGCCTGGGAGGCTGCTGTGGTAAATTACCTTTCCTCCTGTATTTATTTTCACTCTTACTTAGACTCCCACTGAATGATAGCAGAGTAGATGCATCCTCAGTCTGATGTAGTCCAGGCTCTCCCAGGCTCTCCTGCACTCCTGTGTTATGACCTCTCATGGAATTTAAAATCAGAGTAGGTGAGATGTAGGAAAGACAGAAGATTACATCAAAGAAAGGACAAGTTCAAACTAGGCACACATACTTTAAAAACTGAACAAATGTAGTGTTCCTCTTTTTTCACCAGTCTGTTTCAGCTTCCAGTAGTCAATATCCATGTGGCTTTTCTTTTGCCCAGTGAAGTTAGCTGTCCCTGGATATCTTCAGCTACATACTGGTATCCAGATTTATATATGTTTATAAGTAAGAAAGACACAGTCCAGTCATGGGGAGGACCCTGAGTCCAGCAGACCAGCAAACTAAGTTGGTTTCTGTGACAGCACGCCCTGCTCAAGGTCCTTCCCTTTGATCCGTCTTATGCATTTTGTAGGAAAAGATAACTATTACAGTAGGAAAAAGATAACTATTACTATTAATAATAATAGCAATTTTCCTAGGGCAGGAAGGAAAATATATTAATATAAGGTACAACTGCACTAAAAACTGGGGAAACACTGATACCTAGGGAAACAAAGCTTTTGTAGGAGGCCATGATAGGAAAAGAAATATGGAAATACAAAGGTCTGTATTTTCCCTTTACTTCCTCCTGAGTTCTATTGAGCTTCTGTCTGGTTCCTTCTATTGCCTGAACAGAAGTGTGTTTTGACAGCTTTTAGAGAAGTTGATCCAACCAGTCCTACAATCTCACCTACCCAATAGCATAAATTCAGCCAGCTCTGGGAGGCTGTGTCTTAACAAAGGACAGATGACCTAGTTCTCCAAAGTCTTTTTCACATTTTGTAATTCTACTGAACTTATGAAAAAGAGATGCAAAAGAGAACAGAGGTCACTGACTCTGGTGATGGAACTCACCATTATGCCAATGCCTGCAGACATCTGTCTTTGCAGAAGTGTTTTTTTTCTCTATAAAGGCCAACTTAGATGTGTGACAGCCAAACTGATGCCTGTGAGAGAAGCAGGTTCTCATTTTTCCTTTTAATAGTATATCTTATAATTTGTTACCTAGGAGTGGTGCTGCTGGAGTAGTTAACAAAGTGGTTGCATGCTTCAATATTGTGTTGACAAGCTCCCTGGGCTGGAAAACTCTTAAGAATCCTCAAATCCTTTCCCCGCAGGTTATTTGTTCCTCTGATGACCACCCTCCCTCTGCTTCAGAGCTTTCTCTGCCCACTAGGGGACAGGTTGCACTAAACTAAGGATGGCTCTCAACACTTCTTCTGCAACTTAAATTGCTGACATGACTTGTGCTATAACTCTTCAGTCTGATTACTACATGAGATTTTGTGAAAAGATTTTTTGCTTTGAGGTACAGTTATGACAGTCTCAGAGGCACCAGGGTGTTTCACCATCATGAACATTTAAAACAGCTTTACAACTTTTGGATGTGCTCTTAGAAGTAAATAAAAGTGAACGGGTCCTTTCCTTTTTACTTCATCTTTGCAGAAAAATAAATACCTGTATACTGAAGGAAGTGTGTCTGCAGGTGTTTAGCTCAAAACTTTTCCCTACTCCTCCCCACTTCCCCACTATTTGTCTAAATCCCATAATCTCTTTGTGGAATTACTTCTACCATCATTAATTGCCAAGTTTCAAGGACACTGTTTTTTTTATAATTGGACATCAGCCAAAACAACAAGTGTATCTAAACCTCTCAACTGTGTTCCTATTGCCAGTTTTACTGCTGCTTAACCTTAAGGAATTCAGCTTTGCTTTGAAACAGTTCATTGTTTTGAGTAATGCTTACTTCTAATTCCCTTTTATCATTTAAGGGAAGGTTCTGTCAGCTTTATAAAGCTGGTGAGCAGCATAATTATAATGGATGAATGTATCTGATTTTCTAACTTATATCCTCATTTTCATGATCATGACCCAAATTTTATGTTGTCCTAAGTTAAGGTGGCCTATGTCCTTACATTTAACACTCTGTAAGGAATCTTAACTCAGAATTAAAACCACTTGAGGGAGTACCAGGTGTTTACAAGAGGAGGGTTGGAGTGCTGAGATCAGTGAAATCAGTAGGAGCTTTTCTTGACATTAATGGTGTTCAATTGGCAATGGACAGAAGCAAGTGTTATTGCTTGAAAACCTGTGTTTGTCATCAGGTTGAACAGTGTGAGGTGTGCTCAAAATGACAAGGAAGTCATACTCAGATCTGCCAGTTCCCACCCAGAGACAGTTTCCATTTTGTGTGCAAGCTCTAAATTCCACTGTTTTTAGCATAAATGGGCAAAAGAAGACAAAGGAGATATTAATATCCCAATGCAAACACATGGAACTGTTTATCCAGCTCAGAAAGGAAAGGAAACTGCACACAAAGATCCTTTCAAGGCTGTTTTGTTTTTCAAGTCATGATGTGTTGGTGCAATATGAAATCAGAGCAATTTCCCAGACAAATGTTGATAATGATCTCTAAATATTTCTTCCCAAAGTCAGTAGGGGAGAAACAGCCTAGAGCACCACACCTTCAGGCCAATTATTCCTCATGTCCACCCAGTGTGAGATGAGACTTTCACTTCAATGTATCCCATGAAAAATCTCCTTGACCAAACTGATGGTGACAGTAATATGATCAAAACTTGGGTGAAGCTCACAGAGGAATAATGCTCAGACACAGAAGTCTTCTGCCCTTCAAGGACATGCCCTCAATGTTGAGGAGTTCCCCCAGTACTACATTGCAGCAGTCCTGCGTCCTTGCTCCTCTTCAAGTCCTTGGCTTCAATGGAAAACTTTGTGCTTGGGCAGCTGTTTGTGCTTACAGACCCATGACTGTACACACAGGGATCTGCCCAGGCATGTCTCTGATTTAATTGTGCTTTCTTGGCAGATGGAAAAGAGATATGTGTTTTCCTGATCACCTAGGAGAAACACTTATTGCACCTGACATTGTCTCAGTGTTATGGTAACCATCTCCGTAGCATCTAAATGGCTTCTAAGATTAAAATCTTCCTCACTTCAGAGCTCCTAGAACAACATGTTCTTTTTCCTCATACTTTTACTCACTGTGCACTTAATTTCAAGAACTATAGCTCAGTAGAACATGTCAGATCACAAGAAGATGGAACACCAGTTGATTTTTCTTTTAAAAATGGGAGAAATTACTTTATTTTAGATGAGTAAAAAACAGTATCTATCTCTGGAAAATATGAGACTTTTCCACTTCCAATACTCTTCCGAAATTCAGTGTAGCTGTAATATTTTAAAGACTACACTTGTACTCTTTTACTGAACTTGAGTAAATAAAAAGGGACAATTTGATTGTTTGATTAGTGACACCTGAGCCAACAGCTCTTAATTCTCTGAACCAACAGCAGTGAAAGCTGACTGATTATGATTATTAAAATTAATATTAACTATGTGAGTCTCAAAATGCTCTTCTACCTTTTGCTTCTGTGTAATAAGCATATCCAAATATTCTGCAATTTTTTAATGTTAAAAAATCTAATTCAACAGAAAGAGTGATTATTATTCTGTGGTTATTTCTAAAGTGTTGAGAAAACAGAAATTGAAAATAACACTTTTGTTGACATTCATACATCTTATAAATGTGTTTGTCACTACTGTCTTGATTCAAGTATGATGAAATTAGTAGTGGGAGAATCCTGTAAGTGGCAGAACCAGGATGGGAATACAGGGTGAATGATTTTCCCTTGGTTCTTCTGCTCGTAGAGGACAGCAGTAAAAGGAAGAAAAACACAAAGGTGGAAAAGTGTTGAGAGAAAAGAAGCTGTCCCCATTGGCTTGATGAACAAAAGAAGGTTTCAGTACCAGATAATGCTACAAAGTTCACCAATAGCGTCTTGGCTGTAAATGTGCACCTTTGGCTAACACCACTATTACAATTTACAAAACCAGCAATGACACTAAGTAACCCAACACAAAACCAGAATTGTTAGTGTATCTCTGCCAACAGAAGGCACTTGTTTGCTCACCTTGTTCTGTCTGAAGATATCCCTCTTTACCAGAAAAATAATCTCATGCCATGCCCTGTGTCCCCAACAAGGAGCTGATTGTACAGCTAAGCAGGCCAATCACCTGAGAACAACTTCTAAGTACAAGAAATCCTTGCGTAGGGCTGCTATGAAATGGCACCATGGAGAGTCATGGTTAGTGGCAGACTTAGGGGCAAGGGGGACTTGGGGAGGAGGGGATGCAAGGTCAGATGGGCAGAAACAGCTCTGTATGTTTTTGTCTAAAGTAAACTGATTGTGGTTCTAATTTAATTAGCTGATACTGGGGTTAGTTCAAGTTTTAATTAGCAAAATGTTCATACTAATTATGATTCATAATACCATGGAAGGCAGTTAATTGTTGTAATTAACAGTGTTATTAATGTCCCTGAATGCTATGGAAAATAGTTTCCATGAGTGATGGGAGTAACCTCTCCTTGGAAGTGCTAATCCATTATCCTCTGACTTCCCTTTCCACGGCTGTGGCAGCATTGACCAAGTTTGTTTGTGTGACATCTTGTGGGCTGCATTACCTGCCAGTGCTGGGAGAACCAAAACCCCGCACAGGTGACCGACTCTCGAGCTGGACAGAGCATGGGCATGAAGAGAGCATCAGCAAGCAGTGACTTTGCCAGCACAGCTGAAGGGCAGCCCGAGTCCCATCCTCACAGCAAGGCAGAACACTATTGTTCATGTTGTTTTTCTCCAGCTAAGACTCAGTTGTCCTACAAAGTCCTGGAGATTTCTTTTCCCTGCAGCTGTAGTTGGCTGTTGACCTGCAATCTGCTTTCAAAATCATCCATGTAAGGCTGACTTTAACTCAGGCAGTTGCATTCCCAAGGGTTTGCAATGATTCGGAAGCTGCAGATTTGTAAGACCCACGCAATGCCTGGAACATGCTTCCCCCTTGCTGAATTTAGTTCACTCCTTTCATAGAAGTGAAAGAATGTAGAAATATAAATAGCACTAACACCCAGGGGAGTACTAGCACATGCAAAATGTATTCCTCAAACTAAATATTTAATTGATGATCTCTGTAGAAATTAACTAAAATATCCCAAAATACAAGATGCAAACATACAGAATGATTATTTTCTAAATACTGCTTTCAAATTCTAACAGAATTGTAGCCATTACTGTCTTACTCAGGCCAAGGGTGAATGCTAGAGGATGAAGTAAGTAAATCTACAAATCTTTACATTTTTGCCATTTTTAATACAGTCTTGATTACTTGAACCAGCCAATGAACAGAAGGGTGGAGTTTTTAATCTTTTTCTAGTTGAATCCTTGATTCTGAGTATTATTCAATTCTTGCTACCAACAAACATTTGAACACTTACTTCTTAATAATTTTTTTATTTAAAAATATGAGTCAAACTCTAAATGGACATTGCTGCAGTTTTGTACTTTTCTACCTGGTGAATGAGCACCTTGGAGTTGAAGATGAAATTAGATAAAACATAGCCAGAAAGCATTCCAGTCTTCTGATTTGTAAGGTTTGCTCCAGAAACTTGGAAGATAAACTGGGTTAAAATCCACAGCTTGACTGTAAATCCCACAACAGGAAGAAAGAATCAAATTCCAAGCATAGTGGTCATGGAAAATAAACCCTAAGATAATCATTCTGCTAAAGAGTATCTGTGCAAAACCCCCAAACATTGGAGTGGCATTTAGCTTTAAAGTATCAGTGGGCAAGAAAATAATAAGCTAAATCTCTTTTTCTTGGGATTACCCAGTATTAACTGGAAAACAGTTTCTTATGGAGTTTCTTGTAAGAATACATTTTGCTCTTTGCATGTTTTCCCTTTGCCTTATTCCACTGCATTTGCTGTGAATAGTTTGGAGTATGTCAGTCTTTCCACTATAAAAGCTTCGCTCTCCAAAATATATTCCTGGTGCCTAAGTGTGTGCTCCAGCTTAAGTATTGCCAGCAGATTTTCAAGATATGGGTGGAGATCTGCATAGAGTGTGAATAAAAAAATTAAAAAAAATAATAATAATGAAAAAAAAATGTTACTGTGTTCTCTGTTTAGTAAAAATAACTGGGAAATTTACAGAACACATTCCATCCTAGTGTAGATCAGCAGATCTCTTCCAGTCATAACCAGGAGGAGGCCTGATGCTGCATTGCTTAAGTTTTGTTGATGTGTATTATCAAAATTCCTGTTTTCCAGGTAAGTTGCTACAGCTCCCACAATTAATTTGACTTGTTCAGAGGAATGTGCCCAGGTTCTGTAGGTTGTAATTCTATAAAAGCTATGTTTTACTAGGACAAAAATGAGTTGTCAGCTTTAATAATCTTTTAAATTAAAACACATTTGTTTCCTGCGCAAATTAGAGAATTGACTGTTTTTCTGAAATAGAATTGAATTCTCCTCAAAGTGACCATTTCACATTTATAGTTAATGTGCCTCAGAAATAATAGCTTAGGTTTGTCCTCACAGTTTTCATACTCTTCTTGTAATGGGATGCTAGAGCCTTGTTAGAAAGACTGACAGATTGTGAACAGAAACAACAAAAAAAGTAAATAAAATAAATAAAGGGCCTCTTCAAAAATAATTATTCTAAACTCAAAAAGTTGTCAATATAATTCCTATTATAATTCTCATTTGTCAATCAAGACACCTTCTAGAGTCCTAAGCTTTTTGGTTTGTTTCTTCATCTGATAAATAGCTTAAAAGCAAGTTTCATCATTTAATATTGGACATACCACTGAGATAACCATGCAGTGACAATAAACACAGTCCTCTTTGTGCATACTCCAGCGAGCATCTGGGATTCATCTGGAGTCTGTAGTTTGTATCAGGAGGTAACAGTGGTCCCTCCACATGACTCTGGTTTGGCCAGCATTTTGTTCTCATTTAAAATGTATATGTCAACATCTGTAATTTCTTTAATCACCAGAAGAAGAATTCAATTACTATTTCATAAATGAACATTGACAAATAATTTTCTCTTGGGCACAGCAAGAAAAGAGGGAAGTAAAGGCTGATGCATCTTCTTTCCTACAGAACAAAGCAGCACAGCCTTGTAGAGGTTTGCCTCATAAACCATGTGTAAGGAGTTTGTGAATTGTGCTTCAGAGTGAGGGATGGTAACAGCCTTGCCACATGGCAGTGGTGACTAACAGCGGAGATTAGAGCCTTAGGGCTGAAAAGCCTTCCACATATGCTTTGCAACTGTCCTGAGTTGAGATCATTACTCTCTGCTTCTGGGTGAGTGGATGGGCTATAAACTAAACAGGAGGCCCATTAAATCATCACACATGTGTGCTGCAGATTGAAGTCACAAGCCCAAGTATTCACACAGTGGGAATCCTTACTTATGTCAATGCACAAAATCAAGAACATACCTGAATGCAGTACAGAATTCTCAGGGCAAATGCTTCCCTTCTTTGTTATCAGTATATTTCTTGATATGGGAAGCTGCTTTGGGTTTAAGCCACAAAACCTACTGTGAGGCTTTCTTATTCTGAATTAATGCTGCTGCTTTTCAACAAGGAACTTTTCAAAGACTCAATGCTAATTAATTTCTGACTTATTCTCTGAAATCAAACAAGTCCAAATGCTTGGTAGTACATATATCTTCACAGAGCATGAAGCACAGGAAAAGAAAGGAGTGGGGCTAGATTTTGTGTGAGGTTCCCTGATGACATTTTTAGCTTCACAATACCTCTATTAGCAGAAATTTACTATCTGGTTTTGAGGCATTTGGATTTATTTGGTTTCAGAGAAACATAGAGAGACTGAAGAAATATTCTCCCTTATAATTCTGTACTGCATTCAGGTATGTTCTCAGTTTTGTGCATTGACTTAAGTAGGAATTCCCACTGTGTGCCACAGGGCCTTTGGAGGTCAGTCTTTGGCGAGCTGCCCCTTGAATTTCTTGGTTCTTTTTAATTTTTTCTTTTCTGAAGGATCAGGAAGTAGGCTACAGAAAAAGTGATGATGCAAGTGAAGCTCAAAGTGACTCCTGCTGCTGCTTCAGACATCACAATCCTTACCAGAGGCTGAAAGTATCTGCAGGTAAAGAGTTTCCTCCTCTCCTGTTGCTGTGCAGTGCTGGGGACATTATATAACCAGTGCTGATCCACCCAGGCAGGATGGACTTGGGATCAGTGTGGGTGTTTGCTGAGTTGTCCTTGCCCATGTTGGCTCTGGAAAATGCCACAAGGCCTCTGGAGGTCAGGATTCTTGTTCCTCATTCTTTCTCTCATGAGTCTGTGCTGAAAAGTATTAAAGATAGAGGGAAAAAAAAGGAACAACAAATAGAAAAAAAAAAGAAAAAAACAAATTCAATAGTATTAAACTGAAATAAATGAAACTAAAATGGGACCCTTGTTTGTCTTTTTCATTCTGAGGGAAGAGTATTTCAGAGGCAGAATCACTGTGCCGGCTCTGTACCAATACCACATTTCACTTTTAAGTGGTGCTGTACAGTGATACCATTCCCAGTATTTTTCACAACACTTCATTAAACCAGTTGTCATTCCAGCAATTAAAAGATATATTTTTGATATTAGTGAAGCAAAAGCTCATAAGCATGGTGAAATTAAAATTATCTGTGTAATTCCCTGCCAATTCAGAAGTTTTGGGGAGTAACTTAAATGTTTCTACTACTACTTTGAGTCAACTGTATGTTCAATGCTTGGAATATTATGTGGCTGTATAGCAAGATTTTATTATTATCAGTATCAGATGCTCCTTCTGCTAAAATAATTCTAAGATTTTATTATTATCAGTATCAGATGCTCCTGCTAAAATAATTCTAAATTAGAAACTGCAATATTGTACAGTTTCTTTTGTATTCTGGTATGAATCGCTTGCTTTGAAAAAGTGTACATGTAAGTGTACATGTAAAGAAATGGGTTATAAAATCAAGATTTTTTTTTTTTAATTTAACTGTATTCCTTATTTGAATACAAGGAGGAAATAACTTTCTTTAGCAATAAGACTTGTCCCCACTCCACCACGCTCCTGGTGCATTGGCAAGTAGGCTGAATCACAACTCCAAAGCTTGAAGGAATTAACTTGTCCTTTGGACCATGGGGGTTTTGCGGGCAAATAGGAAATGGCCTTTGGCATCGCAGGAGAAATTCTTCCAGTCTGAAATTTCTAGGACACAGGTTGGGACCCTAAATAATGTCACCATCACGGGGGCATGGCCAAACCTTGCCTGTAAGGGGACAGGTGGGGCCAGGGAACATAGTGACACAGTGAAATGGGAAAAAAGTAGACTTTTTTAGAAAAAGGGGATATCAAGAAAGGTACGAGGGTGTTCTGTCTTTTCTACTGTCATAGTATTCTCCCCTCCAGGGAAGGACATAGTATTTTCTTTTCACACTTTTTTCATCTATCTGTCTTTAAAATAGAGTGTGGGCAAATTCTGGATCCATGAGAAACCATCAGCACAAAAAAAACAAATGTCATATGATTTCTGTTTCTGGCATATGATAGTATTTAATATTTACCATTGTAGTTTGGAGCTGGATCTTCTAAAGAATTAAAATTTTAAAGAATTGAAGGTCAATAGACTTGCAGTAATTTTTAATAAGCTCATAGATTTAAAGGGAATTGAAAATAAGCAATTTTAAAATTGCTTTCATGCATGGTACCTCCAAGCTGGAAAGAAGGAATATTTATGAACTAGCATTTTCTTGACAGAACAATTGGTATTTTCTCTGCTATTAATCCTGAAACTGGAGGGAGGTACAAGGCTTTGTCACCCCTTCTGAAGTCTCCTCTATTGCTCAGTCAGTTTCCAGAGAAATGAGTGTGAAGCTAGAAATTCAAATTCAGGCTTCACAGGAGAATCTCTTAAAGGAGAGCCAGGGGCAAAGAATAAACAAACTGTGAAAGGTACATTTTCTCACGTAAGGAGCACATCCATTCATTCTGCTGAGTCCAAAGCAACAAAACTAATTAATGGTAAAATCCAAGGGCTGAGTCTTAATCACATAGAACCATTTTCTGGGGGTAGTCAAGACAGAGGGTTAGTAAATTTAAATTGCTGCCCACACATAAAGCTATATATACAAAACAGTGTTTGTATATTTGGAAAATATAAGACAAATCCTGAATTTTTAAATTTTGATAGCAGCTCTTTTTTGGCTATTGTGGATGTCTCAAGCTGAGCTCTCATGAAAACAATGTAAGGAGGGAGGTTTAGCATACAGTGTTAAAATCAAGTGTTTGATCTGGCAAAACATCTTTTCTACAGCTTAAACCAGCTGACTTCATATGGGCTGGAGGAGTTCTGTCTGTATAAAGCAGTGATGGGGAATCAGAAGATTAGCCGACAAACTGGATTTAATCATATTTTATCACAGTTTTTTAAATGGTTTTTCAAGAGACACAGAATTATAACTCAGGAAAGCTGACTTCCACGATATTCACACACTAAATTGTACAGGAATGGAAGCGACTTTTGCCAAAATCACAACAACATTTCCAGAATTAAAAGCTCTATAGGTTCTTTTGCTGGAAAGTTCAAACTTCAAGAGGTAAAAAGAAGTCCACTATTTCTGGATAAAAACTGCAAAGAGAAAAATTTTAAGAAAAATCTTAACATTACAAATTTGAATAAAACTGGATTTTCAAAAACATACATTCAAAAGAAAATTTAAAAAAGCCCTCTCTTTTTTTATTGGTGGTTTGATTTTTTCCAAGTTTTATCAACTTTTTTCAGGATTTTAATTCTCAGAAGAATATACAGGCAATTCACTCTTGCTAGGATTAGGATCAAGGCCGTCTTTGCCCCATTTGCCTTCAACCAGGAGCAGTGTATTTTACCCTGTGAGTGTTTAGTGTTATTAGCCATGAGAAGCATTGCTTGTGTCTGCTCTGCAGATTGCTTGGTTTAAAAGAGGATGATGTAATGCAGCACAGGAACAAACAGCTAGTTTCCCAGCAGTAATTTTACCCCTTCTCTGTGAGAGGACTACTGTCTAAGAGATAATCTGTCCTCATCACCAGCAGCACTGCTTTGTGCCTTTTTATTTTATTTGCCTTGATGTTCCACTGTAAAGGTTGGTTCAATTTCAGGACCGGGACCAGTCAGCCCTCAAAGTGTCATCTCAGCTATTCAGGAAATGGAGCAGTTCAACATCTGGCTTTTATTTGAGAGTAGCTCTGCATCTGAATGATGAGCTCAGAGAGTGGAGACAGCAGCAGGACTTTGATCTGCCACTGCTTAATTTTGCTTGGATTACCGAGGTCACCATTAATGTCAGGAGGAAAATGACAGCAGCCTTACTGTTAGGGCTTCCTGACTGAAATTCCTGTACCTTTACTGTTCTCATTGGTCACCAAACCATGGTAATGATATATTTCTGGGGCTCATATGGGGACACTTGAAGTAGTTCCCCTAAGAGCTGATGACATGGTTACATGGCTGAAATTAAGACTAGGAGCTACACTATCTTCTTCTGTAGGCTTCGGTAGGCAGAGAGGTGAGGAGGTTGCTGGAACACCAGTCAGTGGGTGTGGGATCTGGCTTGTTTCTCACCCTGGTCCAGGTCTTCTTGATCCTCATGAATACAAGTAAACCTCACTTAAAATGGAGTGAATGAATGGTGCTTTGGGGTCAGTTCTTTAGCTGGAATAAACTGTCTGCTTTCAACACTAGCAAGAAATGATATCTGTGCTTAGTATCTGTTGATGGTGAATATGGACAGCAAAAATGGTTTTCCCATAAGCCCTTTAAGCACTGGTACACTGCATTTTTTCCAGCATTCATGTAATCTAGTTATCTACTGCTGCTCAATCACATTTAGGACTCTTGTCTTGTCTCAGAAAATTTAATTCTGCAGGGCTTTTTCTCCTTTGCTCAGTAGAAAGCAAACTAATAACTCAATTCTACTTATTGTTACACTAGTTTAAGTATTTTTATTTACTTGAGTGGCTCTGAAACATGCATATGCAGAAAACCTGAAAGCTATCTGCTAGTCACAAAAAAAGTTTGATCAAAAAATAAACATATATGAATGTACTTCTTTAATCACCGACCTGAGTGCTTCTAATTTAAAAATGGATGAGAAGTATCTGTCTCAGGACAAAGAGAGTCAAGGATGGTTGAGGACGTTGGCAGTACTGGTGACAGAACCATAGATTTATTTAGGCAGGAAAAGACCCTTCAAATCATCCAGTCCAACAGTAAATGGGATCTGGCCCAGACCCCTCAGTATCACAGCACAATCTCTGGCCATAGAGAACATTTCCTGGACTGCAAGGAAGAGGAGGGGGCAATAGGCGCCCCTTAGAAGATCTCTGGACCATAACAAGCCTTAGTCTGATGCTGTAATAGGGCCTGGAAGCTGAGCAGGACCACTGATTTCCACTGGGCGACAGCACACAGCAGAGCAGAGAATGGAAAAGCGTAAGCAGCCCCTAGACTTCAGGAGCTATCAGCAGTTTTCACGTGCAAACTTTCTTGTGTGGCCTGAAGGAGGGTGGATACTTGCTTCCCCTTTTAGGCAGTGCTTCTGGGCACAGGTAGAGGCAGAGCCATTCTTTTTATACTGCGATGTGATGCAATGCCAGCTGTTACCAAAAGCAAACACTGAGAGGTCAGGAAATGAATAGGTAAAGCATTACAAATTTAAACAGAGACTTCATGAAAGTGTTTTGCTTTTATTGAGTAGTTAAGAAACATAAGTTTTGTCACAGCTTACATGGGACAACATAAAGCAGGAAAGAATGTCTCATCAGATTACTAAGCTAAAGGAGAAAAAGGTTTTGGCCAAATTAATACATAATTATTTCATTTATTGTTTAGATTTATTTAGGGGGTTACGTAAAACATCTATCCCAGTGCTCAAAGCACTTTTGCCCAACATTTAGGTGAAAAAGAAATAAACACAGCTGTCCTCCTTAAAACTAAAATAAACCCATTATCAGTGTCCTGTTCTAACATTAGCTTAAAGTTGAGCATCAACTTGAGTGCTTTTTCTGGGTCTATGACAGAATTAGACTGTGTGCTTAGTATTGTTGAAATATGGACAGCAAAAATGGTTTTCCCATAAGCCCTTTTTAAGCACTGGTACACTGCATTTTTCCAGCATTCATGTAATCTAGTTATCTACTGCTGCTCAATCACATTTAGGACTCTTGTCTTGTCTCAGAAAATTTAATTCTGCAGGGCTTTTTCTCCTTTGCTCAGGCAAACTAATAACTCAATTCTACTTATTGTTACACTAGTTTAAGTATTTTTATTTACTTGAGTGGCTCTGAAACATGCATATGCAGAAAACCTGAAAGCTATCTGCTAGTCACAAAAAAAGTTTGATCAAAAAATAAACATATATGAATGTACTTCTTTAATCACCGACCTGAGTGCTTCTAATTTTAAAAATGGATGAGAAGTATCTGTCTCAGGACAAAGAGAGTCAAGGATGGTTGAGGACGTTGGCAGTACTGGTGACAGAACCATAGATTTATTTAGGCAGGAAAAGACCCTTCAAATCATCCAGTCCAACGGTAAATGGGATCTGGCCCAGACCCCTCAGTATCACAGCACAATCTCTGGCCATAGAGAACATTTCCTGGACTGCAAGGAAGAGGAGGGGGCAATAGGCGCCCCTTAGAAGATCTCTGGACCATAACAAGCCTTAGTCTGATGCTGTAATAGGGCCTGGAAGCTGAGCAGGACCACTGATTTCCACTGGGCGACAGCACACAGCAGAGCAGAGAATGGAAAAGCGTAAGCAGCCCCTAGACTTCAGGAGCTATCAGCAGTTTTCATGTGCAAACTTTCTTGTGTGGCCTGAAGGAGGGTGGATACTTGCTTCCCCTTTTAGGCAGTGCTTCTGGGCACAGGTAGAGGCAGAGCCATTCTTTTTATACTGCGATGTGATGCAATGCCAGCTGTTACCAAAAGCAAACACTGAGAGGTCAGGAAATGAATAGGTAAAGCATTACAAATTTAAACAGAGACTTCATGAAAGTGTTTTGCTTTTATTGAGTAGTTAAGAAACATAAGTTTTGTCACAGCTTACATGGGACAACATAAAGCAGGAAAGAATGTCTCATCAGATTACTAAGCTAAAGGAGAAAAAGGTTTTGGCCAAATTAATACATAATTATTTCATTTATTGTTTAGATTTATTTAGGGGGTTACGTAAAACATCTATCCCAGTGCTCAAAGCACTTTTGCCCAACATTTAGGTGAAAAAGAAATAAACACAGCTGTCCTCCTTAAAACTAAAATAAACCCATTATCAGTGTCCTGTTCTAACATTAGCTTAAAGTTGAGCATCAACTTGAGTGCTTTTCTGGGTCTATGACAGAATTAGACTTCTGATTTTCTTGAGCAATGCTTATCTATCTATTTTAAAACTATCCTGCAGTCACAATCTTCATATATAATTTTAAAAATATATATCTGTTCATTAGTGTATCAGGCCTCAGAGAAGGATTTCACAGTATATATTGCCTTTGGAACTGTTTTCACCTATTTCATTGATTTATTAATTTTTTGCCCACAAAGGGGAAAACAACATCCTGTAGCTTGTTTCAACTTGCAACAAGCACATGTTTGTGAATACACATCGCCCAGGGAAAACTTGTTCAGTCACTTGCACCTAATCAAGAAACAGAACTAAATTTAACAAAACAAAATGGAGTAGAGAGCAAAGACGGGTTGAGTCTTTCACTGGCAGGCAAACCAAAGAGGACTTTGGAACAGTTTCAGAAACTTTCCATTAAGAAATAACAGCAAGTACAGAAAGGTTTTCACCAACATCTTTTAAAAGCATCCTTGTAAAAATGGATAGCCATCATAAATAACGGGGAGGGGTTTGCACAAAGGGAAATTTAAGCAAAAATCTCACACCAAACTTTGCTGGGTGGAAACAGAGGCAAAACATTCAAGAATATCTCACTGTTGCAAACTTCCAGCTAATGCGATTTAGCAGCAGAGTAACTGTCTCACAGTGGCTGGGAGGTGCTGCCAAACATTCAGTACTGTATATTTTTCCTTCATGTTATTGAGAGGGAATGGTTAGACAGAGACAAGGTTTATAAAAAGCAGACTTTGTTCCAAATATTTTGTTTAACCTTCATGTAATATCCCCAGCTTCAGTGCAGAATCAAGGGACAAGGAGAACATAGGATAGATATTTGCATTTCATTTAGCACATTAGTACATTTATTCTGGCTTAATTAGGCAACAAAAAAGTTTTCATTTGGATGCAACACAGCAATAACCACTGCTTTATAAAGGCAGGCAATCAGTGTGGTGTAAAACAATATTCCAGGCTTTTCAGAGCTGAGGTGACATGGTTATATGTGACAATTTTGTAGCTTGTCATACAAAAGAAAAGGTACTAGGTTTTTCTATTGCCTCACAGCCCGTGATGTCTGGCCACAGCAACATGCTTTAGCACTTAGGCAAGCAAAGTCACCACAAGCATTAGTGAAAAATAGTGGGTATTTTTGACCTCACACCGAAAATTTTCTGTGAAAAAATAATTGAAATGACAGCAGCACTCTTATTTCTTTTTTTATTTGTGGTCATTGCCTGTCCAGAAATAGCTAATTTATAGCTCTCAGGTGAAAACAGATTGCTGGTGTGTTATTTTTTCATGAAAATAGTATCATTGTAATATTTTGAGAATGAAGAAAATATTAAATTAGGTCAATGAATTTCCCTCCAGAGGAGGAAAATCTCTTCCTATCCAGAAGCCAGTATCTGTGAGGCAGGGGAGACAAGAGTGATTTGGGACAAAGGAAGGAGAGGGAAAAGTGAAGACAGTTCTCTGGCACTTCATAGCAGGAAGAAGAAGGAATTGTGCTTTGTTGCAATTCTTCACCTTTCGCCCCTTCCTTTTCATGCCCCTCCTGCAGCAAGTGAAAGCTGTGCCCTGTTTATTTTTGCTGGTCTGATTTATAAGGAGGTGGCATATAGATTTGTTCAAGCCAGAAGGAAGGGTTTGAGGCTTAGATGCACTGAGAAACCATATATGGTAAAGGCTGAAGAATTTTTCAAGCCATTTTTAATACCTAATTTGCTCTCATTAGTAGTAATAGTAGTTACCATCAGACTATATATACATATAGCGTCACACTAGATATAGTATTGAATTTATATACAAATAGTATCAGACACAGGCTTTTTACTACTAGGGTTTTGGGAATGATGAAGCCCTTGGGCTGTGAGGTGTTATAAGAGGAAATGTAGAAGGTGAGAATGGCACCAGTACATGATATGAACCCACCACTGCAACACTCACATGGTAACTTAGACTAAACACTCCAGAACAGAAAAGCAGATGAAACTGTCAGAGAGTCACGAAATTATTTAACTTAGAGAAACATTTTCTATTTTGGGAACAAAGCTTTCTAGACTTGGCTATAGCCTTTAAGTATAAGCTACCTCAGAAGATTTTTTCCTCTCCAGTTTTTGGTAGCAGCACTCATGTGCAGAGGCAGGGGGATGGAAGGGGTGGTGACTAAAGAAAAATTACACTAAATTTGCTTTTAGGAAGGTATTTGATTATAAAGTAATGAAATTAACATTACCTCTGAGTGATTTCCTGACAAATTTTACAGGTTATCATTATTCCTTATGAAAATGGTAGTGATTTTGTGCCTAAACCTACAATAGTTGGAAACTGGGAGATGCATTTGCATCCATTGCTCTTGCAACTTCATAAGCCTAGCAAACTTATAAGAAGCTGCCTGCATTTAATTTCATTTTTTTAACCTCCTTGTGTTTGGTAGTAGGAGAAGGGGAGTGCATTCCCAGGGGCATTTTCCAATGCAATAAATAAAAGCAGAAAAGGGAAAAAAATAAGATGGACTCTTCTTGTATTGTGAGTCTAGTGGTTTATGTTTTGAATGCATTGCATAGGCTTATTTCACCCTCAGCCTTCACATAACATCTCAGTTTACCTTCCCTCCACCCACAAAATCCAAAAGATTGAAATTTTTAGTTCCCATTATAACATTTTCCTGCATTGCTCACTGATTTCTTTCCCTGTGTGATACTTCCATCTTTACTTTGGATGTTATTCATCAAATGAATCTGGTAATCATTAAAATCAGATATCCGTTGTTGCAGGACCTGCATAGTGTGTGGTGAGAATTGGCCTGCTTCAAGCGGCTTGCTACTGAGTGAGACAAGTGAAGACAGTATGAGGGGAAAAGACATCCTAGTGTGTTCAACTAAAAGTGCACGATTGTTAAGAATATAGCTGAGGGTCATTTGGAAAATTATAGCAGAGAGAGGAACAGAATTCATGTTTCCTTATTCTTTACTAAAAACCCATGCTTCCTTCTCCATGTTAGCAATTTTCCACAAGCTGTCTTGTACAACAAATGAAATGTGTAATTCAAAAATACTACGGGAACTAGATGTTTGAAAAATGTCTCCGTGTGATTTTTTTTCATTAAACACAATAAGAAATATTAAATTATACAGAGGTCATTAACTTGTTCTTTACAGGCGTCTTCTCTACCACTTCTTGAAACGACTTCTTCTGCATCCAGTACTTAGAAAGGCATGGTTATATGATTTTGTACTTACATCAGAGAACACCAGTTTGTGATTTACTTCCAGAACATCTGAGTATCTTTCAAAATAGAATAGCTTAGTAATAGGCCTTCCTTATAGCCACTCAGTGTTTTCCACTTAAGAAAAAGAAAAATTACTGATTTGATAGTGAGCTATGAGGTTATTAATTTCAAAAGGCTGAGAAGTGATTATGCAGCAATTTTGACCTTTCTTGTCATTGAGAGAATTTGCAAATGGAGCAAATGCTTACTTGCTGGCAAAGCAAGGACCTGCCTCACTATATGTTTAAAGAAAACAGTTACAGAATAAATATCAAAGATTTACATGAGGCAGCCAATCCTCACTCAGCATCATAATGTAACTTGAGTTTCCTAAGGCTGACTGCTTTCTTGGTACACTGAGCTGACATTTACTGTTCCCACTCCAGTACAGAAGCCTGTATTTCCTGCTACATTATCCTCCTGCACCCATATAATCTGGTAAACTTTGCTTTTGTTTAAAAGAAAAGGTCTTTACCTGATCTGAAGACATCCTGGTCAAAGAAAGAACTAACATCATCCCTCTCAACATGCTGTACTAATTCATACTGATGCCTTGGGAATTGGTAAAAATTTATTGCCAACCTGCTTAGATCAACTTGAGTTCTAGCAGGAGGGTAAATGCATATGTGTTTTTAATTAATCCCCTGCCTAAATCAAGGGAAAGGATATTGCATTTTTCAGCAGAATTGCTCCACACAGTGCTGACTGCATATATTTAACAATTTTTACTCATGTAACTGAGAAAAGCCACTGGAAACCTTCCAAACCACATGAAGTTTTTGCCTTGTTTGAACTCTCCTCCACCTGATACAGGGCTGGGGATCTTGAGCTGGCAGCAACAGCAGGAGTTCAATACCTGCAGTCCTGATAGAAGAGGCTTGTCCAATGAGGAATTTGTATTCAGGGACCATGTTCCCCTCGATATGACCCTGGTGAAATCTATGCCTGAACATTAAACATAATGAATAATCCTATCTTTTCTTGTCAAAGACATCAAACATATGCTTAGTTTTCAAGTAAGTCCTTGGTTGGAAGCTTTGGATGAGTTACAGCAAGTCATTGAAATGGTTACCAGGTAAGTTCATTTCTCAATGTTAGCAGAATGTATACATTACTTTTTTCTTTTTTTAGGTCCGAGTTTGTAGTCTAGAGATCAGTAAATGCATTTGTCCTACACTTCCCCTTCCCCTTCCCTTTTTATTTTGTTTTCTTGTCCTACATATTTTCTTTTGAAGGATTTGGTCATTTTGGTTTCTCCAACTTCCTGATCTGTTTAGGAATCAAATGTCTCTTTAAACATGAAGGCTTTCAGGCCTTTTGATTTGGCTAACCACAGAGGTCAGGTTTTCATTTATAATTTAAATTATTCCAGATGCTAGCACAAATGAAAATTGCAAAGAAATCAGCTTTGACATGCTCTTTAATACAACATGTGGTTGCAATTTATAGTCAAAAGTCACCTTTCCCAGGATAGCTTGGATTTTGGAGGTCAGAGCAGGTGAGATATTTATTTCTTGGTTTAGACACTGAGAAGTAGTAAAGGCTGATTTTGCAGAGTCTTATAGTATGTGAATCTATAGATAGGAAGAGAAAGAGACATAGTCGTTAAAAAAGCAATAGTCCTATAAGGATTATTTTTACAAGATCCTCCACTGTTACAAAATAGATTTCCAGAAGAAGGAATAAAGGAAAGACAAGTTTGCCAGACTTTGTGTAAAAAAAGTCTTTGAGAGTAGGAAAGGTGCACCCAAAGGAAAACAGAGATGCTTGAAATACCTTTTGCCAGGCAAAGGTCAGACTGAGGTACTGAAGTTACTAAGTCTTCACAGTCTTTGCTTTATCATTGCACCTTTATTGAACATTGATACATAATAGTTTCTGGACAGGAAACTGTCCTCTCACCTCAGTCAGCATTCACTGGGTGAGCAAGGCACAAACCAATGACTGACCAGACAGGCCATCTCCCTGGCATTGCCCCTATGCCTGGCACGTGATGGGACAGATGCAACTGGAAAACAGTAGTTTTTCTTTGCAAGGTTAACTCACTGATGCATCAGCTTCTTGGACTGGGTAACTGCCCACTTATACAGACTGATGAAAGATACCTGGAGGGAAAACCTTATGTTCAATAGATGCCCAGAGAAGCACCTGGAATGTGGATGCCCCTGGAAATGTTCAATGCCAGTCTGGGTGGGGCTTTGAGCAATTTGCACTAGTGGAAGGTGTTGCTGCCCATGGCAGGGGGGTTGAATGAGATGATCTTTAAGATCTGTTCCAACCCAAACCATTCTGTGGTTCTGTATAGAAAGACAGTACAGTGTGTGGCAACAGCAGCTGGGGTTTAGACCGACTTTGTGTCTGTGAAAGCAAATATGTGGGTGTTGGTGTTTGAGAGCACTGCCTCAGAGGGAAAAGCTTGTGTTAGATATCTCTCAATTTTCCAAAGCCTACATTTTATCAGGGTAGAAGATGCTGCATAAGACATTTTTTCACAAACGCAACTCTTTGTGGCAACTCTTGTTCGACCACAACTCTCTGTAGCAATTCTCTTCTCCTTCAGAGCTTCCTCCTCCCCCTCCCCCCAACAAAAAAACAAATAATCCTTACAGGAAGTGAAGTTCACTATAAACATAGAGATTAATAGCCAAGATGATGATGTGGTTAAGTTAGAGGCAGTGCAAACACTGCGATTTTTCAATATATTTTTATGCCTTGTGCTGTACTATTTTGCCTCAAGCAAGGAAGTCTTTACAAGAAGTGAAGAGAAATTACTGCAGATTACAAGATTTTTTAAAAACTACTCAAACAAGAAAAAGAAAACTTTTGTGTTGTCATCACCATGATGATTACAAGAAGCTACACCTAGTGAGACAATTCTCCCTCCCCATACTTCAGCACTATTTCTGAAGTCAGGAACACACAAAAAAGTACCCCTTTGCTCTTTGCCATAGCTGGCATATTTAGAGGCATTATTTAGAGAGTGACATACTTAAGGCCATCCACACTGTGCTATACCAAAGATCCAACTTGTTCCTTATCCTGCTTCCAGCAGCCATTTTAAAACAGATACCTGGGAAACAACATGTACAGGCCAAGAATATATGACACTTCTCTTTAACACTCTGTCATCCCCCAGGTATTTCCACTTCAGGGTGATTCCTGTATTTGCATTTGCTTCTGTGTGTTTAGTTAACCTTAGTGGCCCCTGGGCCATGTAAAGCTGCACAATGGCAGCATTCTTTGGCAAGGAGTTTAACAGATAATTGCCTGAATAATCATTTCACATTGTTTTTAACATTGTTCCCACTCTTTGAATGTGAAGCCCCTTTGTTGTAGAACTGGATGACAGTGAACTCAATCAATCCCTCTCAGGTACTAACAATTTCGTAAGTAGATCCCTACAATAACACCTATACTTTTTTCTTTTGCAGGTTGAAACATCCGCACCAACTAAGCAGTTCCCAGTACAGAAACTATGCCTGGTTTTTTAACATCCTTGAGTTATCCTGTCCCAACTCCATATCTGCTCTGAAATTACAGTACTGAAATTACACACAGTATTCTCAGGATGAGGAAAACACAGTTATTCAGTGGCATTATAACCTCCTCTGGTTTGTTCTCTGCTCCTTTTACCTTGCAATTTTTTTTAACACTACTTCACACTGCAATGACATTTTCTTGGCAGTATCAGTCAGAGCCCCAGCAACTCCTCTGAAGAAGTCGTCATCCACTCATTGTCCATTATTTTATGCAGAAAGCTCAGATATTTTCCCTTGTGGAACACCTTATGTAAGATTTCCCTACCCTGAAATTCATGTCAGTTTCTCACTCAATCACTCAGATACTTCTGCAGCTCTTCACACTTGACTTTTCTAGCTGCTACCCTTAATGCCATCATTATATAGCTCATCTCCTTTCCCAGATTTTTTATGAATACACTTGGTAACACAGGTTCCTGTATGACTTCCAGCAGTTTAGCCTCCCATTTACTAATTCTTGCCAGAAGTTTCTCTTATGACATGCCTGCAGAGTTTCCTTGAAAATTTTATAAAATTGTGAAACAATAAACACATTTATATGAGTACATGGTGTTCTTTGGCTCTCCCAGTTGTAATGAACTCTCTGGAGTTCAAATAATTATTTTAAGTATTCTTGCTGAGCCATAGTAATGAAAACAGAAATAAATTGGATTCCTAGCTAACACAAGTTTTTGTGTTGTATATGAAAATTCCCCTTTTGACAAAGTGTTTATAATTTCTGAAAGATTTTAAAACTTGATGAATGGTACAGTGCTATTCAAATATAAAAAGAAGTGGTCAGTGTTTACTACCAAGAATAAAATATATGAAGATCTGGAGGGTTCATGGCACTCCCATGGACTGAGCCAGTGTGCTGACATTGTTTTGGTTCTATTTTAATTTCCTTATTTTCTGTAAGCTTTCACACACTTTTATCATGGTCTGTGATGTTTGCAATGAGGGCACAAAGCTCAGCTAACAAACCCAGACTCAGTAAATGCAACTTTGGATCATTTATATCAGAAAGGTGCCATAAAAATTACATAATCTGAGCTGAAAGTACTGTAGAACTCCTTCACAAATTACACCATTCTTCTCTGTAAATTTGTACTAGATATAAAGCAAAGACAAAATAATTTCTAGGGCACACAAAGGCTGATACTAATAAGGGAGACCAAATACAGTCAGCAGATAAAACCAGCATCTGGACTCAGTGGCTAATGGAACATTTCAGTATGGACATTTAATGCAACATAATGTAGTAATGTTAGTTGATTTTTCACAGACTGATAGTTATATATCATTAAAGCTTTTTATACCCTGATCAGCAGCTCTAAGTGCTGCTCCTGCTTGCAGACTAGGATCAGCCATGAATAAAATTGTTTTTAACATCTTCACTAAAGAAGTGCATTTTCAGAGGATACAAATAAAAGCTAAAATTGAAAATACTAATTTTCCTAAAGCCTTACTCTAGCCATGCATGACACCACAACACAGCTATTCCTGCTTCCAAAAATAGCTCTCTTGAAAGGTGAGGCTTTTCCTCTGGAATAAGAATCTATCAAGAATGGTTTTAAAACCCAAGCTTTTATTTGCTTGGTCATTTGTCCTGTTGTGAGTCATGTCTCAGAGCAGCAGAGTCCAAGGCTCTGACTGAACAACCACTGTTCAGAAAATATGTCTGATATGTGTTGCTGCCTATAATCTTCATTGCTTTACAATGCAGTATCACTCCAAGCACTGCCTGCAGACAGCGTGGCAGATGCTGTGGAGATGTTGTTTCCTGTTCTGTGAAGATCCTATGGTGAGCCACCAAGATGGACTAGTACTGTAATTTTTCTTTAGAAGAGCTGTCTGCTCAGTGGTACCTTCATCCCTTTAAGAAGTCACCTACCATTTATGCATGTTTAAACAACAGTTCAATACTCCATACACTTCACACATCCTTTCTTTGCCCATATTTAGGCCAGCAACTTAATGCCAACAGTACCCTACACCAAGCCCGATGTTAGGTGGTGAAGAAGTGATTACAAGAAAATTAAGAATTATTGTTTTCCTGGATCAAATGCAATCCCATGACCATTATTATCTCCAGGAAAAAATGCTGCTTGCAGAGATTGCAAAAACTTCTACAAATGTTTAAAAGTAGCACCTTAAGGTAATACATGAGGCTGCTGATTCTCCATTCTTTATTGATCTAACATAAATTTGGAATAAAAGCTGTAAAGTGAAGAAGTTGAGTTTCCCCTTGCTGAAGGGAAGGCTGTCTAGACTGCAAAGTCTAAAGTAATTCAGCCAATAATACTTGTTTGCTGCAAGCAAAACAAGATGTCCCTAAAGAATGTCTTTCTCAGCAACTGTCCCTTTATGATAATACTGGTGCTTTGCAGTGAGACTGAGCCACGTGAGAGGTATTATAAAAGTAATATTTTCCTCCATACAACCCAGAAGGTGCTTTTCTTGAGTACAGAAAAGAGTGTCATTGGGCCTCAAGACAATTACTGCTCTCCTTCAGGATTTCACGTTGACCAGTTTTTCAAATGATTCTTAAATCTCATAATGAGGAGCATTGTACTGCCATGGGATTCTCAATGTGAATACAGCAGTCTAATTTCATATAGACCATAGGAAACAGAAACAGACAAGGCAGGGAGGGGTAGCAGGGGCACAGGGTGTATTACTCCCAAGCAGCGTCCTTTAGGGTAGTAGTGTTGCTCCACATCCTCTGTAAGAACTGCATCACACAGCCAGGCTGAAGGATGAATGCTGCCCCGCACCAAACACACCCTCCTGGGTCTGACATGCACCTGTCTCTAGTGGGATTAATTACCCCTTGTTAGGTAAGCATAAAGCAAAAGGAAAGCTTTGCTGCCTCAGAGCCTGAATTAATTTGCTTACACACTCTAGCTACAGTGTGATATGAAAACTCAGCACTTTGAAGAAGCTACTCAAAAGGAAATGCAAGGATCCCATGGAACTTTTAAAAAACATGCATGTAGATAACCCGTGGTAATGAATTAGAGAAATATTAGCACTAACTGGAGAAGATTACGAGAAGGCAGAGAGCGATGACTGCAAGGATGGAGTCATTCTTTCTTGCAGGGGATGGTTGTAAACTGAGATTTGTTAGCCTGGAAAGAGATGAACTGGGGGAAGCATGGTAAAGCATTCATGTGAAACACGAATGATTTGAAGAGTCACTTTAGGCTGGAGGATGCTGTGGATGCTAAAGGGCTACTGAATTTCAAAGGGAAAGTGTACAAGCCTGGGGCAGCAATGCTCAAGGAGGGTTATGTCCAGCTCCAGAAATCTCTGAGCCTCAGATGACTGGAAACTGGGAGGAAGCATTTCTATATGATTGCTCTTTTAAAGCATACCTTCCTCCTTTGGGATCTGTTATGGCCCACTAGGCAACAGCTCTTCAGCCTGGCACACCATACCATTGTGTGACCCCTTGGGGCTGGAACTTGTAATCTAGTCCAGATGACCTGACTGGTCTTTTCCTCCCTCAACAAAATGTTTTTGTACAGCAAGAGTACTCTGGGGAATAAAGAATAGGAGTGGAAACTAACAGTTGTACTGCATTTAATGTTGCAGCTACAGTATACATAATATTTAACTATTAGGTACTGTGCCTTGTGACTGTTGTTATATGCAAAGCTATAAGATAGAAGTGAGTCTTATTTTACTGAAAATAGGCCAAGGAAACAATATTTGACCTTTAAAATAATTGGATTCTATCCATAATAATAATGTTTGCCATCAACATGTATTTGAAGTGTAAAGAACACAAAGTGTCCTTGCAAATTGACTAATTTACAATTAAAATTTACTGTCATCATTTCACAATGCAATAATTTATTTCATGAAAGAAGAAAAACATATTTGTTGGAAATAAACACTGGTATATTGAGCTAAAGGGTCTACAGTAAAGACAATAGATTTTGTGTGGCTAACCTGAGACACCACAGATCATCACTTCAAACATATTCTGTGTACCTCAAGTTACATGTTTCAATTCTGTATACCCTAAAATACTGTTTTATCTGAAGGAGGAGGAGGAAGAGAAAGAGGAGAAGAAGACAGAACTTTATTTCCTTTGTGAAAGATGGATGCCAGACTATTTCTAGTAAATAATTCTTCCTTCCCTCATTACAAAGCATGTGTTTGCACTAGCAACCATTTCAGAGAGACTGATGAACGAAAGCAATTAAACATACATACATTAGCAAATGCAGTCTGCCCAAAAACCCCTCTACTATGCATTCAACTTCGAATTGCAGTGTCAATGATGCTGAAGTAAACAGATGTAAAGGTCACAAAAGCATCTTGCTTCTCAGAAGATAGGAAGTGCTTGAATTCAGGAAAAACAAATGAATAAGTGTCTCTAGTAATTCCCACTTTTTTTGTCTCTGTCATAAAATTGCATTTTTAGACCGTCATGGTATGTATGCGTTCCTAAGAATTTCTTTAGTACTTACTAATGGAAAGAAAATCAAATCGTGAGATACTGTAGCAAAAAAATATATCTTCAGGTTACACCACAGGTAAGTAGCCCTGAAATGCATCAGATTACCCAATTTTGCATCAGATGCTGATAGAAAGTAGGAAAGGAGCATAAGGACTTGGCTTACTTACATTTCCTGAGTAAAGGGATTGCATATGTTTAAAACTTGAGTCTCTTACTAACACTTAGTCTTAGTTACCCCTAACTAAGGAGCTGTTGTATTCAACAAGAAATTATGTAACTGAATTTTCTTTGATATTTTGATGAAGATGATCTAATGAAAATTTGTGGATGGGAAGGCAAGACATCCTCTGCAAAGAAGTACTTTTACAAAACCTTGCTCGGAAGTGAAACAATGATGTACCTATATGTCATAGCAAGGGTCTATCACCCTCTGCCATCACAGATAAGAG
This sequence comes from Emberiza elegans, assembly GCA_024865655.1. NCBI lineage: Eukaryota > Metazoa > Chordata > Aves > Passeriformes > Fringillidae > Emberiza > Emberiza elegans. The sequence goes on from JALJVW010000001.1 coordinate 61,293, forward strand.
AAACCCTTGGTGCCAGAAACAGTGTCAGTCTTATAAACTGGAAGAGACATTTTAGGTATCAGATGGTCAGAATGTACCATCAAATGTCATCATCTGGAGCATATATCTTCCTATAAATGATGAAGAAGGAAGCTTTTCACAAGTATGGCTGAAGAATCCATACAAAACACCTCCAAAAGGACAAGCAACAGTAAATCACTCTACCATAACACCAGTAGGCAATAGTGATGGTGTTCCTACTCTGGAACTCCTCACTGAATGGTAGTGAATTAATTTTAAAAGGCCTGAATTAGTGAAAGCAATATGAGATAACACAAAACAGCAAAATATACCCAGAGAAATCAATAAACCTTTACCAGGTTACTTGCAAAGTCATGCTAATGTCTGAGAAAGAGGTGTACATAGAGGGAAAGTTCTGCTTATCTGAAGATGAAACACCTGGTCTCAATAGATGCAGTGATTTACAATGGGCTATAGGAATGCCAATGTTCTGTCATTAAACAGATGACTCAGCAGAGAGGTTTCACTGGACTGACCTAGAAGGCAGGGAGATACATAATAGTATGTTACATGACATGAGGCAGAAAAGAAATAAGGAAAAAAAACTGTAGAGTGTGAAAAATGCCTTCCTTGAGCTGGACTAGTACTGCTGACATTTCAGTCACTTGACTAGCCACCAAAAGAACATTAACTCTTTTGAGGAACTGAACTGATTTTTGTTTGCTTTTTACTGCAGCCATTTATATTCTTATTATCTCCATTTGCCTTTAATCAAGCCTGACCATAGAATATGTTTGTGACAGTTTTACTTTAAAAACTAGGAAAGTTTTATACTCCTTTTGTTGTTTGACACATTTCTGGTGCTGCTGGATGCTGTGCCCAGGGAAGACATGAGATGACTTCTCCAAATATTAACATACCTTCATAATGCTTTCTCACTGGATTTCAAAAGCACATTTCACCTTTGTCTTGTCAAAGGCTGTAGGAAGGAAATTGAGTCATTGGGTGAAATAAATGCCCATGATAATCACCTGATGCAATTACACTGTTGAGCTGAGGGATTGGCTTTTCTTGTGAAGGCCATTTTTCAATGAACAAAGCTTGAGATGAGATGTTGATATCAAATAACAGGGACCCTGACATAACTGAAGGCTGGACACTCAATTTAGGCATATAAAAAGAGAGGGTAAAAGCTTGTTCCCTTATCTTTGGGATTAAATATGTATGAATGTACTGAGAGCCAAGGCAATGTATTTTTCACACCACACCTTTCACTTAAGATGATATGTGCACATTTACACAAGTTTCATAAGTTTTCAACATCTGCATCCAAAGTATAATTTATACAATTTTATATGCAAATTTAATCCTTCGGTTAGCAATCTGAAGTACTTTATAAAAATGAAGGTTTTCTGATTTATGCTTTGAAGATGGAGGTAAAACTATCACTCCCTTTTCCCTTTCTTCTTACATTCCTTCCTCCTGCCCTATCAAACAATATTCAGGCAATGACAGAGCTGGACAGACACGACTTAGGTTGTGAAAATGCTGAAGGTATCATGAAAATGGAATAAAGTACACACTTTAAAGGAATTAGGTCTAGGCAGTCTGGCAACAGAAAATATTGCAGCAGTGCTCTATCGGTGACAGATACAGTTGCACTGCACAACTGCTGCTCCAGCAAAAGCCCTTGTGTACTTCAGCTGTTCTTACTTCATGCAGTTATACTGGTGCAAATTATGCTAACACAGTTTGCCAGCACAGACACCAGTTCTAGAAATTTCACCACTACAGGTTTGATGAATATTAATCAAGTATATTAAATATATAAGTAAACAAATATACTAACAAAACAGTTCTGATGCAGGCTTAAGCACTGACAGGTTAAGACCTGTCAATGCTTTAAGACTCTGATCCTCTGCTGACAACATGTTTTATTCATTACTGTTCCATCAAACTTACTGACAGCTTGTTTGAATGCTGCCCTTGGCAGGCTGCTGAGTCCCTTTTGTTGATCTTCATTCCCTCCCCTACTGAAGAGTTACCTGAGTTGTAGATGGAAAGTGGGACCAAGCACCCAGTAGCCTTGTGTTAGCTGCCCTGGACATCACCAGAACATCTGCACAAATTGCAGACTGGAAACTGAATTGAATGGCTAATCAACAGTCCACTTCATATTGCAGAGGCCCTGTGACACTATTGACCAAATGAGATGGATTTAATCCGGCATAGACATGTTTTTCCTTTCTGCAGAGTAGTCTTTGGCTCCTGCAAAGGACATCCTTAGGCTGCACTTCATTCAGCATTTGTGCAGTGCCTGCTGGGCACAAAGGAAGTCTTTATCTATGGCCAGTCTGCTACTGAAGTCCAATAGTGACCAATATCTTTTTCTTTTTACAAGGTAATGGATGGCATCATCTACATGTACCAAGGCAGAGGAGTTTAGAGATGATCTAAACTCTTCCCTTCCCTCCCTAGTGCTAGTCTCTCCTCCTCTCCATTGCTCTCTCCTCCTCTTTTCTTATTTTTCTCTCACTTCACAACTTTCTGAAACAGTACACGTTAAGTTGCACTTTAGTAGTGAAATAAATACCTCCAGGCTATATCTGCAATCCCTGCTGGATTTTTAGGAATATTGCATAACTTTTGTCTCATCCGGCTCAGTCTTCAGTTGAGTCACCAGTGGCACAAGGGAGTAGTGTCTCTGTTGCAGGAACAAAACAACCTCTGTATACTGCCTGTAGGAAATTCAATTGGTGTCTGCCTGTCTGCTTCCCTTTCTTCGTGGGGACACTTCTCAGGCACTATAATTGGCTTAGCTGGGGAGATAAGTGACAATTGTGGATGGGAGGAGGAAAAACAGGAGGAGGAAATCTCTCTATTTTTTATCTGTCTATTGAGATGTCAGCGTCTGCCAAGAAGCACTTAAAAGAGATCTACTCTTATCTGTCAAGAACAAGGACACATGGAAAGATCTAGTCATGACAGGAAAAGCCAGTTACAAGGATGCACATGCCTAGGGCTTTCTGTAATGTTTCCTGATGAAAGGCTCACTGGCATACTCAGGCCTGGATCACTGCTTTGGGAGACAACAAGAGGGAACTAATTCAAACCTTCGGGTTTTGACCAGCCACATGCATCGGTTCATAGTCATAAACATTCGTCTCTTCTGGGATCTTTGCCCACATTAAGTCAGTAGAACTTCACTGATTCCCTTGATCTCAAAAGCATGCATGCCTGTTTCCTATATGGCTTCCAGCATCACAGGCTGGTTTACATAGACTGGGCAAATTTGACCTAATATGGATTTGCCTGCTTTTCTTAAGAAAAGTGCCTCTATGTGTGAAGGAGGAAAATTTGGAGTACAATTACATGAAGGTTGATTCAAATGGTACCAAGTCATACAAGAATAAGAGAACTACTGAAGCTCTGAGAGCCTCTGTGTTTCCTGGTTGTGTACAAAAGACACTGCAGCAAATTGTTTCAATTGGCATAATAAGATGAATGAATCATAAAGCAGACAAGCAGCAATTCATCCCTCCACGCAGCTTCTCCCTCTAGTAGTATTGCAGTTTGTCCGCTCAGTAATCATATTTTCACCAACATTTTGCTTGCAGTCAGGTTCCCGTGCTCTTACTGACCAAAGAGGATAGCATACATTCACAGTTTATCCCAGAAAATAAAATAGTTTTCTAGCTCTAGAGAATTTAATCACAGGTGCAAAGATCAGAGTTCCCCTCACCAGATACACATCCGTCAATAGTCTCTGACCCAGGGTAACCTGGAAATGAATGTTCAACTCATTTTCACAGACCAGACCAGTGCAAATCCAGTTTAAATAGGCACAGGCTTCAAGCTGCTCATCAAGAGAGCAGAATACTGCCAACCTTATTTTCAGTTTTTGTAGGACCCAAATAGGCGTAGCAAAAAGTTTCTAGTCAGACACCAAGCTTTCTTTGATATTTTTTAACATCAGGGTTTTCAGTTGGTAGAGGCTTCACACAGAGGCACATTGTAAAAATTCTTTTCTCATTGCTGAGTTTCATTGCTTGACAGTGTAAATATAAAATGCTAAATTGTACAAACTGTGTTCCTCTTGCCTTCACAGCTATTTGTAGGAAAAAAAGCATCAGATTTTGGGATGATCTTCTGTGTCCAAAGTAGGCAGCAGAAATTACAAAGTTATACTTGGCTGCATAGGCATTTTTTTCAAAGCATGTAAGTGTCAGGTGTTGGTATTTGAGCTTCTGGATCATTCCTGATTACACTGTCTTGACACCAGTCAAGGGCAGCATTATCTAAGATCTATTCTGAGTCACATGTGCAATGCTGAACTGTCTAGCTTAGCTCATTGGCACTCTACTTGTAAATATTAGGGCATTAAGTGAAGTCAAACACCAGCATCTGTGTATTACTTTCTAATTTCAGAAAATGCCATATATTTCTGAAAGATGTGGATCTTAGAGTTCTTTTTTTCTCACTATCAATCTAGAAAATAATTCTGAAGATTAACAAAAATGGGGGGGGGTGTAGATAAAATATAGAGGAGGACAGAAAGAAGTTTCCAGTGTCAGCAGTTTATGGCAACCCAAGATTTATTTTATGCTACAAGAGGACTGCTTCAGAAGACTGGTAAAAGCTTTGCAGTGCCATTAGCTACTGGTGTGTTCCACTCTGAAGTAGGCAAACACAAAGATGCTCATGGTCAAAAAGGAAAAGTAAAAGTCAGGGGATCCAAAAAAGTTGCATAGTTTTATTAGCAAATTATACACTTGGCATAGAAATTGGTAAATGTCAGTAGTTAGTCCCTTATCTTTCAGTATAAAAACATGATAGTGGATTTTGAGGGAGGAAGGAAGGAGGGAGGAAGGAAGGAGGGAGGGAGGGAGGGAGGGAGGGAGGGAAGGAAGGGGAAGGAAGGGAGGAAGGGAGGAAGGGAGGAAGGGAGGAAGGGAGGCAGGAAGGCAGGCAGGAAGACAGGCAGGCAGGCAGGCAGGCAGGGAGGCAGGGAGGGAGGGAGGGGAGGGAGGGAGGGAGGGAGGGAGGGAGGAAGGAAGGAAGGAAGGAAGGAAGGAAGGAAGGAAGGAAGGAAGGAAGGAAGGAAGGAAGGAAGGAAGGAAGGAAGGAAGGAAGGAAGGAAGGAAGGAAGGAAGGAAGGAAGGAAGGAAGGAAGGAAGGAAGGAAGGAAGGAAGGAAGGAGGAAGGAAGGAAGGAAGGAAGGAAGGAAGGAAGGAAGGAAGGAAGGAAGGAAGGAAGGAAGGAAGGAAGGAAGGAAGGAAGGAAGGAAGGAAGGAAGGAAGGAAGGAAGGAAGGAAGGAAGGAAGGAAGGAAGGAAGGAAGGAAGGAAGGAAGGAAGGAAGGGAAGGAAGGAAAGGAAGGAAGGGAAGGAAGGAAGGAAGGAAGGAAGGAAGGAAGGAAGGAAGGAAGGAAGGAAGGAAGGAAGGAAGGAAGGAAGGAAGGAAGGAAGGAAGGAAGGAAGGAAGGAAGGAAGGAAGGAAGGAAGGAAGGAAGGAAGGAAGGAAGGAAGGAAGGAAGGAAGGAAGGAAGGAAGGAAGGAAGGAAGGAAGGAAGGAAGGAAGGAAGGAAGGAAGTTAGTTTGCTCCAGCATTGACCCAGCTGAGGTGGTGTTTTGGGGTTGTGGAGGCACCATCTGGACTTCATGGGGGTACATTTTATAGATAACTTTACCCATCCTAGATCTAAGTTTATCCGTTTCTCACTTTAAATGCAAATTATTTAGTTCTTTTATACCTTTGTGAAAATGGGTCAGAGGGTTTCAGGGGTCTTTGGTGATCTTGATCCCAACTCTATTGGGTTGACCTTTAGTTGACAGTCTGTGCCTGCTTCTTGGCCTTATTCCTGCAGCTGTGCTGTGCTGTGTTGCACTTATCTCCAGAAGCCAGAACAAGGATGTTTGACACAGAAAAACACTGCCCTACCTCCATCTGGTCCCCTTCTCCGGCCATACTCTATTCTATTCTATTTTCACAGCATGTTCTTACTATCACTCCTTTGTTTAGTTCCAAGCTATCTGGCCATCAGTGTTTGAGACATATATGTTAGCCACTTATCTTCTGGGCTTCTACAGCTAGAGGCAAGCAGTCATACATGTTACACATCAAACTGAGTCATACTTCAAGTCTCTGGCTCAACCAACCATAATTACATGTCTTAGCCCACTTGTTATATCTAATTCAGGTAGTGAAAATTTTGTGTTAATTTCTCTACTTTTATTCTTCTGACCCTCAGCTTAACACTGATTTAATATCCTCAAACTTGGTTCTGATTTGAGTGCTTTTTTTTCATGGTATTTGCTTAGGCTGCTTTTTTCCATAGTTTTTTTTTTTTTTTTTTTTCTATTTATTTGTCTTTACAACCAATTTTTAAAAATAACTATACTTTAGTTCAGCTCTTTCTGGTCACCAGCTGCTGCTGTTTGGTAGTTTATAGAGAAGGCATTTCCTAGAGATTATGTGTTTTCAATGAGAATGCTCTTGTGCTGATGGATTTCAAATGTGATTTTCTGAAATGTTCATTTAATACTCTGTCCTTATGGGAGTGCGTTTCAGTTCAGTTAGCTGTCCATTTTTAGAAAGTAATGCTTTCTAAAGAATGGTGGGTTAATGGTGAAAACTAACTTGCTGAAGTTTGAATATTTACAAGTTTTGTGTTTTTTACAGTTACAGGACAAATGGCACTTTGTAAGCCTCTTCAGTTACTGTCAATTGTCACCTGCAGATAACTAACTTCCTATCACCTCTTCATTCAACCACAGTTACTTTATCTAGCTGTTGATTTCCATATACCTTTGGGGACTGATTTACAGGTGTGCTTGTGTCTTGCTATCCAGTGCCCTGCCAAAAGTCTGGTAGGATAAATCTATCTTCTAATGAAGATGGCTGATATTATTTAACAAAGGTGTATGAATAAATCTTTTGCATCCATGACAATGTGTGCATCACTGCAACTGACTAGGCTGCAATGTGTCTGAATTTGACTTCTAATCCTATTTTTGGCATCCAGGAAGTATCAACTGCAAATGGCAAATGTGTTGGCGAGTCCTCCTCACATGGATGTGCAAATCTTAGTTTCAGCCAGGACAGGGTTAATTTTTTACAGTAGTTGGGAGGGGGGCATGGCCAGAGCCTAATGATATTCAATACCACCTTGCATCATTGCCAGGGGGAGGGAAAAGGAATTCTTTCCCTGAGAAGGGTGTCCTTTTCTAGTCAGGAGAAAAGGAAGGGTGGGGAAGAGCCTGTCAATATTTGTCAAAGGCTACATGTGTAAGTGGTTTCTTTGTTTTATACCTTTTGTTATAAATGTTGTTGCTGTTATGGTTTATTTCCTTATCTCGTTGCTGTTTCCACTAAATTCTTCTCTCAGCCTATGATTTTCACCTTTTGTGTCTCCAATTCTCAATTCCATCCCACCAAAGTGGGAAGAGGGAGAGGAAGGTGGAAGGGAGTGAGAGGCAGTGTGGTTTGGAGTCCCTTGGGAGAACTAAATTGGAAAGTACCCATCCTAAATCATGACAATCTATTAGATACTGTATGAGGAGTTAGTGGATACCCAACAGATGTCCAATCTCCTCCTCCTCAGCTGTAGCACGTTGATCACAGCACTTTAATCTGGCTTATGGGGAAAAAAGATGGGCCATGCCTTTCTGGTGCAGTTGACTGCTTTGGGAGTGAGCACCATGAAGTACCCAGAATCACAAAATGGGTCAGTAATTAATACATCATCTGGTCTAACCTCCCTGCTCAAGCAGGGTCATTCTAGAGCACATGGCACAAGATTGCGTCCTGACACTTCTTAAGTATCTCCAGTGAGGGAGATTCCACAACCTTTCCACAGGCTTTTCCAGAGTTCAGTCACCTGCACAGTAAAGAATTTTTTCTTCATGTTCACATGGAACTTCCTGTGCATCAATTTGTGCCTTTTGTCCTATTGTTTGGCACCACTGAGAAGAGCTGGATCCATCCTCTTGGCACCCTCCTTCCAGATACTTACAGACAGTGATTAGACCATCTGCCAGACGTCTCAAGGCCCATTTCCCTCAGCTTTTCCTCATAGGACAGATGCTCTAGTCCCCTTATTGCCTCAAGGTTGTTCTTTTAAAATAACTAGAAAAGAAGTCTCTGGGGTGACCTGATTTGACCATATTGTGATTTTTTATGACCTAAAAGGAACCTGCAAGAAAGTTGGAGAGAAACTTTTTACAGTGGTGTGTAGTGAAAAAATCAAGCTTTAACCTGGAAGAGAATAGGTTTAGATTAGATATAAGAACAAAATTTTTACAATGGGGGTGCTGAAACACTGCTGCAGATTGCCCAAAGAGGTGGTAGATGCTTCATCCCTGGAAGCATTCAAGATTAGGCTGGACAGGGTTGCGAGCAGTCTGATCTATTTGGACTAAAGGTTATTTAGTCCAACCCCCCTGGTCATTGCAGGGGGTTGGACTAAATAACTTTTCAATGTCCCTTCCAACACAATGTATTCTGTGATTCTGTGGTGTAGGGGAAAGTACCCTGGCCATGGCAGAGAGTTTGGAACTGGGTGATCCTTAAGATCCCTTCCAGCCCAAACCATTGTATAATTCTAATTGTCTTTGTAGCCCCCCTGCTGAACTTGCTCCAGGAGCTCCATGTCTTTCTTTTACTTGGGACCCTAGAGCTGGACACAGCATTCCAGGTGAGGCCTCATCAAGGCTGAGACAAGGGGCAGGGATCATCTCCCTCAGCCTGCTGGCACTGCTCTTCATGGTGCAGCCCAGGATGTCACCGGCCTTCTTGGCCACCAGGGCACCGCTGGCTCATGGAGAGCTTGTTGTCCACAGGACCCCCAGCTCCTTCTCCGCAGAGCTGCTTCCCAGCAGGTCACCCCCAGGCTGTGCGGGTGCCTGGGGTTGTTCCTCCCCAGCTGCAGGACCCTGCACTTGCCTTTGCTGGGTTTCAGAAGGCTCCTCTGTGCCCATCTCTCCAGGCTGCTGAGGTCCTTCTGAAGGGCTGCACAGCCTCTGGGCCATCAGCCACTGCTCCCAGCTTTGTGTTGTCAGTGACATTGCTGGGGAGGCCTCTGCCCTTTGTCTGAATCATTGATGGATAAACTAAACAATACCAGGCCCTCTAAGGACACCACTAATGACAGGCCTCCAACTAGCCTCTGTGTCACTGATCACAACACTGTCGCATGTAAGCATGTGGTGTTTCTCCTGCAGGTCAGTGATGAGGGCTCAAGGCACCTGTGCCTCAGCTCCACCTGACCCTTAGTGGCAAAAGAGGAGGGGTTGGAATTCCTCACATTTAATTGACCATCAGTGAGCTGGAGGTTGCCAAAGCAGGAATGTTTTACTGTGAAGATTTCAGGTGCAAGGTGTGCTCATTTTGTCATTTATATTGACTACTGCCTCTGATCAAATAGATTGGTTTGCCCAGACATAAGCTAGAAGAGATCTCCAAATAAGTATTCTGCTGTGGAGAGTGTATTTCCAGAAGAGGACTTCTTGTGTAACTTAATGAAATCCTAAAGACAGATTTAATGAATGACACTCAGCTTTTCTCACTGCAGTAAAATGGGGGGGACCTGATCTTAATTTTCTTGCTGAGACTAGCCTGCAGAGCCTGAAATTCAAAGATACAATATCTGCTTTGTTTCTCTATGAGCTTGCTGTAAAATATGCTGTAATCTTTGCCAGGGATATGTTGTGCATTCCCTGGAGGTTTTTCAGCACTGAGGAACACTTCAGACTGCTTAACAGTTTGTTCAGGCTTTGCCTTATAAGGTCTTTTAACTCCAGCACAAGCGCATGACAGCCCCTCCAAGTGTCAGGCTGTTGGGAACAGATCACAGCAACAGTTTCTCTGCTCAGAGAGCCACATTTATCCTGTCTGCCTTAACCTACTGCCCTTCTAGCTCCTGTCCTGACAGACAGCATAGAAATGGGGGCTTGGGGTAAAGGGTGGGAAGGGCAGAATTTAACTCTGCCTGTGTGTGTGTCTTTACAGAAAAGACTGAATGATTTTAAGTCAAGATCTTTCTGTATTTTACACGGACTTAGATTACAGCTGTGGTGCCCTGGGAAGATTGGTAGTCTACCACTTTACACACATTCTTCAGTGGTAAGGCATAGGATTTCTGCTCTTGGGAGACATCTTTTCTGCCGGTGAAGCTGAGAGCCACGAGTTAAAACTTGCTCTCAGCTCATTCCCACTCTGCAATTTCAACAGTAGCAGCAACTCTATATCAAGGCAGCAGAAACATTTCTCTTCTATTCTCAGTGTGTCTGTGTCTTATTTTAGCAGCTCTGAAACATCAGCAGATAAGGCTAAAGTACTGAAATGGGGAATGCTAACCACTGAAAGACAAACATGCTTTGCTTTGACTTAAAATATCCTCTGGTTGAGTTCTAAGCCATGGGAAACAGACACTTGGGGAAATTCAGGAGTACTTTCAGCCTCTCCTGTAGTTTCCATCAGCATTCCCATCTCAGCTTGGCCAGGCTGCACATTGGCAGAGAGCTCATTGGCCTTTGCTGTCCTCACTGTCCAGGTGTTTGGAGTTGTGGGGAAAAGCAGCCCAATGTGAGGGCAACACAGGGGGCAAAACAGCCAGGAACAAACCTTGGACTTCCTGCACCCCAATCCCTTGTTAGAAGGCTATCCCATCTCCTGCAGGCAAAACCCAACACCTTAAGCTCTCTCCACATCCAAGAAAGCCTTCTACATTTCAAAAACCTACAAATGGCAGCAACTTCGACTACACAGACTGAGTAGCTGAGTAAAACCAGGCTGTCTGGGGCAAATAATTCAAAAGAGGACCCATAGAGATAGGTTCAGTGGGCCTACCATTTGAAAGTAATCTGTTCAAAGGCTCTGAAACATAGCTGTAACCTGCTTTGAGGGCAAAAGATACTGAGACATCTGTGGCCAGTATTTGTCATCATACAGTGCTTTATCTGCAGCCAAAATATCACAACTTAATTAAACATTAAAACTGCAATAACAGTATCCATGGATCTTAAGTTGCCCAGAGTTAGACTTTTCAGAAACAGATAAAACTGCCTATGTCATATGTTGAGCTCTGTATACTTATAGGGACATTCATATAAAAATTTAAGCTTCATCTGCTAATCTCCAAAACAAACTAACTTTTGATCTTTTTTTTTTTTTAACACATTTTAAGGACTTTTGAACCAGCTTTTACTTACAGTCCTATCTAATGTGGGCACTGCTGAAATGTTTTTCCAATTTCCTACTTGCAACAATACTGCATTTGACTCTCTGGCATTGTGGCAGCTGAAATTGCAGTTCACTCAAGGCAAACAAAATGCAAGCTAATACTTAATGTGGAACTTTTAACACAAAAGCAACAGAGTAAAATATTAGCTCTGCTTCCCTTGAATCATCATTTTAATTTGAAAATGCAAACCAAATCCCCCATTTAAAGGCAACCTCTGTTTTTCCTGACATTTTTACATTATTAACTCACTTTTCTCAGTGTTCTCTTTGTTTCTCTTCAAAGTATCAAGAAAGTTCCTTTTGGTTTGCATCTTTTTTCCTCTCTGCCTCGTTCCAGAAGACTGTAACTTTCCCTTTGTTTCTGCAGCAGTGGATTTTCTGTGCTTTTTGGGAAAACTGTGTTCAGATCAACTGCAGGAATGATTCTCAGTACAAAATTTCACAGCTGATACACTTTCATCATGAGATGAGACAGGCAGCCTAGAATACTGAATCAAAACTCTGATAGCTGGATAACAAGTGTAGTGAAAACAACAAAAAAATGGCTATTAAAAAAGAAGCATTTTTGGGGAGTTGATTTGTGGAACTCTATGCCGAATTACTGCTTAGAGTCAGAACTAACTATCAGTCAGACAGCAGAGGACTAGCATCTTAGGTTGATAACAAATGCAATATGGTTTTAAACCAGTGTATTTTGAAAGGGAAATCAAATCCAGAGTTGCTTATCAAGCTGTGATAGTGAACTCCCAGGCAAAGCTTTACTATTTTGAAGGTACTAATAAGAAGGACTTCAAATAATTTTTTCAAGCAAAACCAAAAATACATCATAAAATGTGTAAGTTTTTATGAAGAATGAAATTTAACTAATCATCCTGTAACTAATCATCCTTCCTCAGCAGCCACATAGCAACCAGTCCCAGTACTGCAGTGTACATTAGAAGAAAAAGATGAGAAGAGGACAGGCATAGAAACACCTTCATGGAAGGATGGTTTGAAAGTTGTCAGGGTCTTACCAGTAATGTCATCTACAGGATGTCTGCTTATTGATCTACTCTACTAAAAAAAATAAATTCATTTAACTTGTTTAGGTTAGAGTTTGTTTTGCAAGTAGTTACTGACTCAGATATATTGGGGGAGAGGGGGGTGAGGAGGGGGTTGGAAGAGAAATTATGAAATTCCTAGACAGATTTGATATGTGAAAACTCAAAATACAGCTTTAGATGTCCCTTCTTCCATATGGTCCCCGTCTTCTGAAAAGTGCCATCATCCTTAAATGAGACTCTCATGTCAACATGGAGATACATGCTTTCAGTATAGTTGAACTGTGGTTAGGCAATTAATAACATGTACAGTAAAAGATATATTGAAGATGTAGCTTGAAACAGACACGTCCAGGGCTCTTGTCACTTCATTGTCATCACACACCAGATACAAAATTGACATCTGCTGTGGACATACATACGTAGGTTTATGCATACTTGAAGTATACTGAAACAGCTATAAAACCACACCATGACCACCTTTCTTGATTCTAGTGACAACCTGCGCACTAGAATCAAGAAACACCTTTGTCTTTTGACATCTCTCAACTGGAAGTATTTTATCAGTCTTTAAAAGGTATATTTTTGAAAATATAGTTATCAGTCTTTAAAAAGTATATTTTTCCACTATAGGAATAGTCTAAAATGTGGATAAAATTAATTTGTCTGAACAGATCTCATGTGTCCACTCTCTCCATACTTTTGTTGGGTGCCCAAGCTACAAATGTTGTAATGCCCAAAAAGTTAGAAGACCAAATAAATTAGTCATCTAAAGAAATCAAGGAAAAAATGTAGTAACAGAGAGACGATTTTTCTTTTCTGAGAGCATAGAATGGAAAATCATGTTGAGAAAGATCATGAAGAAGAGATGCATTTTTTTCATTAGCAAAGTTCCTCCACCATCCTTACAAAAGAGTCTCAGAGTGTTGTGAAGAGTGGTCTGTGGCAGAAACACACCTCAGCTTTTAAAAAAATCTCAGATTTTTTCACTTCATTAATTGATTCAAACCTCCTAGGGGAAATCTGCACAAGAATAGTTCAAGAAAAAGTAGTCTTATATTGTTAAATTAACAACCTGACATGCTGCCTTCTTCTCCAGTTGTGCAGATGGCCTTGCTACATGGTTACTATTATTTTAATACATGATGGACAAATACATAAAGCACAGAGATACAATAGGCTTTCTCATGGTATGTGCCCTTCGTAAATCAGTTTCAGCCTCTTAGGGAGCCTTTTTGTTTTCATTCCTGACACACCTAGCAGTAACTAACCTAACTACATGAGAACACTTCAGACCTTTTGGGAGAGGTTTGAATTTATCATGAAGTTGAGGATACCTGCAGCCTTGCTCCACACATTATTCTCTGGTACAGTAGACATAAATCAGTGAAAGTTGAAGAAAGATGAAAAGCCTGCTTAAGAACTAAATTAAGACATAACTGGAAGTTTTCAAAGTTAAAGCATTCAACCTCTTCCAAATATCTTTATTTAAAAGGGTGGGTGACTGCTTAGTTTGGAAACAATTATGTCTTGTATTCTCTTCCAGGTTTCAAAATTGAAATACACGCAGAAGCTTAAAATGTAGACATGTTGACAGGGAATTTCAAAGCAGTCTAGAGGTTTGAGAATCATTTTTAACTAAATTTAGTGGAAGACAATGTCAATCATTAAGACTGCTTTGTAAATCAGCATTAAATTTCATCCTAGGAACTTCTGACTACTAGGTTTAATGAATACTATCTCTTCTGAATGTTACTTACCAAACAAGACCTTTGTACATTAGAGGTGCAAAATAAAGATGATTTACTAATTAGATGCACACCAGAGATACCAGTTTAATGGTAATGTCATCTTGAGTGAGGTTTGTATGTGGTATGCAATAGAAGCACAGAACGCTATTCTACAGCGTAGAACAGTTCTCCGGTTTGTACAGCATTAAGGCATAAAATAATGCCACTAGAGTGACACAAATAGGAAGTTTGTGGAATTTTTGTCTTCCTCTGGAATTCTGATTAAGATTTTTTTCAGCATCTGCTTTCTGTAGTACTAGTTTTGGAAAAGCATTAGAGGGAATAATATCTTCTGGTTGTGACCCTGAGCAAGGAACCAGTGGAGATACTTTTGCTATGACAGAGCCTTGACAGTGTGCTTGTGTGCCTGTGATTGTAGCACTGGAAGTGTGGCCACAGAAAAGGAACAGCCTTAATGATCTTTGGAAGAAATCACTTTCACGTCTGCAATGCAAGATCTTCATGTAACACATACCTGTGTTCAAGGCAAAGTCTTGGCACTTTGTTGGCTGCCTCAGCCTGTGAAAAGCTTAATGAATTCCCTTAACAAAAGAAGTCAGATGTACTCATTTGAACATAGTGTAGACTGATCCAAAATTCACACTGAACTTCCAGCATGTGTCCAGAAAGTAGCCAGCTATTCTGCCACTCTCTGAAGTGGAGGCTGAAAGGCCAGGAGATGATTTCTGTGTGGAAGGTTTCCAGTTTTTGTCAGGTCAGAAGACCAGAAATGGCATACTGTCTAAAAAAATACATAATGTCATTTTGATTTTTGGTTTATTTTGGGTTTGAGTTTATTTTAGGGCTGGCACCACTGACTAGCAGGCTCAAAGGCTACATGACAGGTCCCAGGAGGATTTCAGAAAGATGGACTGTGATAAACAGACCTGACTCCAATCTGACTCACTTTCAAAGAACTGTTAAGGCCCCTTATTTGAATTGATGCATTTAACTCCTCTTTACCACTGAGACAAAATCAAAATTTTAGTTCCTGTGTTCCTACAATGTGCTGAAATTGAGGAGGACTGGTTTAAATGCCCATTGTTAAATTACAGCCTTGATGAAGATAAGTTGTAGAGACCTCTCTGGGCAGCCCCTCCACTGAGGAGAAGGCAATGATGTCATAATCTTCCTAGCTATTTAACTTTAGCTGAAATCTTGCCATTAACAAAAGCTGCTCCTGTAGATTGGAATGAACAACTCAAAACTTTTTTGGCATTGCAAATCCAACACCAACCCCATAGCCCATCTTCTAGGAGTTCAAAGACAGGAGACAAAACTGAGAATGGTCTAAAGGATCCGGTAACAAAAGGATGTTTAAAAACTAGGTATTAAGTTATCTTCTGGTCATATGTGGAGGAAAAAATAAAACGAAGATCCCAGTGTCATCACAGCAGTAGTAAAAAAGAAATATGCAGATTCTGGCCCCAGTTATATTCTGGAACACTCATTTATTTTCACGTTTCTACAGTTTTGTCTTTTGGGCTGCAGACAACTTATTTATTTTCTTTATGACCTCACTTCTAAAGCAAAATCCAGTGTACTAACCCAAACTTCAGCAGTAAATATTTCTGCGTTTTTAAGGGAATATCATTTCAGCTATATGTGGAGAATGATCAGAAGGCACAAGAATAGAAATAAATACCACTAAAAGTAGTTTTCCGGTTGCAGTCAGAGTTGTTTGAAAAGAGAGAAATGCCGGAACCTACAGGAACCAAGCTTTAGTTTTAAAATCTAAAGTGAAAAAATGTACACTTTTTTTCTTGGCAGAATGAATAGCCAAGTCAGTTTTAAGGGACTGGAGGGGCAAGAGCCTCTTCTATATCAGCATTACAGTTGTCAGGAACAATGAAACTCAGCACCACAAAATGTTTGAAATAGCGTGGATAACACAAGTCCATGGTACACACAATTCTCAGCTCATTAACAACTACAGAGAGATGCACAGCTAAGGGGTGGTGACCTATTTTGGTGGCATAATTTTGCTGATAGAATTGAAATTCAACAAAAACTCCCTTTTTAGTGAAGAGAGTTGCCCTATTCACAGATATGTTTCTGCCCTGCATTGTATGCTGGCAGTATTACTTGTTCTCATCATTTCTCTCTGGCTCAGGTGGATGTTGAATGTCAGGGAGGCACTGAGAATAGAAAGGGGAAGGTAAGGACAAATCAGGATTTTCTTTTTGTGTAATTCAAAGACTAAAGGAATTTGGGAAAAGTTGTCTTGCATTTCTCCTCTGCAAGTCATCCAATCCCACTCTGCTCCCCAGGAGCTGTCACTGGGCCAGTGACAGAATCACAGAACCAGCTAAGCTGGAAAAGATGTTTGAGGTCATCAAGTCCAACCTATTACCCTGTCAACTATACCATGGCAGTGAGTGCCAGGTCCAGTCTTTTCTCTCTGGGCAGTCCATTCTAATGTCCAGTCACTCTTTCTGTGAAGAACTTGTTCCCAATGTCCAGCCTAAACCTCCTCTGGCACAGCTGAAGAGACTCTGTCCTCTCTTCCTGTCACTGGCTGCCTGGGAGAACAGGCTGCCCCCCACCTGGCTAAACCCTCCTTTCAGGGAATTGCAGAGAGTGATAGGGTCTTCCCTGAGTGAGACAGGATAAACACCCCCAGCTCCCTCAGCTGCTCCTCACAAGGCTTATGCTCCAGGCCCTTCACCAGCCTTGCTGCCCTTCTCTGGACATGCTCCAGCATCTCAATATCCCTCCTGAATTGGGAGGCTCAGCACAGCACACAGCACTCAAGTTGTGGCCTCACCAGTGCTGAGTAAAGGGGAAGGATGACCTCCCTAGTCCTGCTGGGCACAATACTCCTGATACAGGCCAGGATGCCATTGGCCTTCTTGGCCCCCAGGGCTCACTGCTGGCTCTTCAATCTGCTGTCAAACAGTACCCCCAGGTCCCCTTCTGCCTGGGCACTGTCCAGCTACTCTGTCCCAGCCTGTCATGCTGCAGGGGGTTATTGTGGCCAAAGTGCCGGACCTGGCACTTGGTCTTGTTAAACTTCATATTGCTGGACTTGGCCCATCTACCCAGGTCCCTCTGCTGAGCCCTCCTACTCTCCAGCAGAATCAACATTCCCATCCAACTCGATGGCATCTGCAAATGTGCTGCTGGCAGACTCCACCCCCTCATCCAGACCACCAATGAAGATGTTAAACAGGGCCAGCCCCAGCACAGAGCCCTGAGGGACACCCCTGGTGAGCAGCCACCAGCTGGATGCAGCACCGTTCACCACCACCCTCAGGGCCCCGCCATCCAGCCAGTTCCTAAGCCAGCAAAGAGTGCTGCTGTCCAAGCTGTGGGCTGCCAGCTTTTCCAGGAGTGTGCTGTGGGAGACAGTGCCAAAGGCCTTGCTGAAGGCCAGGCAGACACATCCACAGCCTTTCCTGCATCCAGGTGGGTCAGCTGGTCACAAAAGGAGATCAGGGTGGTCAGACAGGACCTGCCCCTCCCAAACGCATGCTGGCTGGGTCTGATCTCCTGGCTGTCCTGTAGGTGCCGTTTGATCACACTCAAGATGATCTGCTCCATAACCTTGCCAGGCCCTGAGGGCAGGCTGACAGCTCTGTGGTTTCCCAGATCCTGCAGCTGGGTAAGCAAGCTGCAGTGCTAGCAGCCAGCACTGAAATCCCAAGAGGAGACAGACTGCTTCCTCCAGATGGGAATCTTCAGATAACACAGCTACCTGGTAAGGAAAAAAGAGAGAAAAGAGAAGTACATCAACAATTTCTTCTTCTTCCCTACTTCAAGGAAAGTCACAGAAAACAGCATCTTCAGGGCTGCTCATCTGAGGCTTTGGCAGGGAATGCTCCGTGGCTCAGTTCTTCATCTACTGCCAAGGACATCAGTAGCTGCCAAGTTACTGCAAGGTGTTGAATAAACCTCAGGCTAGCATGAGGCTGTTTTAGCATGGTAGTGGGACTGGCAGAACAACAGGTCTCAGGAAAACAATTGCTTCTACTCCCTCATTCCAGCCAAATCACCTACAAGCAACTGTTGGTGGACAACAAACAACATTTGTCCAGATTTCTAGTCTGTGGAGTGGCCCCTACCACTCCCAGCATCTGCTGGTCTGTTGAGAGAAGGTGTCATGAAATTTTCATCACTAAATGGAAAACTAGCCAGAATCTAGTCAGAGGACTTCTCAATGCAATCTTCCTGTGGCTTCAGAATGAAACCAAGCAAACATGGAAAACTTCATAGACTGCATTTATTAATAATTTATGGCTTACCTATTCATATGCCTGCTGTCTTGGGAAGGTTTAAAACAAAGCCCTGTGCTCTAGGTTTTATTTCTTAAACAATGCTATCTCCTGCTGTGGCTGTGTGTTTTTCAACTCCATGTCTTGATAGCAAGTGGCACACAGGGGAAAAAAAAGGAAAATGGGAGAAGAAATAATTTCTTACACCAAGTTTGATTAAAAAATTGTTTTCTATAAGGAAAGAATGATCTTGTGTGCTTAGAAAACTGGACTCAGAGGTATAGGTCAAACTCTGCCACCGCCCTCTTGTTCAGCTTCAGATGTATAACTAATAGTTTCACCACCTGCATTTTCTAGGTATAAAGTGCTGTGAGGGATGGAGGGGAGATTTCCAAGCCTTTGCCTGTCCTTTTGCACAGACTGGTTTCCCCACCACCCCAAACTGCTTTGGGGCTGTACCCATGAAAACCCATGCAAGGGGTAATGGGGAATGAAGAAAGTGTACTGGTGGTAGCATTTGCTAGCCCACAGACAGGTGAGGGCGTATATTTGGGTGCTCAACCTCTCACTTTCACCATTGCAAGTAATGCGTGACAATGTGTTGGGCACCTTCCTCCGCCAGCCACACCGAGTGGGTGTGAAGGGCCTGGACAACACTCGCCATCATACAGCCACCACTTACTGAGTTAACGTGTCCAGGTAGGATGAAGACAACTGTCCAGATGTCTCACTGGGATGAGGGCCTCTGCAGCTCACAACTGTGAGTTCCAAGAGGCCCAAGCACAACCCTGGTGTTGTAAGCACTCCATATCCCCAGCAAACTGTCTGGCAGAGTTGAGAGAAGGACAGAAAGAGGTTTTTGTGTGGTGAGGCAAAAAGCTACAATTACAACTGCAGATGGAGTAGTCTTTCCTGGAAGTTTTGGATGGTGACGCTGCCAGAAATTTTGAAGGGAATGTAGTGTGAGGCACAGTGTTTGAGGAAACCCAATGGTGATAAGCTCAGGTATCTAAAAGTTTAGATTACCCATTCATTCCTGAACTATCTTAACATACCCAGACTCTGGTAAGGAAGGAAAAGAAAGATTAATCAAACCTCAGAATTTTGACTTAGAAGAAAATAATATGGTTCAAACATACTGCAGGCATGAATGCTTGACAATATTGAGGATGCCCGAGCAGTGTTAGGGCGGCACAATGCAACATGTCGGCATGTGGTAATTTTAAGAGCCAGAAGTGTCTCCTCTTAAACAATCTGAAGTGCAAATATGAAGCCCATTTTCCCTCCTTGCTCTGTGTTTTCCTGACAGCCACTGCCAGGATCCAACCAGTAACTTGTCACCTCAAAAACATGTTGATGCATTTGCAATGGCTGAGGTGCAAATCCTGACCATCATGTGTATGCACGTGCCTTCCTTATGCAGTCTTCAGGACAAACTCTGGTTTCTTAGACTAAATCAGTCTACCAACAGCCAGGAGAATGAGAAGTCAAAGGCCTCCTATGGATAAGATTCCTGGCATCATGCAGAAGGGCTCTTATAGTAAGCAGCACAATGGCAAAAAAAAACCTGGTTGGCTGGATCAAAACCAAACACAGGTGATTTAAACTAGAACATTTCCTAATCCAGTTCAGTTGCATAGCAAGGATGACAACCTGGTTTTCATCACGTAACTCAGCTGTCTCATTTAAAGTTCAGGCTACACATAGCTCAGAGTACTTTCAGGATCTTCTCCAGCACTGAGCAGGATCTACAGATTGTTTCCTACACTCTTTTCCAAAGAAACGAAAATAAAAATCTGTTTTGCATGGAAATGGAATGCAATTCACACATTATTAGGATTTAGCAGTTCTTGCTCTTTTAAAAATTGCTGTGAAAAGAACAGCTTTTGAACCGACATTTGAAGAAATAAAAGGGACTGTTTTTTCTTTATTTTCATTTTTAGCTACTGAACAAAGTATATTAAACCTGCTCTTACCTACTCTTCTGGAATCTCCTTGCTCCTCCCTACACACTCCATTCTCTCTTGTTTTACTACTGTCTTTAAAATTTGGAAATATTACCCTGGTCTCCTGCGCTAAAAGTAGGAAAAAAATTGTTTAGAATTTAAGAAAATTTCTTAAATTTTTGAATTCAAATCCCTTACCAACCTAGCAAGACATTCTGGAAACAAAATCTTA
The DNA here is from genome assembly GCA_024865655.1 of Emberiza elegans. Classification (NCBI taxonomy): domain Eukaryota; kingdom Metazoa; phylum Chordata; class Aves; order Passeriformes; family Fringillidae; genus Emberiza; species Emberiza elegans. The sequence continues at coordinate 81,755 of JALJVW010000001.1, forward strand.
ACCAACATAGATGAGAAATATGTTTAAAAATGGATTGCCTAGATGCTTTGTTTTGTTTCATTTAATATGTTTTCACTAACTAAACATCTTATAGGGGCTGTCCGCTGCAGACTCCATCATGGTGTAGTAAGTCACTTCACAGAGGTCATTTCACCTGAGTGTGCTCTGTGAAATGCCTCAGTAAAGGATTTCAACCTCATTGCATCACAGGCTTCAAGCTATATGAGAGAAAGCTATATGTAGAGAAATGTAGAACTACATATAGAGAAACTGGTGGCTTTTACTATTGCATGTCTTCCAGCCTTTCCTCACTGCACGCCAAGAACAAGAAACTGCTCTGCTGCAGGCGCAGATGCAACCTCTGTCATTCCTGTACAGTCATAAAGAGTCAATTGAGCTGATCCATGTTTCCTTGGAAAATTAAACTGGACGGGTGCACAGTCCTGCAGCATGTTTCATTGGGATCACAAAGGCTGCAGCACTCACTAGGGATGCACCCTGCTTATCTTCTGCTGGCAACAAGCATTGCAGTTAAATTGCAGAGAGGATAAACAAGGTGGGGTGGTGGGAGAGGGAGGATACAGAATTCAGTGTTCAGCTCTGTACCATAATTGAGATACTCATCCATTTTTATATATGACTGTCTGGAATGCACTTAAATATATGCTTAAATGTCTTCCTGAGTGGATGTCATATGGAAGGAAAAAAGGGGATGGCCTGAAGTGATGCACATTGCACACAACTTTGGCAACATGTAATGTGACTACAGGTTGTAGCATGAATAGGCTGCCCATTCCAACTCCAGTAAGCACTGGGGCATAACCCTTGTCTTTGCTGGATATAGCCTGTGGCAGAATTCTTCCCCTGGGCAAGGCTTAACAGCAAAACATGAGAAGGGTATTGAAGGGATTTAATTGCATAGTTATCAAGCCTTCGTAGCAGTTGCCTATGTATGTTCTCAGAGCACATGTGGGAGTAGAGATGTCTGGATCCTGTGTGATGAGATATTTCAAAACCAGCTGTAGTAGTACAAGTAGCAATGCATGGACCGTTACATGGTAGTGAAAAATAAAAAGGAGAGATTTTGAAGAACAACAACAAGAGAAAGAGATCAAACAGGCTAGAGAGCAGCTGCTATTCAAGAAATTAATTAAAGCTGGAAGACTGAAAGGGTATCCCAGTACGTTGCCACAATTGTTGCATTTTCCTTAGCTGTGACCCCCCCACCACCAGCTTATTCATACTGCCTCACTTGGGATATGGCAATAAAACTTTGCCTTTTGGCCACAGTGACTACTGGAATTATTTAATGTTCCATGAGTTTTCAGACAACAGAGGACCTCTTTCACAGAGGTAAAGCTAAGAAGTCACTTTGACATGCTGTCACAAGACAAGGAGGCTGCGCACCAGTAAGAAAATGGGAAAATGGGAAGTAAAAACACCTGACAAAGCAGCTGCCTTGAAAAACAGCCTGCAGCAAGTAGCATATCCTGGAAGTGGAACTGGTATGGAGATGGAGGATGTCTGACCAGGGAGACTGGGATGTGGAAAAATATAACGCCACGCTTGGTGGCTTTTGAAAGGGCAGGCACATGGGAAACAGGGTGACTTCCAGATTGCTTTCCTTCAAGATAATGGAGTTTCCCCATCTTAGCAACAAGAGGGTATCAAAATTATACACTGCAAAATGCACTTCTGCATGGCAGGAGACATGCAGAAGTGCATTTTGCAGCATAAAATGCTCTTGGCAAGACAGCCCCACGATGTCATGGTCAGCCCCCACCCACCATCTGGCGTGGGGACTGCCTTGGCTCAGAGACACCCCTCTGCTGGGGCAGCCCGATGCTCACCCATGCAGTGGCACCCCATGGGACAGGACTGCGAGGGAGTAGGGGGGCTTTGTTGCTGTCTTTGAGAAAAGGAAGCAGGCAATCATACAAAAAAAAAAAAAAAAAAGAGAGAAAAAACCCAAAGCCAAACTTGAAATCACAGGTGCCCTTGTGATACTGGCTCAGGTGTCCCCTCACTTCCTCACCTGCCTCCTTCTCCTGTATTTATAACACTGGATTCCTCAGTGAGACTGTTTGTACACACAGCTTTATTACTTTCAATGTCTGATGTCAATACATGCAATGCATGCAGGATGTGTGAACACCTTACATCTCCCTCGCCATCCAGATGCTCTTCTTCACTTCTGATAAGGGCTGCCCTGCAGCAGCAGCATTTTGCAGGGTGCCATGATACCACTGTACCATGTTAGCACTGAAAACTGCCTGTGCAGCTCACCCAGAGTCCGTGCTCTCCCTCTTCCTGGCAGCTCTGTCCTTTGCCTTATCCAAACTGCTTCAGCGGGGGCTGCAGCCACCGCCTGCGTGTCTGCCGCAGCTCCCCTCCCTGCGCCATGTGCCACCGCCGTCCTTCCCTGCGCGCTGTGCTGCTCGCTAAGGACACGCTGTGGCACAGCTGTCTGCCTCCTCTGCTGCAGTCAGGCAGGTTTGTATTACTGTGCACGCTGCTGATGCCGAGCTTCTGTCGTGACCCAGCACCCCATAGGAGGAGCAAATGAGCTGAGACGTCAACGCAAAAAATTATAGCCATGCGAGCTATCCCTCTGCTCAGCTGCTTGGAGAGTGCCTACATGGTTTGTGTGACAGCACCAGCACACAGAAGCAGCACTGAAATGCAGTTAGCAATACAGCTGGGAGACAGGCAGCCAGGCAGGCACTGGTCCAGTGACTAAAATGATCGTACCGTGAGCCATCCTTCAGTGCCTCTAAAAGTGGCTGACTGCTGCACAGAAGCTCGGCTTTCTTTGCCATTACTCCAGTTTCCCTCCGGTGACTGCAGTGTGCGCTCCGTTTCGGTTTTGTTTGCCTTTTTGTTTCTCCCTCCCACCCACCCGTCTCCCTCTCTCTCCTCCCGTGTCCTTCTCGCCAGGATGGCGGAAGCAGAGTTGCACAAGGAAAGGCTCCAAGCCATAGCAGTAAGTCAGTTTCCTTTTACTTGCTCTTTTGTCCTTAGCCGTGGGGTGGGTTGTTGGAGGGACGGGGGGATTCCGGCACACTGGCTGGGAAGCACAGGGAGAGCCTGGCTTGTGCAAAGTTGTGTGTGGAATTCCCTGTTCGGGAAATGAGTGGTTAAAGTCTGCTTTGCGGGATTTGGCGGAGAAAGAGGGCTCTGAAGAAGAGCATTGAGCTGACACGTGCAGAAAGAAAAATGTGAATGCACAGTGGCATGCTTAAAAGATTGACGATAGAGAAGAAAAGAAGGAATAAATGGGGAGGAGAGGAGATTGCAGGAGAAAATCAGTACTCTGCTGAATATATATTTTTTCACAGTTGGAGGTTTTGCTTAGCTGATGAAGAAGTCAAGCAAAATGATCTGCTGCAGGATGGCTTCTAGTGCAGAAAAGAATTGTGATATTGCTAGTTTTAAGACAATCGAACACAGACACTGCATTGTCAAAATTGTGTAATTGTTTGATCTACTAGTTAAACTGTCATCTCTGCTCCATAGCTGAGTACATGATTTCAGAAAAATTTCCTGCTGAGATGCATTTCACCAGGAGTAAAATATAGGCAGGATTGAGCCCCATTTTAGTTATAACTTTTGTTTTCACATTTAGTAGAGTGTTTGAATTGAGCCATGAGCTCAGCTGGTGCAGACCTTGGAGGGACATGTCTAGTGACACCTGGTGAGGAAGGGGCCTGGCTGTTTAGCATCCACCATCATCCTGGCATACAGAAACTGCCAGCTCATCTTCTAGCATGTCACAGGCATCGTGTCAAAAGGCCTGTGTTTCTGTGGGCACTGCCAGTTGGACAGCCCCATACAGCGTGCCCTTGTTCAAGTGACACCCAGCTCTTCTTCCCCATGGCTGAGATGTTGATGCAGCTGTGCCAGTCCCAGACGGATGGCACGGCCCGTGCCGGGGACCACACACCTGGAGATCTGAAGGGAAACAGAAGACGGCAGAGCCCACATGGATTTTAATTCTCTTCCCCAGTTCCCCCACCCCCGCCCCGGTGATCAACAGATGCTACATTTTTCTGTAGCTGGCACAGGTTACAGATTTCCTTTGTAGTGTAACAGGAATGGCTGCTGCTGCTGCTGCTTCTGCTGCTTCTGCTGCTGCTGCTGTTCCAAGATATTTTTCTTAAGTCTACTACTCTGCTGATAGGTCAATAGAAATTTAAAATAACCAGATTTAAAAGAAATAGATTTGGGATTTTTCTCTCTAAAATATTAACCGTAGAAGAGAAAATTACATCATTTGTTAGGGGAGGGGGGAAGCTATAACCATTTAATTTTCAGGCAGTAGAAAGCAGATGCATATTTTTAAGCTGGTTCTCAGTTTTCTATCAACATAGGCATTGCCATATCTCAAGTGGAAACTCCAAGAATGTTCCCCCAGAGGCAAACCTCATCACAGCCAGTGATTTGGGACTCCTTTATGGCAGAACTGTACTGCAGAGCTGCATAGCTCTGTGCTATGCTGCAGTGCATAGCTCTGAAACACTTACGTCTCCACGTTAAGGAAAAAAAAGTTTACATTATTGTTGTTTCTTCCAACTGCTATGTAGCAGAATACCAGACAACACTTATTTCCACATGAAGTCCTGAAACCTGTCACGGAAGTAGATCGAGTCCTCTGCTTCTTAGTGCCCTGCATCTCACACTAATGAGGGCATTATGGATTTAATATTACCACCTGGTGTATTGCAGCTTTTACAGTAGGTTTATGCTAATAGAAGGCATAATAGAAGGCATAATAAAATGCCTAGAGAGTCTGGACCTCCAGACCAGACTAGTCTGGACCTTTCTATACGTATTTCCTTTTTGGTTTCTATTTCTGGTAATTCATAAAACATAGTAGGCATTTATGTATGCAGTTAATTAGATTGAAAGAATTTTATTTCAGCATAAAAAATATTCAGCCTTATTTTAAACGTTGGTGTGGGTCCATGAACCAGCTTGTTTGCTTAGCCCTCTGCAGAGCAACAGGTTTTCCATATAAGCTTGTTAGTTGGTTTTTCTCCTGTGCTTCGTCTGCTGCAGATGTTTGTCAGAATGGAGAGAAGTTAATTTCTAGCTTTGCTCCATCAGAATGAGTGACATGACACAAGTTAGGCGTTTCCTGCCTGCTACTGGTTGGCTAAAATAAGGTCAGTTCTCAAATGCTGTATGGCCTTTCTCAGAAGAAGAAAGAAATGGCATTTCAATTCAGCTTGGTGCTTTATCTGTTTGAGCCTGCTGCAGTATCTCTCTGAGATGAGCAGAAGCTTACTCCAGCATTCTGCAACCACACTGGTTGAATGCTAGACTTACAGAAAGAAATCCAGTCACCACTGGGTTCTCTACACACTTGTTCTCTGTACATTTGCTTCTATCACCACAGTAAATGAGTTTGCTGGGAAATTTGCAGAGTAAATTCTAAGTGTGCCTCACTGAATATGTAAAGAAAACAAATCCAAAACCAGAAATATGAACTTTAACACCAGAAAACTGACTGGTTTTGAAGCATTTGATTTTATACTTTGTTACCTTGACTTATCATAATTTTAATATATGCTTCTCTGGCACAGAGCAAAGTGTCATAGGAAGAAGAAAAGAAGGAGTCTACTGTTAGGACATTATTCTAAACCTCAGTGAACGTGAGTTAGCCACTTGTTTTGTCGCAGAAAATACATAGCTTTTCTGTGCATTCATGTTCTAGCTGTAAACTGTGAATAATAGACTTTGCCCTTGTCTTGGAGCAAGATTGAGCTGTGCTTGGATGCCATGGTTTATCAGGGCAAGAAAAATTTAAACACATCTTTAAAATAGAATTTGTGATTCTAAAACCAGAGAAGCTTCAAATGTGCATGTTTTAATGCCATTGAAATGCTTAAGCTGTGACTTTCAGATCTTTCTGAAGTCCCTAAAATTCACATACTGACTATAGCGAGACTCAGACCACTATGCAAATCTGGTTTGAGAAGTAGGAAGATGTGAGACAACTACTAAAAAGTGGAATCCAGTTCTCCCTGCTTGGGAGGAAAACAGAAACTCTGTGTCCTGGAGAGGTTCTGTGATGACTAGGAGTGATTGGTTTTCTGATCCTTACTCGAGCAGAGGCCACATCACATCTTCCAACTTGGATGTCATGTGTGCTACAGACAGATACTGGTAAAGTTTTCTGCCATGACACACTGCCCTTAACATCTGCCTGAATCACCACAGCATCCTTCTGCTGCCCTACCAGCAATGGAGTTGAGTGGTGCCCACTCTTAATACTGTAGCAAGATGTCTTCAGCAGGCACACCAGAGGTTAAAAGAAGAAGCCATCTTCTCTCTGGGCTTGTTCCTGTATAGAGCACTTTGGTGTTTGTGTCTGCTTGTTTTCTGAAGGGGATTGGTGGCTAAAATTTTGGGTGAAAAAGGAAGCATTTTTGTGGCTTTTGAAAATATGCTGGCTGCAAGTTGCTCAGAAGTTGGGAATGTAAATAGTCCCAGACTCAGTGGCCTGGGGACAGGTGAGCTGACTTAATTTATCTTATTTTGGATAAATAACTTGTATGGCCCCAAAATTTGTTATAGGGCCCCTCTTCTATGACTGTAGAGAACTCCAGATGATAGTAACCGAAATATAGACAAGCATTTACAAAACCTAAGTATTTTCTGTCCTTTACCTAGCAATCACAAAGCTGAGAAGTGGGGGTTTGGGTATTGATTAGTGCATCTGGGATATGAATTCACATGTGATGCAGTGAACATGTGTTATCCATACATCAGGTGAACTAAATACAATCATTGAGGAGCAGGAATGAGGAGAAATTGTCAACTAAAGCAACAACCAGCTCAGGAGTTGGAGGAGGTTTCAAGGTTCAAGAGATGTCCAGCCTACAGATTCAAGTGGGGAGCTACTATACTGATTCCTTACCAGGCAAAAGCAACAGCAATGATGGTACCTTACTTACAAGTGCCCAGCTCAGAGAAGTAGTAACTCAATTAAAGTATCACTGACATTCAATTAGCCACACCAAAGATATCTCCTGTCAGGAAAGACCATTCTTGCTTTTTCTATGAGATCATGAATTTGTTGAGCTGAATCCAGCGTTACTTAGATGTCATCAGGGGCTGACCTACTATGGCAGGACAGTGGTGTTTAAAAATAGCGCCCTCCTGTATCAGCGAGGTCTGCCTTACATGGATTAAGGACTGTTTTTCTGACAGGTCTCAAAAAGTTGCTATTTGTGAGGGAGACTGCTGTTCCTTGAGAGCAAAGGCAGGGAAGAATTCACAGGAAGCAGTCTTTCAAGATTTGAAGGCATTCTCTAGTTGTAATTTGATATAAATGGAAATTGCTGATGTGCAGGTAACAAGTGGCAGAGGAGCTGGATACACTACATGAAGAGAGCAAGTTGATTATTTGGTAACTGGATCTTCCATTTAAAGAAATACATCACACCTGTGTACAGCTGGCATTAAGAGAGGCCAGTATGGGGTTGTACATCCAGATTTAAAGTAGTATGGGGCTCGCACGACAGAAGAGGTCTCTGCAGTCCGAGCAACACTGCCTTTGACAAGGAAAAAGAAATAGTGTGGGAGGTAATTCAACAGGGACAAGGAGAGGGATCCTTGTCCTGCCCAGGAGATTGGTTTCATACCAGTTAAACCTACACTAGGTGAGATTTTAGAGTCCTCCCAAACAGGAGCTATGTGCATTCACATTTACATGTAGCACTGCACTGATTTTCCAATAGGTGTTTGGAATACTAATACAATAGCTGTTACTCCACAAAATGAAAACCCATGACTAGTACATCATATCCAGGATCATTTTACTATAACACTGCTCCACAATTTTTGTGAGTCCTTCCAGAGATCATTGTCATGAAAATTAGAATGTGAGAAATTAGGTGTTGAGAATCACCTAGAAAGATGTGGCAAATTGATTTAATCAACAGCTTGCTATTTCAGTGATGGCATAATACATTGGTTTCCAATGCCTTCATTTAGGAAGTAATGCTTTTGTCCTTTAAGTTAAGCATGGGATCAAATTCATCTTAATCCAGTTGTCTTCAGACCTAAAGACTGCAGGGAAAAACAAAAATGCAGCAAGGTATGGAAAAAAAAGTCACCTGTGACTTTTCTCCTTGGGAAATAGGTGAGTGAGAAGAATCTGCAAAAGGAATGAGTGTTGTGGAGAGAGAGGATAAGTAAATACTACTTACATGTTTTGGCACAAGGATTAGTAGGTATCTAAGTAAGGTAACATTTGTGGACAAAACAAACACAAAAAAATGTTCTGCCTGTAGTGAGTTGTTAAGCTGTAGAGCCCAGTTCTCCAGGATGAGGTGAATGCTGAAGAGTGCACTTGGGCTTGAGAACAAACCAGGCAAGCTCATGGCAGCAGAATCCATAAAGAACTTTTTCATTAGAAAGTTTTTGAGCTGCAAATTACTGGCAGAGAAGTTTTTTATCTGTTTGCCATGCTCCTAGTTCTCCTTTAAGCACTATGAAGAATGGCCTACATGTCCTGATGAAGTGCAGCCAACCTGTGTACTCAAGCAATTCAAATTCCTGGAGTAGCCAAATCTGGAAGTTTTGACACTAAATAAAGTCCCCGTTGCAATACTTACTTGAATTCAAACTTCTTTGTATATTGCTATGTAGTTTACTCCATTTTCCCTTTCCCATTTCCCCCTCATTATCTTATTTGCTCATCATATTTATCATATCATATTTATCATAGCTTACTTATCATATTTATGGCTCTGATTAATCACAACCATTCCTCTGCCACTTCATTCCTCAGTGGTCCCAACATCCAATTACCTGAAACAGAAAGAAGCCATCTGTAGCTCTCCTCTTTTTACATTCTGAACTAAAAGACTTGAGGGCTAGTGAGACATTATCATAATTCCAGAGTACTCTGGTGAGGAAGAGCTGGCAGAGTTGAGTCTGCATCCTGCTGCAAATATTTCCAGGGGTGGGTTTAGCAGGAGTAAACTAGGGGTTAGCACAAACTAAATCTAAATTAGATCTGTACTGTGAGGATGACACGGATGTGTGAGATTCCTGTGAACCTCACTGCAAATCAGCCAGAGGAGAAAAATTACATTTGCATTGCTGTAAAGGATGAGGAGAGGTTTCCCTGCACACAGATCTGCATGCAGCCGTACCCTGGACTGCAGCAATACCATGAGTCAGCTTCATGGCAGACCTTACACCGAGAAATACAAGCAAACAAGATTTGAATCTTGCCTTTACTTCTGGAACATATAAAGCACTTAGAGGTCATGTGTGAAATGTTAGAGTCTTTGCCCATACTAAGACAAAAACCAAGCAAAAATGCCTAAAATACCAGAAAACTAAAATTACCTTCTCAAGTTTTATCTGTATTTTTGCTTTAGGAATATTTAGATGACAGCAAGAGAAGAAAAAATATGAGGAAAAAAATGTTTCTGTCAAAGTATCTGTGAAAACCAGGTAAAAAATTAGAGAAACAGAAACCAGTTTGCTCTTGAGAAATTTCCAGACAGTTTCTAGACTTACCCAAACTCAAATGTTTAAATTTAGAATTGTTTCCACAGCACATTCCTAGCCCTTAACACATCACCAACATCTCTTGAGTGCAGACAAGAAGCCTGAGATGCTGGATTTTACCTTATGCCTTTCAAATTATAGTTTTAAATGAGGCTGAAAATTGGTGAAAAGGTTTTGTGATTTTTGTTGTCGTTCTTTTGAATTCTCTGGTTAAATAAAAAAGTTGTGAAAGATCTACATTTTTGGAAACTATTGAACAGCTCTAGCCTGGAGTGTAACTTTAAGGACAGATTTCCTATACCATGGTGTTAGTCAGTCTGAGGTCAGACCGTGGGATTTACGTGCCATGCTTAAAGTAATGGGTAGCTGGATAGCTAGGTTGAAGGTGGGATAGGCCTGAAAGGCCTATACTGATAGGACTGCCTGTCCTTGAGCAGTCCTGCTTTTTTCAGGAATCACTCCTTGTATCCATCTAACTGCTTCACAAATACTGTTACCTGCTTCACAAATACTGTTTTATTCTTGCACAGAATAAAGTGTATCCTTCTTGCAAAGCAGTGACTAGCAAGATGGTTCACCTGCCAAGTGTATTTGGTAAAGTACTGGACTATGCACCTCTAGTAAATTATTAATTATTACCTTGCTGTCTCTCAAATGGCACAGGAGTATATGCTGAGCCTATGTGTGCTGAGGCACAGATTGGACTGAGGATGCCTTTCAGAAGCAGGGCTTGGAACCAAAGGGATGCTACACCTGCCTCTGGCCCTAATTTCCTAGAGTAGAAAAGCATTTTCTGTTGCAAATTCTGATCAGGAAAAGCCACGTGGTTGCAAGGGTTAACATCACCTAAAGTCAGGTGGCAGTGAAATGGGTATGGCCTATCGGCAATTGCTCACCAGACCTTTGTAGTTCTTGACACACAGATGCTTTTTGTTACTTAGCTGACTTCCAGTGAAGTTAGATGCTGGAGGCATGTAAAGCTCTCTTCCTCTTCGCCAGTAAAAACAAATAGTCTCTGTGCACAAAAAAAGGGCAGCAACCAATGCAGTTTGGAGAGCTCTTTTTGGAAGGAGACAGACCTGCCCTCATCTATGAGTTGATGCCCCTTCCAGACAGCACACAACTCAGGTTGTTGATTTAGGCAGTGCTCAGACTGTTTTAATTTGAGCTGCCAACATAATTTGTCAGGATCCAGAGACAACAGCAGGGTGGGGCTCAGACCCTCTGCAGTTCCTAATAATAGCAGTCACTGGCAATCAGCTGGAGATTTGGGACAGCAGAGATGTGTTCAGATATTTCAAACAAATCACAAACCTTGAAAGAAGGCCCTCATTTTACCAGCAGAGAACTACATAAAAGGTGCTTTTTGGGGCTATGTCATTGTCAGCTGCTCTGCTTCAGCCACGTTCCTTTGCCATGCAGAATTGCAAGCAGCACTGCAGTAGAGGGAAGTAACCTGGGCAAGTGATGGCTGAGGAGACCCTTTTAAGAGGCTGAATATCGCAGACAGAAATTAGAAGCCAGGTTGCCGTGTGATTTATTGCTGGAGGAGACAGCGCTGAGCAGCCCGAGGCGCTGGCTGCAGCCGCCCAGCTGCAGCCTCGTTAGGGCACAGCAGCAGCAGCAGGAGCGAGCCCGGGCTGAGATGGCTCGGAGCGGAGCGGGGGCGAGCGCCTGGCCATTGATTAACCAGATTAGTGCCACTGTGGAATGACCGGCCTTCCCCAGAGGGAAAAAGTATACAAGCACGTACAAAACCCCTTCTTCTTAGCCTCTCATGGAACAGCTCTGTTCTCCACCACGTGCCAGGTTCTGGGAAGAGCTCCTGCTCACAATGATGGGTTTTTTAAGGCTCCCTAGTCATCCAACTGTTTCCCATTTGGAACATAAAGCAAGCACTTGGTATCCGAGGTGTCACTAAATTTACGACAACTGATGCCCAGGGGACTGGATTGTCTCATATGCTGGTGTTGGTACAAATGGTTATCTTGTATGTGTTAGCCAGTTCTGGCAGCTCTGAGCAGATAGTATTTGAGAATTAAACCCTTATCTCTTTTGAATCCTTAACTACATTGAAATAGAAAGTAAGGCTCAGTTGCTAGTAATGTATTTGCTCTTAATAAATATGAGCATATGCAAGCACTTGCTGCATGTCAGAGAAATAAGCTCCAGCAGAAGTTTGATTCAGCATTGAAAGCTGCATCTTTAAGACTGCTCCTTGTGGTAGGGATACCTGCTTTATTAGAAATGTACGTAAACTCATCCCAGCATCACCAAGATCTTAGCAATTTGGTCTGGTTGAGGACACAACTTCTAATCAGGCAGGAAAAGAGCCTCTAGTTTTCAAAAAAATAAAATCCAGAACAGCCTAAATGTAACACTTTGAAGAACTGTGTCTCTGAATCAGTAAAACACTGAGAGTTATCAGTTCTTTCTGCTAAATTTACTGTTGTTATTGCTGAAGTTTCAAAATGTACAAGATTTAGACTAAAATACAATATGATCTATAGGATATAGACAATATAGGATGCCTTAAACTCACCTGTGAAACAGAGGCCTGTTCACACTTTTCATGCTTTAGCTTTAGATTATCAGATTGACAGCTTCCTGGTTTCTTGAGGAAAAATAATAGAATTGAAGTGGCTTATGATTATTCTTTTCCTTATCATGTGTGGCATTGCTTAGGATGCTGATGCAAGGTTTTGGTGAGACTAATGTGTCACAGACCTCCTCCACTGTGACTTTGCCTGTAATTCACAGTGTTCCAGAGTCTTCCAGAGGAGTTGTTCCAGGATCAATAAAGCTTACAACACAGGCAACTCTTTACTTTTTTCCCCCTCTTGGATTTTAATACAATATAAGAATTCATAATTCTGAAAGCAAGGGGTGTTCAAAGATTATTCCACTTTTGAGAAGGAGCAGATGGAAAATCCTGCTGAACTGGAGAAAGCTAGTAGGAGTTGAATTTTACAACTCTGCTGCAAATCTCAGAGCATTTCAGGGGTAAACACCCTTGTGGACTTGGCCTCTGTATCTCTGCCTGCAAACTCACTGCCTATGAAAGCAGCCCTGAAACACAGATCTCGGGAAAAAAACAGTGGTATTTTGGTGGTCCAAGTATCTACAGCTACAGTTTCTGCTGCATTTTGGTCTGTGACAGTTAGGGCAAGCCACCATCCTGGCTTAGACATATAAGAAAACAAAATAGTCTATAGTGTCTGTTAGTTTGAAAATACATGCTCATTGGTAAAATAAATGCAATTTACATTGAAGTGAATAGCAGTAACGACGTGACTCTGGGCAAGTCAAAGATGACTGATGGAAAGGTGGTAAAGTGGTTATATACTGTTAGTATGTGTATGGATTAGAGAGTGGTTTTACCAGGGTCATCTGTGTGCCACTGAACTGAAAAAGTTGTTTTAAAATGATACTGGAATATTACCGGCCTTTTTCACATGGTGTCTTCAATACAAGCACCTAGTACTTACCAACAGCTGTGTAGCAGTACTGAAGAAAGAGTGACAGTAGATAATGCTGTAAACATTACTCAACAGTCTCATCTCAGTCTCATCTATCCTGGAAAAGGCCCTGTGAGTGCATATATGTGTGCATGTGTATATATATGTGTGTGGTGATAGATTAGATAGACACACATGCAAACATAAAAGCTTGGTGTATATGGTATATATTCTGGAATGCTGTTTGTTAGGCATGTGGAATGCTGTTTTGGTCAGACCCATGCTGGGTATTAGTCTCCAAGAAATGCATGGGCACAACGGAGGGGAGTCCAAGAGAGTCAGGAATGATCAGAAGTGGAAGAAATGTACTGCTGAGGCAAGGCAGAGTTGTCTGGCCTGGTGAAGAAAATACCAATGTTAAGCTGATCTTGTGTAAGGGTAGAAAAACCTTCTGTATTCCTTCTAGGGTGGATCACCAGTATTTTTGTCTGTTGTCAGATGTTTCTTAGTCAACCGGTGATAACTAGTCTGCATATAAAGAGTTCTTCTGCAGCCAGTCAGTTTCTTTGCAATGACAAGCACACTCCTTCCCAGAGATTTGGCAGCTGACTTACAGATGCTTGCAGACCCAGAAGAGCAATTTAACCCAACTGCAGTGGCAGAAATCTGAAGCTGTGTTGGTTTACTTTGTATTTTGAATAGGGTAAGTGTGAATAATCAGGCACTGGAATTCAGATATGTTGGGTAACCTGATCATGTTTGAGGACATAAAACTACCCTTCTTCCTGTAGGTGAACCACCAGTCCCTATTCTCTTCAGCAGGACCCTATTCTGCTTCCAATCAAGTTTATAGGAATTTTGCTACTAGTTTCCGTGGTGAGCAAGAACAGATCCATAGTATCCCCACAAATATTCACCCCATTTCTAACACTATCATCACAAAAAAATTCCAGATCTGTGCCAAATCAGACCTATAAATCAGACTTTCCAGGACGAAGTATAAGGATGAGGATGAATACAGAAACTCAGCTTCACTATTTGTCTAACCTTGAGAGTTGCATGCTTTGCCATTTGTCAAAAGCTCATATCAGCAGTACAGAGGCACAGTTAGAAAGTGCCCAAACTCAACTATCCAAAGTTCAGCTTTTTATGAAAAAAAAAAGAAAAAAATTACTGGATTTTAAACTCCATGTGTTCATGTTCACCCACAGGAGAAAGCCAGTTTTGACAGCTTGGTTCTCATAATACTTACCCACTTCTCTTGACTTCTTCCCTTTTATGTTACCAAGAGTGCAGATATACCTTTGCTGGAATAAGCTTCCCATGCTTTAACTGTGCTTTGCAAGGAGCTGCTTTTTCAGTACAATCTTTTTCAACAGTTTTTTCTCTTGTGAGAAATGTTACAAAGGGGAGTAGGGGACAGGGGGGTTTGGAATAAAGAAAAAAAAATAGAGTAATTGTAGTACTATCTCTTTTTTCTGTTCAGGCAGGGGGTAGAGAAAAAAAAAATTTAAAAGAGATATTTTCAGTTTCAGTGAAACCATGTTTGTGGTTTCTTTGTTAATCTTGGAAGGTGTGAAACTGTGAAGGCTCAGCAAGCTGAAATTTCCTTAACGCTATAGCCTAAAACCAAAGGGGATGAGAACTTTACCCTTCGCCTTGTACAAACAGAATTAAAGCATCAATACTGTGATTGAATGTCATAGTTTTTCTTTTAATCTAACCTAAATTGGCTTTGCGTTGTCTTTACAAAACAATGCAAAACTTTTCACTGAAACTTTGGAGCCAGTCTTTAGGACCTGTTTGGGGGCTGGAAAGCAAATAGTGCATAATCTATAGAGCAAATAAATTGTCAAAGGCTTCCAGAAAGCTCAGCTTCAGGGCGATTTCTTTGCACTTACATCTTGACCTGTATGGGCAGAAAGCCTTGCAGCATACATTAAGGTAAAGCAACAGGTTCTCAGATTGTAACATCCATACAGATTTATTTTTCTTTATTCCTGTATTTTAAGACAGCTTACATCATAGTTAAGAAACTGATCAGAGAGACCCTTCAGTGCTGAGGTGCTGTTAATATTGCACTCCGTTCATCTTGGTTTGAAAGACAGGCATCTGCTAAGGAAGGCAGGAGCCTCCCTTGGAAGGGAGAATGGAACCCCCTTCCCTGTGAATTATTGTAATTTTGAAATTAAGGGGCTCTCCGGCAAAGTTATGAGGACAAGAACAGCAGTTCATGACCAGTGTGTGTAATAAAGCAAACAAACCTCACCAAACATCACCAGCTCCGGCACTGACCCCACACAGAGCCCGAACTCGGCTCCGGCCCGCTGGGCCGCGGCGCCTTCCCCCTGCTGCAGTTCCGGGCGCGGCCGGCAGGGGCGCTGCTACCCCCGGGGCGCGGCAGGGGCGGTGCCTCCCCGCGCCTGCAGGGGGCGCTGTGGCGCGGGCTCGGGGGGCGTGCGTCCAGACGGGCAGGGGTGGGGAGAGGCCTCGCTCCACGATCCCCATGGCGCCGATCCCGAGGACCTGCGGGACTCTCGGGAGCAGCAGGCTGGGGTGGCAGGGATGAGTAAAAATCCCGGGGTGGTGGAGGAGATGTATCAAACTCCGCAGCTGTAGCGGGAGTCACAGGACGTCGGGCAGGCAGTGGGTGCGGGCTACAGCGTGACAAAATCTCGGAGCAGTGGCAAAGAAGCGGCGGGGATGAGGCAGCAGCGTCCCGGCTCTGAGCCAGGGCAGGGAAAGGTGGGCTCTGGAGCCTTGGCGTTTTTCCCCTGGGGCACCCGAGCAGATGGTGAAAAGTCCCTTTCTTTAGTGAGGTAGGGTGTTAATAAAGTCCCAGTGCAGCGGCTGCTCTGACCAGCGGAGCTCCACTCAAGGCAGAAGAGACGCAGCAGAAGACATAGCCCCACGGTGATGATGCATTCTCCCCACAGCAACCTCAGCCCCTGTCCCCTCCGAATGCTGACAGCGCAAGAGATATAGGGGATTTGCACCCAAATCTGTTTTCCCAGTCCAAATCTCCGCAGTATCTCTGCCCCCATGAAAACCCAGGTAAAGAGAGAGTAGCCAGCTGCACCTCCTCCCCTGAGCTGTGACAACTTCTTTTGTCTCTCTTAAATATCCCATTATTGTCTCCTAGCAACACGCATGGGGGAAAATTCCCTAAGAGACAAAAAAATAAAACCCAAAAAACAAAGGAGAATTCCTAAATCCCAACAACATTTCAAGCCGTTTATCCTTTTTTAGCAGAATTTTAAATCTTAATAAAGCCCCACTTAAACCATGAACAATAAGTAATTGGTTTGCGTGTGGATATATTCCTGAAGCATTACATGTTTTCAGGTGTAATCCAGAATTGCAGATATTCAATACTTAATAGAGAGTAAAGGTGGCAAATCTGGTGACAGCCTCTTTATGTGTTGTAGTAATTAAATCCTGAGTTTTACAGTGTTACAACTATCACAGTGACGTGTGACTTAAAAATTCCACTCCATCTTTACAGACCAGTTCTTCTCACTTTAACAAACTAAGCAAAACATACTTTTGGGTATCTGAGAAATAGCAACAGTATTTTCGCCTGATCCAAGAGTTGGGGTTTTTTTTTGCTGAAGAGCATCACTTTCCAAAAAGTCACTGTGTAAGTGGCATTCAGGTTTCAAATTGTATTGTCTTTCAAAAGTTACTACAGAGTATCTCATCTACAAAATGTTGGTAATATTTTCCTCGGCTAAAAGACATCAAAAAAATAATTACCATCATTTAGAGCATATCTAAGTCATACACTGAAGTATCTACATCTGTACAAAGATGCACATCTGGCTTTTAGGTCTGCTAGGTATCCAAAACATGTCCTCATAGTAAGAAATCAGATTACTGGAATGGATATGCAACAGATATCAAGGTTAATGGAAACAAGCTGGTAACTTGCTACAAGATCAGCAGTTGAGAGAACCAGAGAGCAGTTAGGATGAGCACAGCTGCCTCTGCACTTTACTGTGGTGTATGGCATCCATTAGCTCCCCATCTGACTGAAAAATATGTGCCAAAGAATAAACTCAGTAAACTCAGCATGGTGTCCAAACTTTTGTTTCAGAAAGGAGGCAATACAGTCGTGTATTATTCTCCTTACTCAGGCATCTTTTTCCAACCAACCACCATCACAAACTTGAGTTACTACTTCTTTTTTTCCTGTTGTACTGACAAGGACTAGCTATTTACCCACTTTTTTCCTGACATATGAGTAAGAGCAATATTGTCGAAAGTATCCAGTAACTCTTTAGTCAGCCTGAGGCTTTTCGAAGTCTGCATTTTTTGGAAGGTAAGTTGTTATGTAATGCTTCCTCTATTCAGAATACCTTTGTATTGATCTGAAAGACATTGTGAAACTTTAGTGCATCTGACTTTCACATCTGCTAGAAATCCAAAGTAAATCTTCATTCTGACAGTTTCACAAGTGGCAAATTGAACAACAGCACACAGTGATAGGAAAAATGCTTGCTTACCCTTTTTTACATTGATCGCATCCTTGGTCTTTACTTTTAAAACAATATTTACTTGTTTCAGCTTCTCCTTCTTCAAATAAAAGGAAGGAGAGAAACTAACTTTACTAACTAGTAAGGAATAAAAGGCACACCATTGGAGGCAACAGCATTACTGAAAAAAAAAACCATCAAACCCCCTCTAATAGTTTTGGTTTGTCACATAGTTACAGGGCTTTTCATGCTACCTGGACTTGTGGCCCCATCCTTCCCTACAAAATGTGGGTTGTGATACTTATCATGGCTCAGAAGCAGCACGAAAACCATCTATGTCAAATCTAAATGGTGCTTTGAAGATGGAATTTCAGGCACAAGTGCTTCCCAGACCTTTATTATTCTGTCTTCAGCAGCTGATGAAGCTTGATGCTACAAAGGAGGCAAACAAAACACCATGAAACATCTCCTGAATAGTTTCAGAATGGTTTTCTTTCTGCTTTGGCAGTGGAGAAGATAAATCTCTCTTGTTCATTACTGGCATTAGAGCAGTCTGGTCTGCAGCCGAGGTCTACACCCCGTCATGCCAGTAAAACAGCAAACATGTGCCCAGTGTTAGCCTCCAACAGAGCACAGGGCAGGGAAGATGAGAAATGAGCACAAAAAGGTGAAATAGTTTACCCACAACATTCAGGAAGCTGAACCCTCTTTTGACTTCTCTGGTGGCAGGCTCCACACTGAGCCGTACTGCCCATATGCATGTCAACTTCTGTGGTCAAAGGTTCCCACCCTACACTGAAAGACACAGTCCACTGACCTGCTTCTGTTTAGGGTGCTGAAAGATCCTATGTGGGCACAGGCATCTTGTCTGCAGGATGCTCTGATCCTTTAGTGCCCAAGAACTGCACCACCTGCATAGGCTGTGCCAGCAAGGTCTTCAGCAGAGCTGTTTCTGTAGAGCTTTCATACATTTTGATTAGCTGGCATCAATGGACTGGATCTTCCTACATGTGCTGCAACTGCTGCATATCATGTATGTTCTGTGACTACAGCATGCGTAATAAGTTAATCCATCAGTTTTCTTCCTTACTCCTACCTCGTGCATGCAAGCAGCCATACCAATAACACACTTTCAGAGATCCTTCAGAGGTGTCTGAGGACCAGAATTTGCATTAAGTATCTGCCTGGTGACCCCACTGCAGAGTCACCTAGTGCAAAGAGGAAACCTTGATCCAGCCTGCTGACATGGCTTTTCTCCCTCTGGCTGATGTTCATGATCACTGTAATTGTTTGCCTAGTTTGCCTATACCTATTTGGTGGGTACAGGGGCAGGTTTTGTTAGTATCTCTGCATTAACGGATTGAGTTAAGAAGCTGCTAAGTCCTCATAAGAGATGTATTACAGCACCGGCTGTGACCTACACATGTGTTGGAGCAGTCCCAAGCACAAGTACAGGCTTGGCAGAGGATGGATTGAGAGCAATTTCTGGGAGAAGGACTTGGGGCTGCTGGTGGATCAGAGGCTGTACATGACCTGTCAATGTGCACTCAGAGCCCAGAAAGCCAAAGTGGCCTGGGTTACATCCAAAGCAGCAAGGCCAGCAAGGTGAGGGAGGGGATTGTGCCCCTCTGCTCCTCTCCGGTGAGGCCCATCTGGAGTGCTGTGTCCAGCCCTGGGGCCCCCAGCATAAGAAAGACATGAAATTTTTAGGTCAAGTCCAGGGGAGGCCATGAAGAGGAATGGGAGACTGAAGCACCTCTCCCATGCCTGGAGAAGAGAAGGATGCAGGGAGACTTTATTGCGCCTTCCAGTACCTAAGAGGGGAAGAGAGATGAGGAGGGAGTTTTTACCAAGGTATGTAGTGGCAGGACAAGAAGTACAGCTTTGAACTGAAAGAGGATAGGTTTAGATTAGATATAAGGAATAGATTCTTTACTGTGAGAGTAGTGACACACCCACACAGGTTGCCCAAAGGAAAGGTGGACGCACCATTCCTGGAGTGTTCAAGGCCAAGTTGGGTGAGCAACCTGGTATAGTGAAAGATGCCCTTGCACTTGGTAGAGGGGTTGGAACTACATCATCTAAAAGGTCCCTTCCAACCCAAACAATTTCTATGATTTTCTGAATACCATGTTTCTTTATTTCTAGGGAAGCAAAGCAAGAACATCACCTCTCAGTGTAGCATGACCTAGGAAACTTGTTCCATCTCTGCAGCAACAGCAGCTATGGATCTAGCTTGATTTCTCTCTGTTTCTACTGATAGATTCAAAGGTACTGCCCCATGGCAAGTAATAACCCTTTGAAAGAAAAAAATCATTTAAGCCATGAGTAAAAAATGACTTTAGGAAGGAGAAGCAGAGGCAGAAATATTTTCAGCTGTATAGAACTATTCTGTCCAAGTCATTACAAATGACATAACTGCATATATTTTCAAAAATCTTAGCAGTGGAATGGATCATTTTTGCCTCT
The DNA here is from genome assembly GCA_024865655.1 of Emberiza elegans. Taxonomy (NCBI): domain Eukaryota; kingdom Metazoa; phylum Chordata; class Aves; order Passeriformes; family Fringillidae; genus Emberiza; species Emberiza elegans. Next base: position 101,688 of record JALJVW010000001.1, read on the forward strand.
GACTTTCAAGCTGTGATCTTGGACAGTTGGTGGGAAATTTTGAGGGTTTTAAGGCCATTAAGATTCAGAGAAGAAAACCAAAGAGGCGAAAGTGTTGGCACTAGTTTCCTAGCAATCCTCATGGCAGGAAGAGAGCGTTTTCAAGCACCAGCAGTTATCAGGACTGTCAGCCAGCTAGCTGCTCAACAAGGATGTACCCTCACGACAAGAAGTGGTAAAAGAATCCTATTTTATTAGTATGTCTGTCTTCTCTGAATGCCAGTTGTTTAGCACAGGACAGCAGAAAAGATCATTATGGCAGACTTTTACTTCGCAAAAGTTGCATCAGAAAAGAAGATTTTTTTTTCTATATATATTTCTGTTACAGAGAATTTCTTGTAAATGGAAGAGAGAGGTATATAAAGGAAGAAGGTTTAGAAAAGCTTTTCAATGAATCGATAGAGATTTAGTCTTTGTCCTCTACTTGATATATCATTACCAAGCACCAGAGATTTAACTGTTTGCAGATGTGACTGAACTTGTGTTTTTTCATTATCCAACTGACTTAGTCAGATTTTTTCTGCTTTTGTTCTTTACTTTTGACATTGTCATGTCTTTGAACTAAGCACTGTAGTAGTCCAGTGGTGTGCCCTAGCATGGCAGCTGACTCTAATGGAGACAAATAAAGTCATCTTCTGCAAGTATTGCTAGATAGTTCAAGCCTTGTCATATTTGGATGGCAATCAAGACCCAAATTGATGCAGCACAAAAAAACACCCAGTAGCAATATACAGTGGTCAAAAGATACCTTATCATGGAAAAAATCCATTGTTAACACCATACTTTCTTTAAGGATTTTTTTCCTTCCCCTTGGTAAGAGAACTGAAGAGCTCCTGTTTCATCCTCTGTATGGCTGTACTTGGACATTTTTAACATCCTTACTGTTTGTCATGTTTCTTTTATTCACCCATGATCAACCTGAATTGAAGTTTTTCTGCAGGATGCAAATTTTTGACCAGATTTGCAGAATTCAGTATTCAGCATACAATAGGAAAGGGTCTAAATTAAAGATGCTCCCTTGAAAACACATACTCTCCTGGGCCCCTATCTCTTACATTTCTGTATGGGATGGCTTATATTTTCTAATGTATCTCTAAATGTAGTGAACATGTCTACATAAACTCCTGGTGGGTGGATCCCATCTGTTTCCACACTATAAGAAAATGTTTTAGAATCCTAAAGGAAAGGAAAGTTATAAATGTACCCATCCTTACACCCTATCCCAGCTTCTCATTTTCTTGTCCTCTTTGATGTCTGTCTGTGCAAATGCCAAGACTGAAATTCAACTCTTATCCTAAATCTTCCTTTAACTCAAAATTTAACTTTCTTGTTTCTCTTATCAGCATTTGAAACTCTGTCTCTCAGCTTTCCTTTGCAAGAGGGTAAATAAGACACATTGGTTATGTACTTACTTGCCATTAAACTTTTTACCCCCAGTAATTCAGTCTCTTCAGACTACTCTGTTTCTGAAGAATCAACTACAAGATCCAAGAACCATCCATAGCAATTACCAGATAAATCTTCCTCATATCACACTTTAAAAGAAATTATTCCAGAAGGAAATTCTTGGCAAGCTCACTATTTTATAAGTACGGCTTAAAGTTATAGGGAAAAGAGAGGGGAGGGAAAGCTTTGTAGGAACTACTGGTTTTTCACCTTTAGATTGTAAAATGATGCAGAGGACTTGTAAAAATGCTATGGACATTTGAAAAAGAAAATCATGCATATCTGAACAAGAGTTAAGATTTAATTTGCATGCAGTCACTTCCTTGGCAACTCTATTGCTTTAAACTTATCATCCTTGTTTCCTGATGACAATGTGTTACTGACATCAGCTTAAGCTGATGGCAAAGATATTTAGAAAATAAAGTGTCATCTCACGTTATCTGCCTGTGACACTGTTATGCATGCCAAGGTGCCCAGCTGGAGCTATGGAGTCATAACATTACCACTGTGCAGGGGAACAAAAGGATCACAGTGCAGCAAAAGAAGGATGTTCATTCTCACCGGTTTGCATGGAAGAATATGGTTATATGATGATTCCATAATGAAGTGGAGATATGGCTTGTAAAATACAGATAATAAAAAAACCCATTGCATTATTTTAGATACTTTTAAAATTATTTTCCACAGTTCAATCATACTTCCACCTCTTCCCTGCATTCATAAGGATTCTTAAATTCCTTTTGAAATACGAAAGCTAAGATTCCCATCTAGTTGTATAACTGTACAGCTAAGGTTTTAAGAAAAATAGGAAATATTGTGGAACTAGTTACAAAATCACAAGAGCTGGCTAGCCAACTGAAAAGCCCAAAACAGGGCTAGCCACATTGGTTTTGATATTCCTCCTGTGCATAGCCTACAGTGATATTTTAGACTTTTACTAACAGATCTGCAGAGGATGTGATCTGCTTTTAGCAAGGAGAAGTTTAGTTAAGTATCAGAAACTTACCCTTTGAGACCTAAACTGAGAGCAGATGCAAAGATGGAGAGCCTCTAGCTACAATTAACTAAAGACTCCTTTCATAGTGACCACACCTTAGAAAACAACTGTAGCAGGATAAAATACAATTGAATTCCAATATGACGGAGGTTACGTATGAGCAAAGATTGCTGTATGTTTTCAGATGGAAATCTGATAGTTGCTATAAATGAATCTGGAGTTTTGTCTCCTTATCTGTGGCTTCTTGGTAATACTGTAGTGCAGGTGGAAATACATATTACCCCTAAGCTTAATTGTTGCTTCAGAGTAAGTCAGAATTTCAAGATACAAAATAAAAATTATTTCTCTTGCATGTCAGCTAAAGTTTGATTATAAAAATTAGCAGTACCCTGTTAAGCCAATATATCTGCCCTTTGCTTCCTGCTCCAATTTATCATCTCATAATAGGTTAAATGTATTTTTCTCTCTCACAGTATTTATTTAGCATAAGAAAGTATGATTTTGCTCACACTATGACTTGGAAAATAGCTGTTGTGATGCCACATTGCATGTGAGACTCTTCACAGGGCACTGCAAGAACATGCAAATGGTAGAGAAGAACGGGAGAATTGATGTCTGCCCAGAAAAAATATTTGCAGAGCTAACCCAGAGTAGTGATAACTTTTCGCATGTGATGCAGGAAGAATTTCATCTTTCCTGGTGTAACACATGATTGTTCCTCATAAAAAGCCACCAAAATGCTGTCACCAAAATGTTGTTTGAATATTGAGATAGCTGGCACAGGAAGGTTTTCCAAATTTGCATCTGTGACAATACCATGTGACATCTGCTTATTCAGGAAGGGAGATGAAGGTAATAGGAATAAGCATTGTGTTTTCATCTGTCCCATAAAAAATCACATCTCTCCTTTCTAAAACCAGAACAAATTTTGGTTTAAATGCTCTTTGAGCTTGCAAGCCTTGTTTCATTGCTTTTAGGGGGCCTCTAGAAAAGTGCAATGTGCTGTCTGTAAGAAATTTTAGGTAACTAGGTAGTTCTGTTTTCTGGTTTTGAGTCCTCTGAGCATTTCTGTAATGCAGAATGGTGAAATATAAAGACTGAGACAACTTCCAACCAGGCAGTGTTTCAAGCTGTCCTGTAGAGTATGGTCGCATCTCCAGTCTGCAGGATTTGACAGTAACAGGGCACAGGACAAGAGACAGGCAGAAATTGTGGTATTTTGATTTATGCAAGATAAAAAGGGGGGAGATGGTATAGCAGAAGTGCTCAGATATGAATTTTACCTGAAGCATCAATGGTCAAAGAGGCTAAGACTCCTTTGTTGGCCACCTCTAGCCAACTGCCCTGTGGGCAGAAGGGCAGAGGGGGCAGGGGCAGCAGCAACTTGTCCTTCTCAGCACCCCACATGAAGAGAGGTGTTAAATAGGACCAGCGCTGCGGCAGCCGCAGCCACTTACACAGTGGTGGGGAGGCCATGTGGCCGGTGGCAGAAACATGGTGAGCGATTCCCTGGCACAGAGCCTGGATGAGATTGACCTCTCAGCACTGCGAGACACTGCAAGAATCTTTGAATTGGCGAAACTTGTTGACAATGGTAGCTACAAACACCAATTTTTCTTTTAGTCAGAGAAAGAGGAGAAAGTGAGAACATGTGGAGAAAGACAGCATGGCATCATGAAGGTTCAGTGAAAAGAAAGAGGGAGAGGAGGTGCTCCAAATATCAGAGTCAAAATTCCTCTGCAAGCCCTGATGAGGACATAGTGAAACAAACTGTCCCTCTGTAGTCCTTGAAGTCCACAGGGAGTGCAGAAGTCCACTCGCAGCCCATGGTAAAGGTGCCCACACCAGAGCGAGTGGAGGCCAAAAAAAGCTGTAATCCACTGGGCGACCTGGGGACAGAGAGAGGGCCCCTGCTTCCAGAGACAGAGAAAAAGGGCCCTTGCTTCCAGATTAGAGCAGCCTATTCTTGAAAAACTGCACCCCACTGAATGAGTGACCCACAATGCAGTCATTCTGGGAAAACCGTTTTGCCCATGGGAGGTACTCCCAGCATAGTAAAGAAAAGCTTTCTCTCCCTGAACAAACTGAAAAGATGTCGGGTAAGGAACTGATCAACCCCCCCCTTCCCCATGTCCTGTCTCCCTGTGCAGTGGGTGGGAAGAATGGAGGTGCTGGAGGAAAAAGGTGTTTTAAGGCTTATTTTACGCCCCATTATCCTCCTCTGACTCTGTTAATAATAAATTTACTTTGCACTTCTAATTTTGAGCCTATTTTGCTCTTAAAATGTTTACTCCCAGTCCTTATCTCAGTTCATGATTCTTTTGGTTTTTTTCCCCTCCTCTGCTCAGCTATAACAGAGTGAACAGTTTTCATGAGTGCCCGGCATCTGGCCAGTGTCAAACCATGACACCACTGCAAGCTGTCTCTTGGCTGAGGAATCCTGCCATCAGCAACCTCTTCTAGCCACCTGTTAGCAGATAACAGTAGTTTTTGTCATCCCATCATAGCACTTCTGCAAGTCCCAAAAAGTTTTGCTAAGGTATCTGTGCTGGGTCCAGAGGTCTTGGAAAGCCTGAGGGACTATCAGAAGGGCTGGCAGTCATTGCACAAAAATATGTAACATGCAGTTCATAAAATTTGATTGTTCAGGGTTGTTTGTTTTTGTGTTGAACCACTTAAGTCACTGCCATTCACAGCTGGCTGACTAGGTTTTAGAAGCCACCATAAGAAAATATTAGCAATACACAAAAGTCAAGTGATCTGTCAGAAAGCAGAGAAAGGTTTCTGTAGAGAAGAATGTAAAGAAGACAAAAATTTCTAATTGGTTGGGGGGGAAAAAAATCAGTGCTTTCTGAGAATCTGTGGAAAAATGAATAAATTCTTCTTTGCAGCTCCTTTTATTATTCTGTACAGCTGCAGGAAAAGGCTGTGTAATTTATGTGCGTTCTTGAACTGAAATGTGTGGTCTGGTGACTAGACATGGTAAGAGGACAAGAATTCCTCTCACTCCACAGGATTTCAAAAACTTCGCAGTGTCCTTTTAAAAATGAAGAAGAAACACTTAATCCAAAAAGTAAAAGGTCGTGATTCTTTTTAATCTGCTGAAATATTTTGGTTATTTAAATATTTTATTTATTTGTGATTAATATTTGAGCAGACAGTGTTCATTAGATGAAACACAAACATGACTTATGGAATAGTTTAAAAATGAAAATGTTAATTTTTACTTCCTGCAGTGGCTCCCCCACTTAAGTCAGACTGTGTGTTCATTGTGTTTAGCTCTTCATTGTCAGCCCATCTTATAAAACGGACACAAATGTAGTTGCCCTACTGTGAAAGAACTATATGATGAAATGGAAAATTAGGTTTGTGGGCTGTAAATCACCCACAGATCATGTTGTTTTGCAAGTCTGCTGTAGCAGGGGGACACAGACTCTAAAACAGACCTTAAAAGTAGCATGTAGCTGCATATAACTATCTCTTAGCTCAATGAGATCCATCAGGTCTGGTGAAGATGTCACTCATCATGACGCTGGCCAGCCACGAGCAATGATGGGTCAGAATGGCATAGGAACCCTACAATGAATGATGTTTCATATGCCAGTGGCATTGTACATCCAAAACTGTCCCTTTCTAACGTAATTTTGCTTTCCTGATAAACAGGAACTGGCAGTTGCTAAAAAAGCAAGGCAGATAGGAAAGAGAATCCAGTCTTTTATGAATCCCAGACCATAATCAAGATAAAATTTGCTTCATTTTTAATAGGATCAGACTGTAATACTAATAGAGGAAAGCTCAATTATTTTAAGTCTGGAGTATTCATTAAGAAATAGCAGACTTGCCATTTTATGGTATCCAAGGGATGGATGTCTGAAAATGTATTTAGAGGATCTCATCTGCATTTTGTCTAGCCAGAAGCTGTGCAGTGTATGCCCACACCCCTCTACTGCTGGAGCTGCTGGCACACATGGTGTCAGATGGTGATCTCCAGCTTGTTTCAGAAGGCTTCTACAAGACACCGGGAGCAGGCACCTGTTGGCTGGCCAGCTGTTATTTTCTCTTAATCACTTTGGTTGCTTGAATACTATGCAAACACTCAGAAGGGACAGTGAGGAGAGGGAAACAGCAAGCCCCTTTTGTACCCTAGAAAGCCATGCCCTGAACAGTGGTACACATCTGTGCTGTAAAGGACACTCCAATATTGCTTAGGTACTGATTGAAGATCATATTCTCTGTGCTCATATTGCACCACAGAAGAGTTAAATCTTTTTAAAATCGTAATTAGAAAAACTTAATGCAGGTTAAAATCTTTGTAGCTGAACGAAAGTGGAGAAAATTCATATACCAGTAGTAGGTCCAGCAGACCCACATAGAGACACGAGGACTGGATTAAGATCAGCAATTTCAAGAATACCTCATGCTTTTATATCGTGTTGCACAAATGCAACTGAAGTGTGTAGGAGTGGAGACATATAGTCAGGTGCTCCAGGCCCAGCTGAAGCCCTGAGAAGGTGACAACTGCCACTGTGCTGGACAGTATTTTGCTAGAGCCTCCCCACATCGTGGAACGAAAAACCCATCTTCTCCATTTAAACCAAGGTGGCTGCCTTTCCATAAAAAAAGACACCTCAGAACAGACACACAATTGCAGACCAAAAAAGGCAGTTGCAAGCAGCTGGAAAGCAGTAATTGCTGCAACAGTGGAATCCTTTGGAAAGCAGACATGTGCCTGTACTTACATTCACATAGGTTTTAAGTGACCATTGCTTTGGAAGGTGAGAACTGAGGTTCCAGGAAAAATGTATTTGGAATGTTTGAATAAATTTTTATAAAATCCTCTGGAAAATTTCACTTTTAAAAATTAAACTATTTTATAGGTAACATTTGTTCCTATATAACAAATTGAAAAGAGAAAAGGGAGATGATACACTTGATAACTATAAGATAACTATATATAGGAAAGAAGTTTGTCTTTTCTGTGGGGATGCTATCAGTATAAAATGTGTATAAAATGGATTGCCAAAGGATTTGTGGATCCACCATCCCTTTTCATGACTGCTTTTAGCCAACATAATGTGGATTCCCCTAAATAACAAAACTTAGCAGGAGAATAGGAAGTGGACAAATTAAAGTGTTGACTGGAAATATCTGGAAAACAGAAGGTAGTGTTCCACAGACTTGTCTTTTGATTAATTGCTGGAAATTATTTGTAAAGCTAAACCAGTGCAGGAAGCTTGATACAGAGGATGAAAAAAATACCTACCTTTGTAGTAGTTGCACTCATTTGTTGTCATTTTTAAGATCTGGGACTTAGGCTGAATAGCAGAAAGAGCTTTGCGGTTTTCATTATGTGTAGGAAAATGTGTTTCATGTACAGATAGATGTTAGACATCTTCTTTGTATGATATCCATGGAAAAACTGTTGGTCTGTCAACCTACAATCTCGTTCAAACCTTTCTGATTCCAGATGGCTGTCTACGATCACAGAATTATAGGATGAATAAGAATGGAAGGGACCACTGGAGGTCATCTAGCCCAACCTCCCTGCTCAACCACGGTCCACTAGAGCAAATTGCACAGGATTGCGTCCAGATAGATAATACTTGAGTGTTTCCAGTGTAGGAGACTCAACAACATCTCTGGACAACCTGTTTCAGTTCTCAGTCACCCACACAGTAAAGGAGTTTGTCTGCATGTTCAGGTAGAACTTCCTCTTCCTGCTGCTTGCCCTACTGCATGGCATCACTGAGCAGAGCTTGGCTCCATCCTCTTGATATCCTGCCCTCAGATATTTATAGATGTTGGTGAGGTCCCTTCCGTGTTGTCTCTTCCAAGCAGAAGAGGACTCATTTCCTCTGCATTTCCACACAAGAGAAATGCTCCGATCCTCTCTCCATCTTTGTAACTTTATGCTGGACTCACTCCAGGAGCTTTACATGTCTATGTAATAACTCTGTTTAGGTCATCTATGCATCCCCTCATACAGAAACCTCCAGCTCTGAGTCAGTTAATTCCTAGCCACGGAGAAATTTAGTTTAAAAAATCTCTTTATATGTTTTCATTTGTGAAGCAACTAAAAAGAAGGGTCTGGGGTTTTTATTATTCTAGAATCAATTAATATAGGTTAAAAAGTCTATTTTCAGGGAAGTGTTCAAGCCTGGCTGTGGTTTGCTGTCATATATTGTGCTGTACAAACAGCTATAGCGGTGTGTGAAAAGCGCACAGGGGAAAAAGCCTTCAAGTTCATCTTTAGGTATGTAACCTACTGGCACATGTGTAACTTCTTGTTTGAAGATAAACCAGTTACTTCCCTGATGAGCCTAGTGGGGCATAGAGATCGATATCCTATGCTTTTGGAAATTACCAGAAAGCAGTTGTTTATCTTTGGAGTAAAACATGAGCTTCCTTTGGCACTACAACATTCTCAGTTAGGTTTTGGGTTTGTGCCACATCTACAGTACATGCCTGTGACAGTAATCCCAAAGTTGCATCTCTGTCTCGGCCCTTCCAGCAGAGATGGCAATGGCTCAGCTGCCTTAAGGAAACCCTTAGCTGACCTTAATCTGGGGTATCAATGTTCCTTGGAATAAACAGTTTGCAAAAGGAGGCTGCTAATAGCAAAACCTCAAAGACTCTTGCACAACTTCAGAAGGAGGAAGCTGGTGCTTTTGATTTTTCCCAGCTTTGAGTCTTCTGGGAGAAATTCAACAAAGAAGCTGTTGACATTTACACTCGGAGTGGCTCATGATATACTCCTGGTGGGAAAAAATTACAGTCTTGGTTTCATAGTCACTTCTAGAAGCTTTTTATTGTTGGTAGAATTTATCATACGTGATCCTAGTTAGAAGGAGACTATTGTATCACATCAGGAATAGAGCTAAGGTCTTAATAGCTCAAAGAAGGAGCCTCCAGCCTTCAGTCTGATGCAGAAGTTTAAAATGCTCTGCTTTCTCCACTGCACAAGCAGTGACTTTTGTGTCTGAGGCGTAGTTACTGTTAACTGTTACTATTTTTCACTTGTCATCTCAGGCAACAAATGCAAACACAGGTAGCTTGTTTTCAGCTTTGGTACCACTGTATTTTATAGACCATGTCCCCATTTCATGCAGCAGCCAGACACCTATCTCAGGGACATGAGGGACTGACACAAATGTGCAAGAGCTTCCTCAAGTGGGGCATAAACAGCAGGGAACTTTTTGTTAAAAGCCTTTGAACTCATAATCATTCCATCTTCTCTCAGTAGATTCAATTATAATCACAGGAAGGAGGAAATGAGAAATAGAGGTATTGACATGAATGTGTGGGCCAAGAAAAGTGAGAGAGAGTTGTAATGATGTGATTGTGTGCAGTCTTCAGTAGGCTTATGCAATAATTCATCAGGTGGGAAGGGAAGGAAGAGACAAATAACTGTATAGAGCCAGGTTTGAAACCATGAGCTTAAGAAAATGACAGGCACAGTGGGCTCAAGCCCACTGATGCTAAAAGGTTAAAGCTTGTCAATAGTTCCAGCTTGCCTTGCAGCCAGCTTAATACTCTCATCTTTGCTTTCAGTTTCCTGCCTGAAATGATTCTGGTCTGTCCCCAAAATCAGATTTTGGGGTGTTACTCCAAGACTTTTGCCTATGAATCCCTTGAAAGCAGAGCAGCAGAGTCTGCCTACCATATTACGCATGACAGCCTGTCTCAGGACGCACAAGGCTGCAGGGAACTAATGGATTTTTTATGATCATTTTTATGGGCATGAGAGAAAAGGGCTTTTCAGTCCATCCAGTCTGTTGTACCATCCTGATAGTAACGAAAGCATTACAGCATTTCCCCAGTGCCCTACCTTCTAGGGGAATACAGTGCAGCTGTAAACCAGCTGTGCTTCATTTGCACTCTGCAACAGAGCCCTTTTGTCTGTTTTAACTGCTATTTACCATCTTCTCTTTCACCATTCCTGCCTTCTCCTTCTGCTCCTACATTTGGCTCTTTATAGGCAAAGCAGTTGCTGAAAGACGGGTTATCTGTTTGAAATGTAGCATTTTCTGGGCTAAGCATCTATTCTGATAGTATTAAATCTAAGACAACTTTCCCTATTTGTGATATGAAGGAAAATGAAGCATGACTCCTGTTGAGTGAGTACAAAAGGATGGCACATTGCTGCCCTGGCTGCCATTTCATTGGAAATAATGGATTTTTCACAGAGCTTTAAGCATTTGGCAGAGCTCCTGATCTGTTGACATACTGAAGCAAGTTTGCCTCTCAGCCATGGCTGATTTGCAGACACCACATTTAAAATTGTTTCTATTTGTTGGTCCTTGAAAAGAGATGTTCCAGTTGTAGTGTCTCCAGTGTCTCGAGTGTTGCAGGGTAAAAAACAAATTTGAAAATCCACATTTCCCATTTTATCTCTAAACTGAGGACAAGGCTGAGTCAGACAACAAGCACCCTTCCTAATACAAAATACTGAAATGAAAGTATAGCACCTCTATCTTTAAATCCAAGTGAGAAAATTTGTTGTGAGCATCTTCATCAACACCATTGAGACCATAGGTAGCATCAGGATGCTTGTCTTAACTTAGTCCAGCATCATTTCACCAAATTCCAATGTCATCCTTGCTTACAAAAAAACTCCACAGGATTTTATCCAAGCACTAATATAGCGGAAGTAGGTAGACCATTTCTAATGCATAGATGAAAAGAAGTGGCATGCTACTTTTATTTATTCCCTGCTCCCCTAACTCAGTGCACAGGAAGTTGCATGTATCCAGAATCTAAGCAGAATGAATAAATTTCTTAATAGCTTTTCAAGTATAGCAGTATGATCACAAAGATTTTGTGCAGCTCAAATTTCTGCTGTGCAGCTGTGGCAAACAATGAAGTGACATATTTTGCAGTGGATTACGTCACTTTTCCTGTGACCTGTGCAATTTTGGCAGACATGGACATAGTTACCAGGTGCCAAGGGACTGCTATTTTGACTGTTTTGATTTTTAAAAGTCAGTGTCTTGTTTTTGATAAAACAAATGGGAGGCTGGCAGTGGTATTTTGGATACTAGTGCCATCCAGTGTCCCACAAAGAAGGCCATAATACCATTCAGTGACCTCAAGGAACACTAAGGCATTGCATTTTCAGCCAAAGTAGGGTCATGATGAAAATACATGATAGAAAAAGTAAAAGCCTTGAGTTTTAGAGCTCCGTATTTTATTATTATTTTACGTACTGTGAATACAGGCCCATTTGCATAAATTGCATGCAGTCTTTGGTTGAGCTTAGTTCAATTCAGAAGTCTCTGAGCAAAGGTGGGTATTCAGAAGTCTGCACAGCTATTTTCTATTGCAGACTGTTAGTCATTCTTCTCAGCATTTAAAGCTGATTATCAGGGATTAATACTGCTCATATGAAAAAGGGAAAAAAGAGCTGATATTACAGTGGGGTATAGGTGGACAGAAGTCCTGCAATATAGCAAAAGGACTTTTGTGACATCTGCACATTGGTTCATAAACACTTAAACACCCATATGACAGTAGGAAATGAGGCAAAGTTTATTTTGACCTGGAGAAAAAACAAGCAAACAAGAAAAAATATGGACAAGAACTTATTCAGGTAAAAGGAGAAGGAATGAAAAGGAAATCGTAAACTTCAGCCTACACAGGAACCATTGCCCTGAGTTGTGTTACTGAGATGAATACAGAAAAAGAATTATAGTTTAAATAAAGGAATTACAGACCATTGGGAAAATTGACAGGTGCTGTGAAATCGGCCATGTCTTGGTCAGTTCTTCATTTGCTGTCCTTACATGCTGCTCTTCAAGGGCAATGTGTCTTTGTCCATGGTAACTTTTCTTCAATTAGTAAGCTTTATTATGGAAAGGGGTTGCCTGAAGACTAAGAGGAAGTATAGACCAAAGAAAAATATTATTTTGAGAGGAGTCATAAAGCAGATGTTTGTAATTCAAGAGTATTTGACAGTCTTTTTTGTCTATACTGACTCTTTTGTTCTTGAAATTGCTTTAATGTCCACCATCTTACCATTTGCAAACTTGAAGGCCCTCAAACACAAAAAAACCATAAAATAGACATCTACTAAAATGAGAAGAGCAGGACCAGGAGATTGCTGCTGAAAATTGCAGCTCATGAAATGACTTCCAGGAGGAATGTGAGCCACATGATCTATAGAATAACCAGCTCTGACCAAGCTAGTTAGAGGAAAACAAACAGGCGTCTTCCAGTAAAGTACATATTTGAAGCATAAACCCTGGCAACAGGATTAAAGTGTGATATGCATGAGAGTGGCCTCATCCCTTAATTGTCTCACGCAAACAGATTAAATTGTTGGTAACAAACAGAAAACATGCATTGCAGAGACCTTTGCCTCATACTGGCTTGGATGTGGTCATTCTTGTGACATTAATATGAATAGACTGACTCACTATTTGTATCCCTGCCTAGAAGATGGTATCTTTATCAAAACATATCTCCAGTTCTCAGAAGAGTGCTCAAAATAGTAGAAGTGATAAACAACAGCAGGAAGCAGACTCTATGGATCACCAGTTACTCCAACCTATTTTATTACATTGGTTTCTAAAAATTAATAATGTGGGGAAGGAGTCAGAAGAAATTGTGCTTGTGTTTTTTCTGACTGTATTATATTTGTTAACATTAAACCTTACAATGCAAGGAACAGCATAACATCGTGCAGCTCCCAAGGCAGACCAGAAGAGAAATCATGACTCCAGGAATCAGAATTTCTTTTAAACAAAATTTTAGGTGACCACGTGTAGCCAGTGATTCCCCTTTGTACTCAAATTCTCCGTGGTATTGATACTTCAGGGTATTTTCCTTTTGCCATGCTGCTCTATGATGAAGATTTCAGCATGGTCCTCAGCAGCTCTTCTCACTGTTTGCAACTTCCCAATACAAGAATAACTTGTGCAAAAAAGCAGAGAATCCTCAATCTCTTACTCCTTTGCCTTCAATGTGATGACAGCTGGCAAGGTATTATCTAGAATTAAATGACCAGTTGTGTTATGGGGTACGCTCCTGCTTCAGGGAAGGGACATGGGATCCAGCTGTTGCTACCAGCTGTTATGCTAGAAAAAATTCCTGTAATTCATGCCTGAAACACTGGAGCAAAGGTGTGATCTATAAAAAATCATTCCTCTGGATTCCCCCTTGGCTATCTGCCATTGAAGTAGAAGTTCCTGAAGAAAAGGAGTACATTATGGGGAACAAACTATATATTTTGTGGGTGGCAAACAAGATTATATTGTGTTTCAGATGCCTGTTACTCTTCTACATAGCTTTTAAAGACAAATTACTGACTTACTATGTGCTTTGCAGAGTTATGATGAATAAGTACCTTTCCTTTATAAGTAAGGGCCATGACAACCATGTCTAACAAGTTCTGGAGGAAGAGATACTGTAAGGGAGCCTTTGGCAGAAAGAAATATACAAGGAAAAGTCTTCCTTTTTTTCATGCTTACCACAGTACAGAACAGAGAAAATCTGGAGCCTGGAGGCACCTGGTTTAAAAATGCCGGTTTCTGAGCCTTTGGTTGAAAATCTCCCTTCTATGATGTGTACTTTTAATTATGGCATTTGGTGTTTTTTCCCTTCTTTTCACAAAAGTGCTTCATCAATGGGGGTTTTGAGTGCTTTTGCTCACCACAAGGGTGAGCAGGCTTATATAAGTCATAGAACCACAAACCAGATTTTATGTAGAGATACCTCTAGAAGGAGCTCCTTGATACTCTGATGCTTTCTATGACATCTGGCAGAAGTAGATGCAAAGCTGTTTTTCTCTTCTGACTCTTCCTTCAGGTGATACAAGCCTAAATTACAAATTGCATTTTGCCTGCATAGCACAATAATTAAGGAGAGTATGATGATTTAAGTCTTGTTTTCACTAGCAAAAGCTACATAGAAGACAGTTTGAGTTTGAATTGTTTGGAGGGTGGCAAGAGGTTGAGTGTCCTTCTTCCCACCAAACCCAGACATAGAAAATATAGCCATCTGCAGACAGAACACTTTATCCTCTAGTGGAACCCAGAAGTTTGCTGCTTCAGACATCAGAGTAATGAAAGAGCTTGTAATGTTACTGATTGTTACCAGCACATCCTATCCCTCACTCATGCTCATGGGAGTCTTATAATCAGAGTTGTGGAATGGCTTGGGTTGCAAGTGACCTTAAAGACCATCTCATCCCAGCCACCATGCCAGGGACAATTTTCACCAGAACAGGTTGCTCAGAGCCCTATCCAGCCTGACCTTGAACACTTCTAGGGATGGGACATGCAGTACTTCAAGACAACCTCTCACAGTAAAGAGTTTCTTTCTAACATCTAATCTAAAGCTACTGCCTTTGGTTTGAAGCCATTCCCCCTTGTCCTATCTCTGCATGCTCTTGTCATAAGTCCCTCTCTGTATTTCTTGTACAGTCCCATCAGGTACTGGTGGGTTGAAATTAGGTCACCCTGCAGCCTCCTCTTTTCCAGGCTCAGCGATCCCAATTCCCTCAGCCTTTTCCAATAGGAGAGTTGCTCCATCCATCTCAACATCTTGGTGGCCTCCTCTGGACACAGTCTATCAGGTCCATGTCCTTCCTGTGCTGGGACCCCAAAGCTGGATGCAGGGTTCCCAGAATCCCCTCCCTCCCCTGCTGCCCACGCTGCTTTGGATGCAGCCCAGGGCACGTTTGGCTCTCTGGGCTGGGAGTGCCCCTGGCTGGGTCCTGTCCAGCCTCTCACCCACCAGCACCCCCCAGTCCTGCTCACAGGGCTGCTCTCCATTCCGTTCATCCCCCAGCTTTTGTTGATATTGGGAGTGTCCTGACCCACATGCAGCACTTCAATGTGGTCTTGTTAAACGTCACAAGATTCCCATGGGCCCACTTTTTGAGCTTATCAAGGTCCCTTTGGATGGCATCCTGACCTTCAGATGTCCATCTTGTAAGCTCTTGTAGGCTACCTGCTATGCAAAAAGGGGACACAGGTCTCCCTCTTCCCATTCCTGCTTGGCAATAGGCAGTTGTGCATTTGATTTTCAGGGGACTGTGGAGAGCACAGGTAGAGTGGCTTGTACTGGTCAGCAGCACCGCCCCGTCAGGCTACATCTTTCACTTTTGCAGAGCAACCTGCATGCCTGTGAATTCACTGTGATCTGTATACAGGCTGGAGCACTTCTGTCAATTCATGCTTGCATGACTGGAGGGATAGAAATACCTAGGAAACACCCAGCATTTCCGGAACAGGAGCTTCAATAATGTCACTACTAGCTGGCTTGCTGTGATCTGATTGTAGTGGCACTGTGCTTGCTATGTGAAGCAAAACTCAGCTTGCTGTACGACTTTAGTGTTGTGCCCCTCTTTTCTTTGTGGTATGTATCCAATCCTGCAGCTTGTTGTCTTTAACATTTTAGTTGCTCTGATGGGGAAAATCTGTTATTTCTAGGGGCTGTGCAGAGCAGTGATTTTGCAGGCAAGCTGACCCTTGTCAAAAGTAGATTACAGATTATTTCAGTGGTACAAGAGACAGATACTTGCCAGATCAGTGATGTAGGCTGTAAAGTTTATTCTGATGCACTGGAAGAGACTGGGGCTGTGCACATAGTGACTTCATTCTGTTCATATTAGAGGTAATGGGTGAAGCCATTTGAAAATCCCAGTGGTAATATTCTCAAAGTTTTCTTTAGCATTTATACTGAGAGTTTGGTAGTGTGTCAAACTCATGTCCTTCAACAGAAAAGAAAAAAAAAGGAAAAAAAAAGCTTGAATCATTTGTATAAGTTATAAATCCTGAGTAGCTCTTTGTGGAAAATCATTTGTCCCTGACAGTTAGAAAGCATTCTGAATTTGTGTGTTTGTCTATAGCACAGTTGAATACAGCTAGTGCTTAATGACAAACAGTGTGTGCTCTTCCTTGAGCTTCCACTGTGCTTGTATTCACATAGTGAATATATCTGTTAGAGGATCTGAGACAAAAATTCACAAAGTGCAAATTTTCAATATGTCCAGACTCAGGATTGGGAATCTATACAGTTTGCACAGAATTCCTGTGCGCAGTGCATATGTCTGTCTGTGAGACTATTTTTGTCATAACATAACAATCCCAGGCAGGAATTAGTACCTCTTTCTATTAGAATTTTTGTGATTACAGAACTGAGGAACTGTATTTTCCACAAAGAGCTTGCATTCTAAATAAGGTTTCCTGTCTATGGGGGTGGACCACTGGGAAGCTCAGCCAAGATACAGTGGGTTGTGCTGTCTCTGCCATGGACTGAGAGATTAGGAGAGACCACCAAACAAACAGCGGTGATCGTCAGGAGTGGTCAAGGATGGAGATGCTTCTCTTGTTAAAAGATCTTACAAAAAGTGAATATTTTAATATTTTATATGGTTTCTGAAGCCAAATCCTGGTTTTCCAAGCTGTGAGCAAAAACTAAAATATCTTTCTGACCAGACTTTACCAAAGCTTCCAAGTCCTTTCTTCATTTGAACTATTTGGTCCCTTCTTGTTGGGGACTTGCAGCCAAATGTGGTGCTGACTTGAGCTGTGGGAAATGGATTTTGTACAGAACTCAGCAGCTACTGTCTTTGCAGGATGATAGGTCCACTAACATTCAGGCTATGAAAAACTTCTCTTGAATTTCTTTATAGTGAGAGGTAACTGATTACATATCACATAAGTGCTAATGCACAAAGAAGAGGGATTTTTCAACCCCTCTTCTGTACCAGAAAATAAATTCCCAGCACTCCTCCTAGACTCTCCTGCCATTCCTAGAAAAGTCTTGGGTATGTCTTTTCTTATTGGACCTTGGGTGTTGGCTTTACATACTCTTCTGCAGGTCCCTGCAAAGACAAGAGACTCAGCTGTGTGCAGCATCATACCCAAGCCTGTAATTGTGTCCCATTTGGGCTCTGCAGGGGTCCAGTTTTTCAGGTAGCAGCACAACCATTAAGGTGAAAACAGATTTGTGTGAAATATGTAAATAGTTGAATGGAGGGCCAGTAGTTTTCTTTAAAAAGTGAAGAAAGGTTCAAAAAGCTAATTTTAGCTTAGTTTGAAACAAATAGAAATAGGAAGTTTAGTTTTCACCTTACTCTGGAAAATTCCTTCACAAGCTAGGTGAGGAGCTGTTGGCCCTTTACCTCTCTCTTTTTTCCTTTATTTCTAGGTATAAAAAGAGACACTATAATCACTCTATCAATGCAATACAAAATCTCTGACCACCCTTGCCAGTAACATATCTGGAAGCTGCATGCCTCTGTTCATAAGCTAACAGAGTTAATTCTGCTAGGGCAAAGGCAGCATCACCTCAGAAACCTTTTTACTTCCAGATTTATTATGGAGATAGTACAGAGAATGGTTGTTGATATAGTTTAGTGCAAGCATGGAGCAAATATTCTGTTGAATTCTCCCAATGTAACCTTACACTGTGGCATGAGAGGCAGGTGCTTCAGTTTAAGTGGTGCATTGCATCACTTTAGGCCAATGTACTTAAGCATCTCTTGCCTTTTGAGCACTTTTCTTAAGGTCTTTCCATATAAAAGGTCAGAGATCACGCTTCTGGATGCCTTCCAGGTAGAAGAGAGTCTACAGTCCAGGGTGGTAGTGTGCACTCCTTGGAACCTCCTGCTCTGTTGCAAGCTCTCATGGCTTCTATCATGGTTTCAACAGTGCAGCCAGCTTGGAAATTGAGACCTTTGTTTTTTCTACAAGCTCCTGCAGGAAATCAGAGTTTACAAACCATAACAACTTGCTGTATTTTTCACCTAAATCCAGTTGCTGAGTAAAGAGAACCATGCATTTCACACAGACCTGAATTAAATAAGATCCTTCAACAGGAACACCTACAGGGATGTGCACAGCAACGTGGTGAAGGTTGCAGCAGATGATGACTATTCACTGACTATGTTGTCTGAATCCCTGGAGGTGACTAAGCTACTCTTTTTAAGAAGACAAAGCTTTAAGGAAGTGTGCTAAGCATTCTGAGGCAGCCTCAGAGAAGGATCTGACCTTCCTTAAGGACATTCATGTGTGCAAAATTATGCGTTCTTCTACTATGTCTGGATGGAGTGACAGTAGAAGGAAGAAGGAATATGACTTTTGGGAAGGGATGTGCCTGCAGTTGCATCCTCTCCCTCCTTTAGCTTAAAAGAAGGAATTGCTGCAGAGATGCTTTTTCAAGTTGGCAGAAGAGCAAAACTGACAGAAATAGTCCATGGAAGAAGGAGAAGGCATGGTTTCAGCATCTATTCTTACAGAATAGTAAGGCCTCCTTTATGCAGAGGTCTGCAGAACGCCCAGATAAAGAGAGAGCAGTTGCACAGGGGCAGTTAAACAGGACCTGCATGACATCTTGTAGGTGTCATTCGGGAGAAGAGGCCACATTACTCTGACTGGAGGAGGCAGCGAGGAAGAGGCAGGAATCAACCCACATCCCTGAAGCTTGTTCTGTTAGCTGCATGGTTTGGTTTTGGGGCTTTTTGGTACACTCATTGCTGTTTAATAAGCTGTTCAAATGGTTTCCAGTTTTATAAACCTGTCAGGTGTGTTTTTCAGATAAGTGTGAAATTCCTCTGAACTATACAGGCTTTGCTGTTTCAGATCTCTGCAAACCATGAGTACCTGGGGAGACAAACCTGCACAAACTACACAGTAGGGCATATGGGTTGCCGAGATGACCTTGGAGCTGTGAACTCCCATATACACTCCACAGCAGGGATGCAAATCACAGAAAAATGCAGGCAATTTTCTGAAAGGGACAAACCTTTGATGGCACAGCATAAATTTACCATCTCTACATGGATTTGGGTTCTTGAGCCAAGCACTGAGGTAGTGAGATCCAGGCTGTGTTTTTCTGTTGCTCTGCCCAGGGTCTGTCTCCCCCATCAGTACAACAGACACTATGTACTCCTCTGCATCCTGCCAGTGGCCTGCAGTCATGAGCATCCTTCCTTGAGGATCTCCATAATCTGCTCCTGGAGAGCAGTCAGGCACTTGTCACAGGTTTGGTGTGCTTACCAGTTCCTCCTTACTTGATGTGACCAGATGGTGATGAAAAACTGCATTGGGGGTCCCTTTGTATTGCCAGGATCAGGGTGGTCTTTGCCTTTGATGGTGAAGGGAGAAGGCCAGCAGATGAATTTTTTAGGCAGTAAGTAGTGTAATGTCCCAGCTGTTCCCATTCACACAGAGAGCATTGGGATGCCTGACCTAAAGGAATGACATAGCAGTAATTCCTCCCACATACTGCTAAGGTTCAGTGTTGGGGCATGTGATCTTACACCTGTCAGATTAAATAAGCTTTCCAGAAGTAAGCTGGAAATGAAGCCAGTTCTTTTATGTGTTATGAAGGCAAGATGCCAAGATCGAGGCTGGGTAGGATTTTTAGCATACCTGGATTGCAGCATGCTTTTCTACCGAGCACATGGATGTATCTACTCTCCCAGTCATGATCAAGTTATTCATTTATGGTCAATGGTGTCTCTGTGTTCACTCTTGGAGTAATGTGACTCCCCTGACTGACTGGAGAGGAGACAGAAATGGCGTGTCCAACAGCTCCACCATTCCCTGTGACAGCCACAGAGTTACCCCCTAAGTGAAGAGGGGCATTTGTGCCCTCTCAGACCCGTGTGGGTCTTCACAAGGTGCAAATGTGTAAGATCTCCAGAGCAGATCAAAAAGCAAGAGGAACCCAACCCTCTACAGCTGCTTCAGGAAGAAAGGAAAACTTAGCCAGAATGATGGTTTGTGAACTGATGTGTTGTCTCATTAGCATCACCAGTTTGGAAGGGTACTGGCAGATAGAGGGTGGCAAGTCTCAGACTTTGAATTGCATCACACTGTGCTTGTAAGGGAGATTCTGTCCCTCTTTTCTTTCTCTGTAAAACCAGGCATGAATGTAGAATTCTTCCTGAATGTAGAAGTTAGGACTGAAAGTAGTTGTGACACCAACAACTGCCACATATGTTAGCAGATCTCTGAGCATCAGACAATGTAAGTATCCTTAGCTAATGACCTAGATTGGACAAAAGCTTAAAGATAGGGGTTTGAGCTAATAATTTTATCTTACAAATGAGAAGTGCTTTTCAGCAGCAGAGGATCCCTGCACAGTACAACTGCCAAGCATAGCCCTGTGACACGAGGAGATCGGGTGGGATGCCATGTAGGTCAGTGCCGAAAGCCTTGGGGCCAGCAGGCAAGCTGCCACATGCAAGGCAAAGGGAGGAAGCCTCAGTAAGAATATTTTGATGTGAGGCACTGAGGCTCTGAAACAATTTGCTAATCCAGCCAGAATGTAAGACTAAAACACAAAGCCCAGCTCTATGTATTAATTCCTTCATTTGGATCTTTTCTGGCAGTGCTTTGAAAATAACAAGCAAAAAGGTGGATATGATTCAAGTACCAGAATTAGCACTGGTAGCCCTGTGAATCCTGGCCATTGCTCTGTGCTAACCAGCCAGACCAGTTTGTTCCTTTTCTATTGCAGAAAATCCAATGTCCTCTCCCCACTTCATATGCTATGTCTTGGGGAAGTTTTATATTTCTTGAGGTGAACATGCCTGTCATATCTGCAATTAAAATGTATAAAGAGGGAAAACAAATTCTACTGAAATCTCAGTCTTGGTAATTCTAATCTAAGTTCTTACCAAGTGAAAAATAATGCATGGAGAACCTCACCAGACATTTGCTTAGGGGGAAACCAGCATAAGCAATCATAGCTTCAGCTTGGATGCCTTAAAATCTTTGTGATTTGTTTTTCATTTCTAGATAAACCCTGTATAGGTATTTCTCTGTATATTCAGCTGTGATCAGAGGTGTTTCCACCGTTACAGTAAGGCTTTACAACAGCCTCAGTGGCAGTATAAGGAGGTATTTAAGGAGTGTATGGGGCATGAGCATAAACAAGAGACTTTTATTTGAAGCTGTGGAAATGTGATTAAATTATGCCCACAGACCGGATCCTGACTTTCTTCTTTTCAGTAGCAGACAGTGAAAGACATTGAATGGTGTGGATTTAAACCAAAGCCAGTTAGTAGCAACATGAGAGTAGGGAAAGTTAATGAACTGATTTTTTACAAATAGTCTACTCAGGCTAAAGAAACTCCCTATTGTATACTTTTGTGAATGAGAATGTGAAGTCTGCTTAACATTCCTTACCCAAAATATATTTTTAAGAAAAATACAGAGAAAAAAATACTTGATTAAAAAGTAGGTTATTTGAGAACTTCACTGGTTGTCTAGAAAAAATAGAAGTTTCAGATTTTCTTTTGTGTGACATTATCTAGAAAATTCACCTTATTTTTAGGAAGAAAGGCAATTTGCTAGATGAAGACAGAATTTTTCATCTAGCTCAGGCTGCAGTAGGATAAGGTCAGTGCTAGAAAGCTATATGTATCACCTTGGAGGTTAACTGTAGTAGGCACTAGGTAATGAAGCGTAGTTGCCTGTCATTTATAACTGCTACTAAGGATTATCCAGAATAATGGACAAATCATTTCGTGATTTATACTAACAGGGTCTATACAGTTTTTTGAGCTCTTTCCAGAAATAATTGATGTTGCAGAGGAGGTTGCTTCTGCACTCAGGTAACCTGGAGCTCTTACCCATTTTCAGGGTTAGTGTAAAAACTTCAAAGTTCTGGAAGGCATGCTGATGTGGAATTAATAGAGGGTGGGAATCTCACATTTATTTGGTAACTATTTGCTTCATTGTCACATCTCACAGAAAAGATCCTCAGACCCCAATGACCCTGGTGACCTCTCAGCAGCCACTAAAGAGCGTGATGCTCACGATCAAATTGTAAATGCCTAGGAAAATGAGATCTTTTTTCCCTGTTAGCAACTGAAGGGAAGCAGCATCTGTGGGTGTCAGCCCATGTTCACTTCAGAAATGGGAGCAAAGAAGGGAAGTTCCCTAAAACTTTTCATACTTCAAGGACTCATTATGGTGGTGGCCCAGTCAAAAATGCCCATGGATTGCATTAGACCTGAAGCTGCTTCTGCTGACCCAGTAGCATTCAGTGAAAGGAAGATCTGCATATAATATCTGAAAATGGGTATTACTGGACCATCAAAGTGGGGATTTCCTATACCAGAGGATACCAGAGGAACCATGTTTTGTCCTCAAATAATTTTGCTTCACCATCTCAATAACACATTTTTCCATTACGTCCCCTTTCAAAATTGCTAATGAGGGAATTTTTGAAAAGGAAATTCCTTCCCGTGTTCATCAGTTTTTGGTAAGGGCTGTTGTTCTGGGAGCAGTGCCATCCTTTTATTTGTTGCTTGAGATGCATGGTGATTTTAATTAAGCAGTCATTGTCTGTGTGCATCGTGGTGGTTGCCTTCAGTGACCAGAGACCTATAATTACAAGCACACAGAGCAGCTGAAATTTTTGCTGCAGCCCTTTAGAGATTTGTGGGAATTGCTGTCCTCATCAAACATGATTCCTTCTCCTCCTGGACAGTATTGACTTGGGTAGTCTCAGCTGTGACATTGACAGTGGGTTTGTGGCAGTCAGAAAATGTTGATTATTCAGAAACCTTGAGCTGCAGTTAGTGTTACAGGGTTACAAACTCCTTCTCTGATATCCCAAACAGACCAGTTGATTATTTCAGGTCTCCTGCTTGAACACTGCATTAAGGGCAATACACATGTGGAAGCAGAGCTACTCTATTTGCTTTAGCAGGTCAGCACAGGAGAGCCCCATCCTTTGATATAGTGCAAGAGCAGCCTAACTCTTAGATGAAACAGACCAAATAAATTTTATAAGAACTGTTATTCTGCATGTAGGTGACAAAAATCACCAATAAAGGGGGCTTCAGACCAGAAATATTTGTTGCTTTGCTGGGAGAACATTTAGGTTGGTTGCTGGAACCTGTGTCTCTTTACCTCTCTCAAACCACCCTTGCCTTGTGCATAAGCAAGTAGCTTCTCTGACCCTCACTAGCAGGGAAAAGATATGCAAAGTTTCAGTGAAAGCCAGTGTATTCCTACCTGACAACACATTATTTCTTCACCTTGAAGGTCACCTTATTGCAAGTAATTCTGCCTTACCTTTAGCAGAAGCCTGTTCAATATATGGAAAACAAAGCATTTCCATAACTTCCAGGCTCTTCTAGTTACTCTGTTACCCAGTTCTGACTTGGTGAATTAAGTTTATTCTGTTTCCAATACAAACATGCCAAGTCATTTCGTGCGTGCCGTGGCAAGCTGTCTGGGTAATGAGAGTCAACCCTTGCGACAATAATCTCTATTTTATACCAGTTTCACAAGAGAGGAGGTGGAGGGCATAGCTGATCATGAAATGTTCACCTTGTCTCCAATCTCAGCTTTGCTTCCTGCTGTGTATACAGCTGTGGAAAGAGCAGGCATGAGGAAGGGAGCTAAACCCAGCCCTTACCTTTTATGTGGATTTCATTTGCTCCCCTGAGGCACTTTTCTGCTGCATCTGTGCAACTGGGAACTCCTGTTGTTCATTCCTCGATAACCCATCTGCTTGCTTGGAGTAATGGAAATGGAAACAGCTTTATCATAAATATGTGGGTTTGTGGACGATAACGAAAATCATTGCAGCATCAGGCTGTATCCTGCTATCCCTGCATCCCATCTAGAACTTTCCAACATACAACTTGCTTCAATTAGGTATCAAGGAGGTCCAGTAAGGTGGGCTACCAAGGTCTTAGACACCTAGGACACTTGAAATAATGACTCTGTGTTTTCAGAAATAAGCCTTCTGCCCAGGAAAAGTGTGAGTGAAGAAGGGTGTCAGTCTCTCAGATGCTGCATAGAAGCAGAGAGTGCAGTTCTCTTAAGTTCAGAAGCTGTATTCCAGTATACATGTGCAGGGAAGTTGTCCCTCACTCAGGTTTCAAGCGAAACAAAGCTTAGGGAGATGGCCATGGGATTTCAAGGAACTGGGGCAGAGAGGGTCTTGCAGGAAAATGACTAAGGGAGTTGTTGATTATATAGTTGCAGAGAAAAAATGGATCTCAAGACAAGCATAGGCTTGATTCTGCTTGGAGCATGGTATGAGAGGAGCTGCAGGAAGAGTAATTTCCAATAATTGGATACAGCATATATTTTTCCCAGTGCTCAAAACACGACAAACCAGACAAGCCCCCAGCTCGCAATTACAGAGTCTGCATGGCTACCCATAACAACAGGATTTTCACCAAGAATAGTCATCCAAGACAATTGGCAGCAAGTGGTGAAAGTGGGCCTTGCATTGATGATCCAAAAGGAACAGGCATCTTGCCACCATTCTTGGAGGTGTGTTTATTCTGATGTAAGAATGTCTCTGCTTCAGTTCTGCCTGTTCTGGTGCTGCGGTTTGTGCTGCCTGCTGTTCACAACAGCAGGTAATATTCACAACTGGAGTCTGCAAAGTGCTGCCAGTACTGGGCTGTATCATTGCAGCTGCTAGGGATGGTTGGTCTTGAGAGTTTCCTGCTTTCAGGCACAAGAGGAAAATAAAGAGGTGACCTGGCATGAATGAAGTGGGGGAGGGAACAGAAGAGAAAAAGAAGAAGAAGAGAGAAAAGTAGCCTGTCTCTCTAAATGTTTTCTTTCCTGTCAACCATTGCTCCGAACAGCAAAAGAGGAAAAAAATATATGGATTTGATTTCACTTATGAGAGACGTGTAGTCACCACAGTGAAAATGGTGACCACCACCACCCTGTGAAAGTTTCAGTTGCCCTGAGGAGTGGATTTTTGGGATTATGACAACTGCAGGTTGAAATTTTTGTCAGAACCCAGAGTGTTCTGCTAAAATTCTGTGTGTCTCTGAAATGGCAACAGAAAAATGAGAGGAGATATTTTGCTTGTTGTTTTTTTTTCTTTTCTTCTTCACTTCCTGTCCTAAAAATATCTGAGTTTTAAATACAGTATGGTATCTATCAACTGGGCAGAGCAAAGAAAATAGTCACTTGCTGAAGAAACAATGTAATTTTTTAATGACAGTTTTTTGTAACTGTTTTCCTTGCTTTGAAGCAGGCTATAGTTCTCCTCCAGTTGGGCCATTTTTGAGTGCATTTATTTTGCATTGTCAGAGCAGACAAACATTGTCACAACATTTGTATTGTCACAACCTCTGTGTCAAGCTGGACACTTGCTTGGCATGCAGGATGATTTTAATGGGAAGCCTCTGAAACTACTGATGGTAGCCCCTCCAGTGATGTGCCAGCCTTCTTCTCAAGGCTCACATGACCTCTGTTGGATTTGCTGTTGAGTTGGGAATGTTTTCTTTTATCCCAGCATGTTCTTTTGGATACTTCTACCAGGAGCCTTAGCCTGACATCAATTTTAGGCATGCATTTTCACAGTGAGGTCAATCAAATAGTGCTTAGCTTCCATGCTGCTTCATGGTGTGCTTTCTCCACAGTGCAAGTAGATCAAAGTGCTTTACCAGCTCTATACTGCCCCAAAGATTGGTAGAGGTGCATGTTTCTCCACAGACAGTTATGGCTTGAAGGGCCGAGTAATAATCTCTGTATCGCTTCCCACACTCTGCAGTCAGATTTATAAACAAGAACAAAAATTATTTTGTAATGGAAAAATGAAGTATTCTCTGTCTGCAGTATTACAGGGATTAGTTTTGGTATAACTTGTTTTCTTCAAGATCTTATATGTGCTTTAGATTTGAGTTTTTTGTAATTGGTGGTACTGGTTTGTGCTGGTTGGAGTCATTTTGACTGGAAGAGTTTGATAAGTGTGATACTAAACTCTAGGTTATTTTGATCAACATAACACACTATTCAGACAAAAAAGGCAGTGGTTGTTAAGATTAACAATGAAAGAAAGACAAAAGCATACAAAAATTTAGCAGAAGACCTTAAAATCATATGTAATTCAGGGGCTTCCTGAACCAGATATATTTCAATTTCTGTAGTAACTGTCTTCACAATATTCCTTCTCTTTGACTGTCCCCAGGCTCCCCTGGGACATCCATCAAATTCTAGAACCCACAGCATCCTGAGGCATGGATTTCCACAGCAAACCATTGCATTGGCTTCAAACCTGCCTCATCCCATTTCACTTGATAGCCCTTTTTCCCTTTCTGTGGAAAACAGAGTGGGCAAAGATGTGTGCTGGCTATTTCCATGATTTTACAGATCTCTATTTGATCCTCCCATTGCCTCTTGCTCTTCCAAGTGCAAGGATTCTTACTGAGTATCTCATATATTTTGTTTTTAGCAGTAGGAAGATGCCACTGATGAACTTTAGGGTTTAGAATTTAGTCCTTTCCAAATTTAGTTTCTATAATAAATGAATTTATTATAAATTAAAATAAACAAATAATACATATTGCACATCAGTGCATGAACGCCTGAATACAAATCTCATTTTTCCACAACGTGAGTCACCTTCATGTTTGACCTATGTTCTTTTTCCATTCTGTACATCTGAGTGGAAGAAAAAAAGTATTTCAGCTTTCTCATTGTCCTTGTAATTTGGTGAAGTGAGAGATGCAAAGGTTGAATCCTGTTTTGCTCATTACCATCTCAAATATTCAGAGTGCCTTAAGACTACCTCCCAAATGGAACTCCTCTACCATTTTGGAAGGGTAACTATCTGTGACAACTATCTGTATTCTTAAAAAAGCAACACACCTCAGAAAGACACGAGAGTTTTCCTTTAAACATGCCACAATCACAATAAAGCTAGTTCCAGTCTTTTCCATCTCTCTTCAATCAAGTTTCTGGAGTAAACTTTTTTGTTTAAAGCAAGCATTTTATTTTCTTGGTGCCAGGACCCTTAGAAATTTGTAATTTAGCAGGAATACCTGGAAAAAAGTTTTCTGTAAGTAGATGAACAAAGTAATGAGGAAGATGTATTGGCTTACTCATGGAAAAGTGCCTTAACAAATGCTCAAGTTAAGCATGTGGTTCAAATCCCACATTTTCAGTAAAGTACTGAATTAGAGGACTGTTTAAGTGGAGGATGACATGATGTCTAAAATCCTTGACATGATAGGTTTGGTAGGATTTTTGTCATCCAGTCCAGTCTTCTACTGTTCCAAAACCTGTTTACATAAACCAGGTATAGTCCCAACCTTCAGTGACTGCGATAAACCTAAATGCAATGTGATGCAGTGACCTGAAGGTGGAATGCCCTGATAGCTGATTTGCACAATCTTTTGTGGCGGGGGGAGAGTACCTTTTTTTTCATATTTCTCAGCCATAACTTGTACAAAATCAGAGGGTAAAGGCATAGACACTCAGGCTGTCTAAATGCCAGTGCAATGGAAACGTGAGCAATATTCCAATTTAACTCCACAGAAATCCACTAGTTAGTAAGTAGTTCAAGTATTTTAGTGCCTGCTGTGTTGCTGCCTGCAGGGAAAATACTCTAAGTGCTTTCCCTTTCTCAAAAAGAAAAGGAGTTTTCATCTATCTTTTATAAGGCTTTCTTTTCACATCCATTATACAGCATGACACAACCAGCCAAAGGATCTATTGTGGTGGTTTCTGTTACATGTTTTAGTGGCAAGGTTTTTGTGGACGGAATACATACATATATACACGTGTGTATTTGTGTATGTGCATACAAACATATATAAACATATGTGTGTGTATGTATAGATGCACTTATCAATCTAGATCACTTAGCACTGAAGATGTATGTCCCTTATGCTAGCCTATGGAGTGTCAAATGTGGGGTGTTGATGCCTACATATGTGAAATCCACTATTTTTTCACCTGGCTAGTTTGACATAAAACAGCAGAATTATCCTTATTCTAAGAATATTAGGTCATTACTGGGGCAGCTTTTAGAACTACTTTTTTCTGGTCCATGTCTGACCAGCTATTTGAGGGCAAAACAGAAAACAAATTCTGGTTTTCAGACCCATGTATTCTGTTAGCATCACAGAATGAAAAAAAGGCAAAAACGTCCCTGAATAATATTGGGGGTTTAAGCCCATAACCATCTAATACCCTATTCACTTCAAGCATGGAAAGGGCTAATGCAGACTGGAGGATAGGAGTGATGATCCACAGATCACAGTTCTATATCAGAAGGATTTTTAAAGGTGCACAAAAATTCTGTATGCCTGTATGTGCATAAATGAAAACTGTCTTCTGTGTGTGGAGACCAGTGAGATGTCAAGGTTTGTGACATTTTAGTTACTGGACATTCTGATTTTCCTACTCTATAACAACTTCAGCAGATCTGTTAGAGTAAGAGGAGGGCCAACAGGATGATTAGAGGGATGGAGCACCTCTCCTAGGAAAAGGCTAAGAGAACGGAGATTGCTCAGCTTGAAAAAAGAGAAGGTGTGACCTGATTGCAGCCTACCCATACCTGAAGGGACCCTACAAGAAACACGGAGAGGGACTTTTGACATGAGCATGTAGAGACAGGACAAGGGGAAATGACTTCAAACCATTTTGAAAGAAAGTAGATTTAGATTAGATGTTATGAAGAAATTCTTTACTGTGAGGGTGGTGAGGTACTAGAACAGGTTACTGAAAGTTTTGAATGCCCTGGGAGTGTCCAAGGTCAGGCTGGATGGGGCCCTGAGCAACAGGTTTTGGTGAAAGGTCACCCTGCCCTTGATAGGTTGGTTGGAACAAAATAGTCTTTTAGATCCCTTCCAACACAGACCATTCCATGATTCTAGGATTCTATTCAATGAGGATATATTTGTTCAGCAGTAGTCTTATATATAGCAGACAATGGGGACTGTGTGTGTAAATGTAGATATACATGAATGATCAGCATGTGAGAGTGTGCAAAACATTACAGAACAGCTTGGTGTATGCAACATTTATCTACTCTTCTTCTTCTGGGTTCATTACTCCAGCCTTTCCATCACCATTCTGGCATCTAGCTCTTTGGCAGAAGTGGTCCAGGCAGTTTTCTACCTCTGCGTTTTGCTTTGTTTTTAGTGAGCTTGACATTAACTAATCATTTTTTTAAAGTTTCCTGATCTTCCTGGTAAATGTAATGTTTTCCTCCCAAAATGCCTTGTTTGACATCCAACATAAGGATGATTAATTCTGCATAGGCAGAATCTTATCATATACTCTTAAGGATGAGGCGTGAAGGCTTGAAATCCCTGGAAAGCAGAGAATTCCCAGAGCATCAGTGGGGAACTTAGAAATAAGTAAGAAAAACTATTTTGTGGATTTAAGGAATCCCCAAATGTCTTCAAACCCAACCTTACAGCTACTAAAATATTTAAATAACAAAAAAAATGGTTTTGCAGATAAAAAATAAAAACCATTGTTCCAGTAAAAACAGAGGCTGACTGCCTTCATTTATTACTCAGTATTTTTGTCTTGGCTACAAAATGTAAAATGAGAAAAGGCCTTGAAGAGAGGGAACCTCATCCAGGATGGATGGATGGATGGATGGATGGATGGATGAGAAATGCTCCCAAGAAGCTGCAGAAGGCTGCTAAAAGCAAAGGGTTTACCTGCTTAAGAAGAAGGTGTTGCAGGGGGAAAAGCAGGTCATTCTCCTCTTGAAACACCTGAGAGAGTTTGCTGCCTGCTGAAGGGGACAGCCTGGGCACAGGCGAGTGGCAATGAACAGGGCTGTGACAGCTCAGCTGTGGAAAGGACTGCTGTCCTTGGCACTGCTTGGTCACTCCAGCTTCAGGGACCTGGTAAGGGCCAGCTGCTGGCATGTGGTGGTGACTTGAATGCTAGACACAGACAGCTGGAGGTTACCAATCCCATTTACTTTGTATGTAAATCCCATTCAATCTTGCTGAAACATATTCCCCTCATTGAGCCCAGGGAAAGCCTTACCACCAACCCTGCTGGGGAAAAATGAGGTCTGCAGACTGCTCTCTTCCTCCATGATGCCACCCCTGCCTTTGTGACATCTTGCTGTCACACGAGTGCACCCCACTATCCACTGTTTTGGCCCCAGCATGTCAAATGAAAATCACATCTTTGTCCCTTTAACTTCTCTCTTAGCTGTTATGCCTGTTTTCTCCCCTCCTCTGGGACTGTGCACTGTTGCTGCTCTGGCTGCTGGGAGCAAGCGAGGAGAATTTCTCCTACTGGCAAGTAACCAGCCAGTCTGGGGCTGGCATCTTCCCAGGACACTGCTGTTTGCATACCAGCAGGCAGAGGAGCAGGTGAAATGGGACTGGTGACATCTGTACAGATGTGTTTGACTGCTTACATGCTGTTACGAATCTGCTACCCTTAAAGCCTCCGTTTCTCTGACGAGATATCTCTGCCTCTCTCCCTCTCTCTCTCTCTCTCTTCCCCCCTCTCTCCCTCTCTCTCTCTCTTTCTCTCAAAATTATTTTTCCAAGGAGAAAAGGAAAAGGCAGACAGAAATAGAAGGCAAGAGACAACAGCTTGAAGACCAGATACTTCAGCTGCAGCATTTCAAGGTAAGGGACTGATGCCAGAAATGATGGATTGACTAAATCTGTTCATTATTAGACATGCAGATCACACGTCTGAAAGCTGGGAAAAGCCCACTCTGACATGAAGCAGCTTTCACTGCCGGAGCCTATCTCTTGCAGTGATCATGTCCTGCCTGCTTTACATTCCGTGTGTTTCATGCACAGGACCATGTTGTTTAAACGGTTTAGGAGCATGGAGTCGGGAGGGTGTGAGTGCAGGCAGCACAACAGTGCTGTCATTATTAAATGCTGTTATTTATTATAATGATGAGACACCAATAGCTGTGGCTTGGGTGTGCACTGCATGGCTTCAGCCAGCACTTTCTGCCTGCAGAGCTGCGTTGGATTTCTCTGGTGCCTGTCGTTAGGTTTTCTGTGTGTGCATTGCAGGAGGAGTGTTAGTTAGCATGCATCTGTGTATGTGTGTAAAGATTTCATTGTAGGATGAAGTTATTAGGTGTGCATGGCATAATAAAATGGGCATGTATGTACATGCAGGGAAGGTGTTGATGCATATGTGTGTATCTACATGGAGAGGCGCCTTGATATTTAACAGGGTGCCGAGCAATCCCAGTCCCTGTTGGTCTCCATGACAGCTGCAGATAGCATCATTTGAAAGCCATCCTTGCTGTTTCTATTGCTTATCCCTCCTGTCAGGAGCATATTTGTGCATAGCAAAGATAAGAACAAAAACATACATGTGATCTTTTTGTAACCAGTGAGAATTTGTGGGTCAGATCTTGCTATATTAGTTCAGTAGGGGAGCCTGAGGAATTTCAGTGATTAAAATATCTGAGAAAGATTATTAGAAGTGGACAGTTTATCCTCACAGCAAGTGAGCTGAGCTGTGTTTTTAAAATTAAGATATTTAGGTTGTTTGTGGAATAAGTGTTTATGTGCGCACATGTGTGTGTGTGTGTGTGTGTGTGTGTTTGAACAGTGCACCTGCATCGGGAGATG
The DNA here is from genome assembly GCA_024865655.1 of Emberiza elegans. Lineage (NCBI taxonomy): Eukaryota > Metazoa > Chordata > Aves > Passeriformes > Fringillidae > Emberiza > Emberiza elegans. The sequence continues at coordinate 133,490 of JALJVW010000001.1, forward strand.
ATGTGCAGAATATCTCTGTGCACACATGCACTTGTAGACCACACTGCAAGTTATGCTACAGGCAGGATAATTCTCCTGCCTCTCCAAGACCCTGCAGTCATATTCTGCAATTTATTCCTCCTTTTGTGGTAAACACAATGCAGTTAAGTCCAAGTAATTGATATCAGCCTACACAAATGCCCCAGTCAAGTTTACCACCAGTCTCTGGATGTCAAACATTGGTGTTTCCAGTCAAAGATGTGATTCCATTTCTGTGGGGCAACAGGAACTGCATTTTGCTCAGGCTTCCACTGAGTACAGGCAAGGGAGAATTTTTTCTGATCACTATAGGATGCTGCAGCAGAGCAGTGCAGTACTGTTCCAGTACCTTCATGATGCATGTTTTTTCCTTTTTGCTACCAAGCTGATGACTCCTTTTAGCATGTTAACTGTTTCCAAGCTAACTGCATTATGATTCTTTGTGAAATTCTTTAAGTAGAGCCTTTTGGATAGACAGTTCTGTCAATTTTCTGCTTCATCTGTTTTACTTTGATATAGCTGTTGCTATGTTTTATCATCATTCCTAGGAAAAGTAAAATCCCTTAAGGTGGTGCAGTGGGATCAGCCCCTCAGCTCACGTAGACTGGCAATTGACTTCAGCCCTGCTATGTTGATTGCCACCAGAGGAGGTTCAGTTTTGCTGCATGGATTTTTTCAGAGGCACACATGAAAAATAGCTGTGTCCCTTTATTCTTTAACCCACAGGCTGGAGCAAGGACAGTAATCATAGAGGAAGCTAATGGGAGATCAGGGCACAGAAATTTAATGGCAGAGACATTTAAAATGGCAGCTTTTTCAGCTAAAATCACAGCCAGACTTAAGGTCTGTAATGCTGTGTGTGAGAGTGGGCATCAGGATATGATAAAATCTACACTACCTCTCTATTCAGTGTCATCACTTGTCACCAGAGGAAAACTGTGCTGCTTTTACAGGAGTGGTCATGGTGATTGCTGCTCTGTGAGCTGCCTGTACCACCAAGCAACTGTCTGCTGGGAGATCTGAATGAGGTGATAACAGAAGTCTAACTGGGATTGCAGATTTCATCCTCATTGCTGCTAGAACCTTCCTAAAATTAAAACAATAAACATGTTTCAAAATGGAGATAGAGGCACTGGCTGGTATTGTTTCGGTTTCTCTTTGGAGACAGATGAAGAAAACTGCATTTTTGTTTCATACATCATTCAGTGTTCTGGTTGCTTAGTGAAGTGCTGACCAACATTTTATTTCATCTGCCAGTTTGATTTGCTCATTTGCAAATCTGTGTCTCCCCCTGCCACCTCCCTAGTGCTCTCCCTCACTTCACCCTCCTTGTCCTCAGCCTCTCCAAGGCAGGGCCTCCAAGTCTGATATGAATATAGTCCCTCAGTCTGATATGGCTCCCCATTCTGACACACCAGACCAAAATAAGTGCATCTATTTTCCCTCGGAGTGCTAAGTAGAACATGATTCATTTCCTGAACTATGTGGATTTCATCTAATTCTGTGCAAGGCATACATCCAGGTTAAAAGACCAGGCTTTCCTAGGAAGGCCCTGTATTTAGTCAAAATGCTATGAGGCTGTTGATGTCCATATAGAGTGTAAGGATTTCATATCAGTGTTCATTAAAATCTGCTGTGAAGAAACCTTTGAAAATGAAATCTGGGTTAATCCTGTGTCTGCAGTATCTGGGTTGATCCCACAAGCATAACAGCTTGAATTCACACAAAGACATTCATGCCAGTATTCAATGGGTTTGCTTCATTTTTGTGCAATGTCAGAGTAATTTTCTTTTTAAAATGCACTGTGTAAAATAGCATGTTTGGTTACCTAATAAAGGTTCTGGAAGCCACAGGGTTTCTGTTAATTTCAGAAAAATTTATTCACATTGAAAAAATATCTAATAGAAATAATTTATTGCAAATGTTTATGCTGATTACCTGCAGTTTTCAAGTTGCTGATGCCAATTAGACCCCTGACGAAATGACTTTACTACCAGTTCATTTATTACTTATCTGGCTGAAAATAAGGCAGCAGCAGGTGCTGTCCCACTGATTTAGGCAGAGGAACCCAGCAAACACTAGACTGAGTAAAAGTCAGCACTGAATGTGAACAAGGCTTAGGCAGCACATGTTAAAAAGGCTCCTGAATATGAGGCCAGTGCTGAGGACATCAGAACAAAAGTGTATTTAAAACTCAGCTATTAATGGTCTATGTGACATTCAGAGTTAATCAAGTAAAACCTTTCAAATGTGGAACTCTGGAGTAGCAGATAGTCTAGGGTCGTATAGGCTCCAAAAGCTGAATTCCCTCTTGCTGACAGTGAAACCATATCCTCTCTTCTGTGAATTACTGCAAAGTAAGGACATTGGTGGCACAGACTGACTGTGTAGTACCTTGGGACCACTGGGGCTCTGTGTTGAAGGCAGGAGGTGTATTTGGTACATTACAATCAGGTACCTTCATTGGAAAGGCCCTAGGTATAAAGATGCTTTGATGCCCCATTTTTTGACATTGAACATGCTCTTTTGCTCTAATAAGAGTCAATTTACAACAGCTCCCCTAACCTCACATCTACTCCAGTCAATGTGAAAATAATATTTTTTCTTCCATATAACAAAAGGTTGGCAGATAGAGTTGTAATTTTGTTGTTGTTGTTGTTTAACAATAGATAAAATTTAAACTTCATGCCTCAGCAGTTTCTTGGCCATATGCCTACGAAAGGGGCATCCTCATCCATGGGAACTGGAGGTTTGACCAGCTTCTATCATTTAAAATCAGAGAAGTGGTCAAAATTCACCTTACACCAAACATATTTTGTGCAGTATTCATCACAATTATTTGGTTTCTGGAGAAAGACTGAAATTTATTTTGATTGATTAATTGAACTGGGGAACACAACCTACAAGCAACAACTGCTTTTAAGAACTTGTTAAGCTAGGCAGCAGTTGGGCAGACCTGTTTTAACAGAGATGTTTACTATTTTGAATAAACTCCAGAATAGGAGTATTTCCTCCAAAATCTGACTGCCTCTTTTGTTAGTTGAATAGAATTTCTGTTATTGTTTACTGCTTGGTGGCCAATGGTAATAAAATAAACAAAATAAACAAAACCTCCTAATTAAATGAAAACTTACTTCTGTGCTGTTACTTTAAGTATTACAACTACAATAAATCAATTTTCCACAGTTATATTAGTTCTGGAATAGTGTAAATATTAGGGACTTATTTCTTTTAAGGTCTGCTTTTTAAAGACTGCAGTTCATGAGCATAATCTAAAATATAATTACATCTTTACTCTCAAGAAAAGGAAAACCTTTTCACATTCTTATAGAGATTTTGTTAGGGTATGGTTTTAGCTGAAACTATCTTATCTGTAAATAAATTTTAATTTTATGGTTCCAGTTATATTGCTGTCCCAAATTTAATCTATTCTTAAAAGAATTGCTGTCAGAAAATACAAACAGATGTGTCTGTCTCTCTCTTGATATATGTACAACACCATGGAAAAAAAGAGGTAACTTTTGCAAATGAAGGAATTTTGTTATTTCTTTACAGCAAATCCCTTTATGATTTTCAAGTAAATTAATCCTAAAACCAAATGGCAACTCAGCCAAGCATACAAAAAATGTTTGATGGTGTCATACAGTCTCCATTCCCTGCATGGTTGGTGCAATATTCTCCAAAACCTAGTTCAGAGGTAAGGATGTCATGTAGAACAGTGTTAAATGCCTTGCACAAGCCCAGGAAGATGACATCTGTTGCTGTTCCCTTATCCAGCAATGATTTATGGCTTCATCATAGAGGGCCACCAAATCTGTCAAGCATGATTTTCCCTTAATGAGGCCATGTTAGCTGTCACCAGTCATGTTGTTTTTCATGTGGCTTAGCATAGTTTCCAGAAGGATTCTGCTCCATGATCTTGCCTGGCACTGATGGGAGTGATTGGCCTGTCATTGTACAGTCTTCCTTTTTTCCTTTTTTAAAAGCAGAGGATATGTTCCCACTTTTGCAGTCACTGACAACTACCAGTCTTCCATAATTTCTCAAGTAAAGTGAATAACAGCTTAACCCTCTCATCAGATCCCATGGACTTGTGCACCTTCAGGTTCCTTAGGTGGTCTTGAACCTGATGTTCTGCTATAGTGAATGGTTCTACATTCTCCCAGTCCCTGCCTTTGCCTTCTGCCCCTCAGGCAGTCTGTTTGGCACACTTGCTGGTGAAGGCTGAGGCAAAAAAGTCATTAAGTACCTCAGTCATCTCCATGTTCCAGGTAACCAGGTCTCCTTTTTCTTTCTGGAGAGACCGAAAATTTTCCCTAGGCTTCTGTTTATCACCAACATATCTCTAGAAGCGTTTTTTGTTGCTTTTGATGTCTCTGGCCATATTTAAGTCCATCAGGGCTTTAACTTTCCTGACCTGATTTCTGGCTTCCTGAACAATCCCTTTTTATTCCTCACCTGGAGGAATTGCTTTCACCACTTGTCCTTGCTCTCACCCTCCACAGGCTTTCTTTTCATGTCTCAGTTTGTCCAGAAGATCTCTGTTCATCCACACAGATGTCCTGGTATATTTGCCAGGCTTTCTCTTCCTAGGAATAATCATTCCTGAGAATGGAGAATGTGATCCTTTAATACCAACCAGCTTTTTGGGGCACCTCTTTCCTGCAGGGTTTTATTCTGTGGTACTCAACCAAGCAGATCCCTGAGGAGGCCAAAGGCTGCTCTCCTGAAGTCCATGGTAGTGAGCTTTCTGTGCACCTTCCTTGCTTTCCTAATCATCTCAAACTCCATTTCATGGTCCTTGCAGTCAAGGCTGCCCTCGAGCTTCACATTTCCCACCAGCCCCTCCTTGCTGGTGAGCACAAGATCCAGCATAGCACCTCCTTTCCTTGGCTCCTCTGTCACTTGTAGAAGGAATTTATCATCATAGCATTCCAGGAACCTCCTGGATTGGTTATGCCCTGCTATTGTCCCTCCAAAAGGTGTTGTGGTTGTTGAAGTCCCCCATGAGGAACAGGGCTTGTGAGCACAAATTCATTTTTAACTGTCTGTAAAGAGCCTCATCAGCACTTTTGGGACATGGAGAGGTTAAGAACTAATTCAGAGAGAAATTTCCACTTTGAGAGCACATGGCACAAGACCCCTCTTTGTTCTATTCTGTGATTAGTACCTGTGGGCTGATGCCCACCTTATCATGAGAAGTTTGTTTCCCAGGATTTAAACTGAGAGTCAAGAGGCTCTCTTCTGGATCATAAAACTAAGTAACTATTCCCAGTTAAAACCTTTCAGTAATAAGAAAATATAATTTTAAAAAATAGAATTGTTTATCCAGGTCAGCTACACAAATTGTTTACCACAGAGAGATGAGAGCTTTAGTCCTTTAACTCGTGTTCCTTACCTGCTTGCATGCCATTGAAACACAGCTGTAATTATTCTGGTATGATCCCTCTACGAGTTGTGCTTTTATTTAGGAAACATATTATGTGTGAGTTGGGCTTTGAATTGGGGTAGAGTTCTCCTGGGATGATCATGTAAATAAACATAACATACAGGCAAAAGTTCCTTGAAATGCATCAAAATTAGCGGTCAGGTTTCAAGCAGTAACAAAGTCCTTTGAGCACCTCATGGCTACTCCAGCAGATTTTGGTTTAGCCAGCTCAAGGAAGCTTACAGCTCTCTGCAACATCAGCCCCTCCCAATGTCCTGAAACATGTTCAAAACCAAATTCACATCATGAATTCACCCCATTAATCCAGCTTTTTAAAATACTGAATAGAAGAAATTTTAAGACTACAAAATAAAGGAATCTCTGAAATATAACTTTTCTTTTTGCCTCTTTTGACTGATGTGTGTATGTGGGAAGGAGTGATAAACTGAAAACAAGGAGAGACTGAATGTACAGGGAAATTATTCTTTTGGGAGATAATAATGCAAAACAACTGTGGCTCCATAGTAATGATACCTTGCAAAGCTTATTTGTTTTGAGGGGAGATATTTGGCAATTTTTGAAATCTCAGATTATTAATTATTCTAAAAAGATTTATCTTTTTATTAATTTTTACTTCTCTCACCGCTATACTTTACTTCCTTTATAAACATGGAGTGAGTACCCACAGGGAGAACCAAAGCATACCTAAATTTCTGGCACCAAGAGGTAAAACTGTGGTCAGTCTTTTCATGTGTGTATCTTTAAGAGGGGGTCTTATTTGGTCTTCAGTCCAACCACATGAAGGCCAGAAACTTCAGCCAGCTTGCCACTATTTTTTATTCCAACTCCAAAATTCCATGGGAATCAGATATGTTCTCATGGAGTTAAAAAGCAATTTATGTGCCAACAGGAGCAGGTTTATCCCATGCATATCTTCATCCCAATACACTTGGATTCTTGACTAGGACAGAATCCCATGCCCTACCTCCAGGACACTTGCTCCCAAGCTGGGCCATGTGGGACCTCATTGTAGCATCCCCTTTTACAAACTATGTCCCTGATGATATCTGCTTCTGGGGCAACCCAGTCTCCTCATCCCTTCCCTCACCTCTGCTGCAGCCACTGGCACTTGTTTATAGTTTATTCTGATTATGGTGCTTAACCTTGCCACAAGTGAAATATTAAACAACTGAACAGAGCCGTCATTATCATCCTGCAATGAAAAAGTCTGAAATTTTACATAGACTTCCTAAAGAGAGACACAGAAAAATAAACCCTAACTCTCCAACATAAAACACAACTCTCCAGAAGGCGTACCTTCCTGTTACTTCAAGCAGAACTTTCTAATAGACTGGATGTTTAGAAAATATATGTAGAAAAGAAGCTGTGCTTGACTTAACCGTCATCTTAGTGTTCATTGTGTTTCATCTCAATGTCATCTCAAGTCTTTAATGAATGTCAGAAACACTTACCTTGTATTGGACCATACACGTGATCCCTGTCAGTGAAACTAATCTGTACAGGCCAGTGCTCTGTAGCTGATGAATGATCTGAATGAGAGAGATACGAACTTTGGGTCTGCTCTTGTAGAATCTTGACAATGTCTTTTTCTGTGGTAGGTTTCCTTGAAGCTAAAAAGCTTAGATTTTAATTTGTCTTCATCTTTGACTGGAAACAACTGTCTACTTGATTTACAAAGCTAAATAAATGGGACCTGAACAATTTAAAAGCAATATACTCAGAAATTTTACACTGGTGATTTTGCTAATTAATGAATTCCAGCTTTCTCAGAGGATATATACCAATTGTTGCTTTTTACCCCAAAAGTCATTCCTAGTTGGGCCTCTGTCTGTACAGCTGCAATTTCTGTTCCTGTGAGGTTTTCAAACAGACAAAGCATGAGACCTTCCTGAAGAAGCCATCTACAGCTATCATCATACCTATCCCTCAGGTCACTTGCCACAGACATGCCTTCTCCTTGCATCTGCAGCTCTGGCTGCACATGGCTTACACTGAAGACGTGCCTTGTCATGCGGGCACCCGGCTGAGATGCAGCCCTTCCCAAAGTGAGCACAAATCATGCCAGCTATCTCAGTCTTCCTTCACCTGTTTCTGCAGTCATGTGGCACTGTTACTTGCTCCTGTCTGCTGTGTGGCTGCGCTGAATGTGTGCTTTGAGAAAAAGCAGTGCCTATGTAAATACTCGGAAGAGCTGAAGGGCAGTCAAATGGACCTGCTACAGCAAGCAAACAAGGGGGAAAGATAATCTCTGCAAAGTCTTTGGCTGCCATGATTTCAGGCAGGGCTTTTAATAGTGTCAATTGTTTATTTTTATTTCTTTATTTACTTGCCTCTTTTATTATTTATTTTCTAATCTCTTCACATGTACCCCCCTGCCTTATACCCACAGCCTGGTGGCTCACTGGTGCTGTAGCAAAGTTCTGTTACTCCAGGAGCTGTAGGGAAAGAGGAGTGCTTTTGGGGACAGGCAGAGCAGCAGTTCCTTTGGTGAACCAACTGCCTTAGAGACCCTGGCCTCAGTGGTCCAGTGCAGTAAGGATTTTATGAAAAGGAGAAACTCAGGCAAATTACCCATACCTGTATTGCTGAGAAGAAACTTAGGAAGAGGTTATGCCATCAGTCTCCAATGCCTGGTCACAAAAAGCTGTCAATTACAGTGGACAGGTCTAAAAATTATGGGAAAAGTTAAGTTAATGTGTTTTAATGTTCTGTGTGATGAATACACATTAACTGGCTGTTGTACAACCTTTGCAACTCTTGGACTAAATGTAACCTCCTTAAATTTTTTTTAAGATATCACTTCCTTAAGATATTTCTAAGAAATGTTTTGTTCATTTCCTGAACAAAGAATAACAACAACAAGCTGGCAACTCTACAGGAGAAAGTTTAGTCTTCTTTATAAACATGCTGTTTGCTCTTGAGCTGGCTAAGCTTTACCAGCTGGGATACTTTTGGGATTTTTTTTTCTGGCACCATACATGTGAAAACTATGACAGTGTGGTTCAAGTAAAGACTACAATAAAGATGCAAGTTTTTGAGCTCGGCTTAATTCCCTAATCTGGGCAATGCTTGAATCATATCCATCTATCATGCAGACATGCTTCTTGGGCTAAAACAAGCATCTTAGATAACTGGAAAGGCAACCAGAGGTTTTGCTACTATATAAAACCAGATCATACCAGCAAGCTGGAAATGGCTGGCTGTCCATTCCAGGGACATACAAGGCCACATCCATCCTGCAGCAGAGCAGAATCTCTGGTGTTTTCTGAGGACCACACCTCTCCTTTGTTCTGCAAGAGGATTCTCTCACACTGAAAACCCATGTAGGAAAACTCTGCATCAGTCTGAGCAGAGGCAGACTGTTTCATTTGCCTAATGGAAAATTAAATGCTACAGCATCACTCAGGAATACATTCCAGGAGGCTGCTTATTTCCAAATGGACTTACCTGTCATACAGTTTGTGTCTACAGCCCCGCTCTGCATTTGCATGTTTATGCACAAATGGTTAAGGGCATCTAACATTAACATGCCTACTCACACTACAGCCATGTGAATAATATTTTTTTTCCATTTTTTTGAAAGGCAAGAGAAGGTCTGCTGGCAAAGGAGCAAGTCTTTCTAGAATCTCAGTACCTCATGTCCCAGTGACCTCTTTGTTAACACTGGCAACAGTGCTGTGCATCAGCAGGCCAGACCCAGACATGCTGGTTGGTCTGTACTAGCTGGGTTGGAGCCAGGTGGATGCTCAAGTGACACACGAATACAACACCAAGAAATGCTGTGTTTGGAGAGGAAGAAGGGTAGACAGGAAAAAAGAGGAATCCTAGAGCATTTTTGACAGCAGTCATTCTTGCACTTGTGTCCCTTACAAACTCAACTTTATCAACCCAGGCAGATGCCTGGGAGCATGCACAAACAGAACAGGCTTTGCTGCTCTGGGAGGCTTTCCCTCTTGTAGCTGATCCACTGAGTGACAGGAGGGCTCCAGGTAGCTGCCAAACAGCAAAGTCAGACTCATTGCTGCCTCCAGAGCTTCAGATCTGCCGAAAAACCTCACCCTTCTTGTACCAAGGTAACTTGTTGCAATGCAGAGAACAAATCTGAAATGCAGCCAGTTAATCTAGTGTCCCAATGGGAGAGTTTGGGTCTGACTCACAGATGTGACGTGCAAAAAATGTTCATTGCACTCTTTTAGTAGGCATGGGCTGGTTATATGTAGATTTGAAGAACCAACCTTTTGTGTTCATGTTTTTCCATGGCACAAATACTGAATGGATAGAGGGAGAAAATAATTTCATATTAATAAATAGCTTCAGCTCTAAATGCCTCATGGTTTTTAAGCTGCAAAATGAAAAGACTTTTGGCAAAACTTCAATTTGGCAAAGATTTCAGTAAAAGTGACTTTGATTTCAGTGGAATTACACTAGGGATCATTAGTGGCTGTTTTCTAGGGCACAGAAGACCATAAATACCCGGAATAGTCCATATCCAGAAGTGTTTCACAAGAGCAGGCACATTTACTGGAGGAGGCTGTCTTGGGTCAACTTTTGAACTTTGTTTCTCCTCCGGATTATCATCTTCCTTGAACTCAGGAGACAGAGGAGTGCTCCACTTCAGCAAGCACTGCTTTTAAGGAGAGATAGTACTAATTGCCCCTAAACATATACAAGTACAAAAAACACACAAAGCTTGTTTAAAGGACTACCTAAAAAAGTAGCAGCACAGCAAGGACTGGGGCTTTTCTCTTGTCATAAAAACTCATGACAAGTCTGGCAGATGCATCTGGGCCTCAGGTTAAGACACTGTCACACTGTATGTAGGACTGCAAATTATTATTCTTATGAAAAAAGTTTATGGCAGTCGTTTCAAAATTGGCAAGAGTGATGGTTAGAACTAATCAACTCACAAAACAGGGAGTGAGGAGGTGGCATGGAGTAGGCATAATGATTTAAGAAAAGGATGCTAAAGGGTTTACTTGCTGTAATAAAATGTCCTCTGAAACTTTTGATGCAACATGAAAGCAAAATGCAGCACTAACAGTAAAGGTTTTCTTTGCTTATACAGTACTAATTCTACTGTGTGCCTTTGAGAAGCTATGCATTATTTCCTTGCTTACACTAAATGTAAACAACTTAAAGCCCTCAGGCTTCACTGTCCTGAAGCATGCAAGTGGAATAAATGCAAGCATGTAATAAATGTTAGCTTGTAAGATTGCAGTGCACCACTTTTATCTACCATCACTGTGTCTGCTGCATTCAGACATTTGGCATAATTTCTTTCTGTCCTGTCCAACAGTTGTTCGCTTATTTATGTCCTCACTATGGTCTGTTCACATAACTGTGACCTGTTTTTTTCAGTTTTTGCATGATGCAGATGTCAGTTGGTTTGCCTATGCTTGAACAAACTAAACAAAGTGAAGCTGCAAGTTATTTCTACAATCCCAATTCTCAATTCTGTGCAGACAAACAAAATCACATGAGAGCACTGACAACCTAGAGGGTCTCAAGCCCAGTGCCCTTTCCATTTCAGTAACAGAAAGCCTTTTTAATGACATGATCTAATTTCTGCTGAAGGATTTAGCCCTGAAGAAATTGTTCTCTTGAAGGAATACTTACACCAGACAGTACATAACAGCAAAGTCAGACTCATTGCTGCCTCCAGAGCTTCAGATCTGCCGAAAAACCTCACCCTTCTTGTACCAAGGTAACTTGTTGCAATGCAGAGAACAAATCTGAAATGCAGCCAGTTAATCTAGTGTCCCAATGGGAGAGTTTGGGTCTGACTCACAGATGTGACGTGCAAAAAATGTTCATTGCACTCTTTAGTAGGCATGGGCTGGTTATATGTAGATTTGAAGAACCAACCTTTTGTGTTCATGTTTTCCATGGCACAAATACTGAATGGATAGAGGGAGAAAATAATTTCATATTAATAAATAGCTTCAGCTCTAAATGCCTCATGGTTTTTAAGCTGCAAAATGAAAAAAGACTTTTGGCAAAACTTCAATTTGGCAAAGATTTCAGTAAAAGTGACTTTGATTTCAGTGGAATTACACTAGGGATCATTAGTGGCTGTTTTCTAGGGCACAGAAGACCATAAATACCCGGAATAGTCCATATCCAGAAGTGTTTCACAAGAGCAGGCACATTTACTGGAGGAGGCTGTCTTGGGTCAACTTTTGAACTTTGTTTCTCCTCCGGATTATCATCTTCCTTGAACTCAGGAGACAGAGGAGTGCTCCACTTCAGCAAGCACTGCTTTTAAGGAGAGATAGTACTAATTGCCCCTAAACATATACAAGTACAAAAAACACACAAAACTTGTTTAAAAGACTACCTAAAAAGGTAGCAGCACAGCAAGGACTGGGGCTTTTCTCTTGTCATAAAAACTCATGACAAGTCTGGCAGATGCATCTGGGCCTCAGGTTAAGACACTGTCACACTGTATGTAGGACTGCAAATTATTATTCTTATGAAAAAAGTTTATGGCAGTCGTTTCAAAATTGGCAAGAGTGATGGTTAGAACTAATCAACTCACAAAACAGGGAGTGAGGAGGTGGCATGGAGTAGGCATAATGATTTAAGAAAAGGATGCTAAAGGGTTTACTTGCTGTAATAAAATGTCCTCTGAAACTTTTGATGCAACATGAAAGCAAAATGCACTAGCAGTAAAGGTTTTCTTTGCTTATACAGTACTAATTCTACTGTGTGCCTTTGAGAAGCTATGCATTATTTCCTTGCTCGCACTAAATGTAAACAACTTAAAGCCCTCAGGCTTCACTGTCCTGAAGCATGCAAGTGGAATAAATGCAAGCATGTAATAAATGTTAGCTTGTAAGATTGCAGTGCACCACTTTTATCTACCATCACTGTGTCTGCTGCATTCAGACATTTGGCATAGTTTCTTTCTGTCCTGTCCAACAGTTGTTCACTTATTTATGTCCTCACTATGGTCTGTTCACATAACTGTGACCTGTTTTTTTCAGTTTTTGCATGATGCAGATGTCAGTTGGTTTGCCTATGCTTGAACAAACTAAACAAAGTGAAGCTGCAAGTTATTTCTACAATCCCAATTCTCAATTCTGTGCAGACAAACAAAATCACATGAGAGCACTGACAACCTAGAGGATCTCAAGCCCAGTGCCCTTTCCATTTCAGTAACAGAAAGCCTTTTTAATGACATGATCTAATTTCTGCTGAAGGATTTAGCCCTGAAGAAATTGTTCTCTTGAAGGAATACTTACACCAGACAGTACATAGCATGGCTGCTGCTCTATCATGAAGGAGTTTTTTCTGAAAGCACAGCATATGCACTGTATTCACAGTAGTCACAATATTCACAATATTAACATATTCCAGTATGGCAATGAGCAGTACAAATACCTGTATTTTTACAGTAGTGTATGTCACCACTCTCAGAGCTCTTTATCATTTGGACAATATCTAATCATACAGCACAACTGCAGTGCATAAAGAAGCTTTCAAATGCAGAGAAGAGTTAAAGCTCACAGCAGACAATAAAGGAGAAGCAATGCTGAAATACTATCTTGTGGCTGTTTTAATCACAGGTTGTTAAGCAAATGCACAATATTGTTGAACAGGAGTAGCTCACACAGGTATGTATTTTGGGAACCATCCTCATGCAAACCTAATTTTAGCACACTTGGGAAACACCTCCTATTCTTCCTGGAGTAAGATTTTGTAAGATTTTTTTAAGAAGCATAACCCAAATTTCATTGCTATGGAGGGCAGATAGTAGCAAACTCTCTTTTGTTTCCAGTCTGCACCTGGCTTTGGGTTTCATCTGTCTGGGTTGCTTTGATGTGGGCTGTCTTATATCCAGGAGCTGTGCCTGAGTACCCAGCACAGCACTACCACCGCCTCACCACCCACCCTTGGTTTCATCATATGTACCAAGGCCTTTCCTACATGTTTGTGATGAAAGTGCCTCCTTGGGAAATGTTTGCTCAAAGCAGGTGAGAGATTCTTCCATCCCTGCCCACTGCCTCTCTCCTACAGCAGTTATCTGGCCGGGAAGAAAATGCTTCCCGCACAGATGTGTGGCCAGCATCCCCTGGTGTATGCCTGCCTGTTAGCCTATTGTATCTGCAGTGAGTGCATAAATACACACAGCCTCAGCAGCTTGGCAAATAGACTCTCTGCAGTTTAAGAAATACATTTATATAAATGTTTCCATTTCTCAGTCCTCTTGTCTGAATTCCTCAGCATAGTATTTAACAAATGTCTTAATTCTCATCTTAAAAAGGAGAGCCAGAAACATCAAAGCTTTCAGTTTTCCTGTTTCAGATAAAATATGCTGACATTTCACCCAAGAGGGAGGATTTTTAGTAGATCATAGCATTCTTGTCTCTAAATATGTCTTTTTAAAAGTCCATTGATGCTTTCCAGTTTCAAATTCATGCTATTAATAGATTTTAAAAAAGGCTTTAGTGGGAAAGAAACCATGTGATTTTGTAGCTTAAGTGCTTCATATAAGCAAAGACCAAAACAAAGGCTGTACAAAATACCTTACTTTTAGTGTACAGCAGTTTTACTGAAGGGACTTGCTTGTCTGTGTGAGCATCAGCATGGAGACTCTGTAAAAGCACATTGAGAAAAGCCTCAGTTTTATCTGTCCTCCTGGAGTAGGAGAGGAGTTACTGTAAACTTAATGTCTTCAATGCCAGTGCTGTCCAAGTAGCACTTTGTCAAAGCCTTTATTTATTTATTTATCTATTTATTGTTGCTGGAGCCATATCTGAACCAGGCTTAGAGCAGAGAATGTTGTCTTCATCTCTAGAATTTGGTCTTTAGAAACTTGGGGTTTTTTTCCAACTGAGTGTCAGTCAAGATTTCTGATTCAAGACCACAGCTGGGTAAGATACATGCAACGTAGTTCCTCGTGCAGCTGGTCCACATTTGAAAGATAAGGCAGCAATTTGCTAGATAGCAGTCAGCCCTAACTAGGCTTTGCACTGGATCTAGCCCAGCAAGTACCCACTGAGTTGTGCTATTGAGACCTTAAAGGCCAAAGCACACACTGTTAAACGTTTAGCCCCTCAAGAACTGTAAATCCATCTTTGTCTTACTTTGTTTCTTTGCACATGTGATGACTTGAAAGTCCTCTGCTGAGGGGACATTTCTATAGCATGATGAGTTTGAATGAGGTGATGAAAATTCTGGCTGGTAATCAGCTCAGCTGAACACAAAAATTTCACTACCAGCACATGGATGTGGCAGAAAGCACTAATAGATGGTAGTGCCAGGACAAGGAGTAGCAAACTGCAGAAACTGTGGCTGGAGGTAGCCACTCATACTGTGGCTGGCAAATAACTTGGAAGCCATGAGCAAAGCTGAGTTCATTGAGGTAAAGTATGTCACCAGCATCAGCAGGTCTTAACTATTGAACATGGCTGCATGGGACAAGAGCATGAAACCTTTTCTGTTATGCAGAAGTCCTAATTCACATTGAAATCACTTTAAATCCACCTAGACATCCTGTCATGCACAGCACAGTTAAAACCAGTGAAAGCTTGAGTAATTTATAAAGTATAATTTGTGTGTGTGTTTGGCGTTGCTTTATGTCTGCTGCCTTACTAAAATCTAATTGCCTGACATCAAATAGGTCATGGAGAGACAAAAATAGTTTGTGCATAGATACTATGTCTATATATATACACACACACAAAAACTAGCAAGAAAGCCTTGTCTGTCATGTCAAAAATGTTTCTATTTTGGGCAAGGTTTGAAGCTTGTTGTTGGTGGTAAATGTTTTCCCTTTATATGTAGTTTGCACAAGTCAGGTTCTATTCCAGCAACAAGCATGGCATTCAAAAGACATATACAGCATGTTTGGGCTGCCTCTGAAATCCAATTTCCTTGAACTGATGATTTCCTGATTAACTCCTCTTTGCAGAAGAGGAGCTGGTCCCTTGAACTAGCATTGCCAATCACTTTGCAAATTCAAAACCAAGCCTCCCCTTTACGGATCAATGCAAGGGAAAGCTCTGTTAGTCCCCTGGATGACCATTTTTTCCACCAGCTCAATTTCCTTCTTGCCAAGGGGCAAAGTCCTGTTTAGCTTTGGGCTCCTGGTGTTCCTCATCCTATCTGCTGCATTCCTCTGTCATATTTAGACCAGACAAGAACATAGGTGTGTATGCTGTGTAAAGCATGCCTTTCACCAGTCCACCTCCCCTGGTGAACTACCCTGGATAAGCTGCAGCTGCATTAAACAGGAACCAGGTGAGGTTGTAGCCACATTTTCAGTGTTGAAAGCACAATAAAACTCCCAGGAATAATTCTGTTGGGTGAGGTATATTGATTCTTTTTGCAACATTATTGATGTGCCCTGGCAACCCTTCCACAATTTCTGGAACACTTTTGTTCATTTGTTCTACTTTGTGTATGCCGAAGAGATGATTTGCGTGCTCATGTTTATCTATACATGTGTCTGTCTGTCTGTCTCTATGTAAATATATGGAAACACATCTGTTGTAAAAATAGAAAACGTCTTTGATTAATAGGAGACTAATTTTATACTCCATGAAAAACATTACATTTAGAGCACACTGATCTTTTGTTTTTAGAGCTTTAAAAAGTTTATGACTTTATTCCTTCTAGCACATGCTTTATTAGTCACAAGAAATCTACACTTCGGTTCAAAAATTTCAGTTCTTACTGGACTTGCTAATTTCCTAATTTTAAACTCTTGGTTTTATTAAGAACTAAAAAGATCTTCATAATAAGGCATTGATGGTAAATAAACTGTATACTGTGAAACAGACACTCCTCAATGTGAAAGACCTGACATCTAAATAAACAGCTGATTCTTTGGCTGCTATCAACTGTCTGAAGTAGTAAGCAGAAATTCAGTGGGGACAAGCTAATATTCATAAACAAAGACAGCTTCTTCTCAATCTTCAGATAGTTTTTGTTCAGTCTATACCTAAAATATGGGATTTTTTACATTGCAGTCAAAAGCTCTTCGAGAAAAATGGCTGCTACAGGGGATTCCTGCTGGCTCTGCAGAAGAGGAAGAAGCCAGAAGGAAGCAGTCAGAAGAGGATGAGCTGAAGGTGAAAAAGCTGGAAGAAAACATACACAGGTAGGGACAGCTTCCTTTAACTTTGCCTAAGAACAGTCACTCCCATGAAGGCTGGAGATTTTCCTTGCCCAGGTCCCCATCTCTGGCAGCAGCTGGTGGCAGCTGTCCAGGCAAGACTGTAAAAGGCTGTCACACATACAGCCAAATACACCCAACATTTGTCTCCTAGATGTCCATGTTGTTCAAGATAGAGTCAGTGTGTTATCTTTGTTTTTAATGGACTTTTATGGATTTCTTTTGTGAGGTAGCTAAAGAAGGCCAAGTTCCCCTTTCAGATGCATGTGTATGACTTGATCAACACCCAAGAGATTCTCCATTCCTTTACACCTCCTGCAGCCAAAATGAGTTCAAAGAGGGGGAGCATCCTTTTGCACTCACTTCACTGGTGCAAATGACTTTTTGAAATGCACCAGCAGATGCCACCAGCAGATCAAATACTTACTGCTTTCAGAAGCAAGGTTTGGGTGTTAGAGTTATTTCCTTTTATCAGTTTCCCATTGCAGTCTGAGTTGACATTTGTCCTCTTTTTTGGTTTTTTTTTCCTTGTTTCGTTACAAACTAAAGGCTCTAAAGAAATAAAGACTCATAAAGAAAGTGATTTTAGTCCTCACAGGGCAAATTCCAGAGCTGCTTCTGCCATTTAGGTTATGCTAATTTACAGTTTTTTCAGCTGGCAAAAGCTGGTGAAATTTGGCAACACAACTTTACAAATACGTCAGCTGAGGCTACAACAGAGAAAGGGGAAAAGGACCAGCAGTCCAAGGGTTGAGGTATTAACTTTATATCTGGTGAACTCAATTTGCCTTTATGGCAGGTTTCTTGTGAAATTTCTTGGAGAAGTCAATGAGAATGTTTCTTTGGGGATATAGACAAGCAGATCTACCCTAAGCCTGGACAATGCTAAATAACTGCTATGTGGAAGATATTGATCAGCATGAATGTAAGAGTTACCTCGTGCTACTGGTCCTTGTCCTGTGATTCATGTTAATTGAAACTGGTCTGAGAATGTGTATTATTCTTTTATGTTTGTAGTAACATAAGGCAAGAAATTTTTTAGATTTCATATGATATCTGATATTTTTCTTCATAAATTAATACTGTATATGGAAAGAATACATGGACTGTGCTTCAGAAATATGTACTGTAATACATATTTCATCTAGTGCTGAAAGATGCTAAGAGCCCTGACCCCATCCAGCAAACCATGCCAGAGTGGCTAATTTCAGCTATATGAGTTCCACCACTGAAGGCAGTGAAACCTTTGTTTAACTAGTTCAAAGTGTAGGATGAAGGACTGTGTAAAACCTTTGCTCCTATGGTTTGCTTTTTTGCTTCCCTAACTGCAGCCATGAAATCAAAATTTTGAATATTTGAAAGTAACAGAACTCTCTTCTTCTGTGACCACTTATGTGTCAAATGACAGGTTAGCTGCTTTCTCCTGAGTTGAGGTGACATTAGTGCGACAGCCTTACTAACAAACTTAACTTCCCTGTTGTCTTTCTAAGGAATTCCAAAGCCAGTAAAAAAGTAATTTAATTTAAATGAGAAAATATTACATCTGAACTGTAGAGATTAGACAGCAGAGGTTGAAGTCATTAATCTAATTACTCTTACATCCATGACAACATGGCATATCCAGAGCCCATCAAAATAGGCAAAGAAGGTAAATGGCTGTAGAAGAACATCAAGCACATTATTCTGAGGAAGGAAGTAGAATGGATTCATCCTGAAAGTGTTTTTCTTGCTGTCTGTGCACTACATTCTCCCTCCACATTCCAAGGAGAGAATCAAGGGGGTGGATTGTTCATCTGTTCATGTTTGCAGGGAATCAATGGCCCTTTGGAGGTCCACTCTGCAGTATCAAAGGGAGCCCTGTAAAAAAGCCCAAACCCTGTCAACAAAGGTGACAGAGGACAGACTAAGCTGGTTCATGAGGAGGATAGAAAATTACTTCAAGACCAGCCCTAAGGCTGATTCCGCAGGACCATAAAACCACTGTGCCACGCAGCTTGCATATTCATTAGTGTCACACTGCATCATATGTGGAGCACAGAGAAGAAGCTGCAGAATCAATATGTCTGAGAAAAAGTATTGGGACACACATACTGGAAAAATATATAATAATACATAATATATTATTAAAAATATATCCTTTGCATTTCATCTCAGATCAAGGTGAAGCTTACTTGAGAGGAACAATGTCCAGCACCTGCTGGCAGCCAGTATCATCCCTTTTCTCTTGCAGCAGGGCATCCCATCTTCATGACAGAAAGCACCATTTCTTCTACACACACTGAAGCACTCAAAAGGGTTCCTTTCTCATACCCCTGCTACATGAACTGCTGTGGTACAAGAGAAGTATCTGTTGTTGTTTGCAGGCCAGCTGTACCAGTAGGTCTGAGAATCTCAGTGAACTGTGGTCCTTAGAAGAGAAAACTGAGAGTGTTTGAGGTCAGACTAGCATTCCTAAATGAGGATGTAGCCTCATGAAGGTGGGCTCATGTAGCCAGTGGGCTCATGAGGATGTGCGCTGTCCAGAAAAGACCAATACCTTTTGGAGAAACAGTAAGGCTAGCACTGGGCTTGTGGATGGTTTTTAAGGCCTTTCACATCACACAAATTCTTTGGTTGGGTATTGCTCACTCTAGATCAGTTTTAAGTGACTTTCTCACTAAAATAATACATTTTGCAAGATGTAAACATGCTTCTAATGCTTTTTCTTAAGCTAGTGTAACCAGTTCTCCTTTGTGTGGGAAGTGTTTCATTTCAACTGAGGCAGTAAAAATGCATAAGAGCACAGACTGCTTCTTATTTATTAGACTTCTGTGTTACTTTATCACGATACAGGAAAACATATACTTCAGCTTGTAGCTTGCAAGGATATGTGCATGACTCAGCTTAGACATGAGTAAGTGTAATGATTTAAAGAGCTTCCTCATCTGCAAAGGCATTTTGAAGAAGAATGCCTACATTACTCAGCATTTTTGTGCACTTCATGTTAAGCAGTGGAAAGAATACCAGCATCAAAAAAGAGGAATAAAACAGAACAAATAATGCAATGCAAATAATTTAATGCTATTATAATGCTGCTAGTCAACATCAGGAGGGCACAGAAGTACACAATGTACAGATAAATTAAAAAATAAGTAGTGCAAGATTAGGACAAGATGCAGGCATATGAATGGTGTAACTGTGGATTACAGGCAGAACAGTGATTTGACAGCTGGGATTAGTTTAATATGTTTAGAACCCTTGTAATCAAGAATGTAAAGTGAAAATCAAGGAGTCAAAAGAGCTGAATTAGTTTGGTCCTGGATTTCCAGCACTCCTGATTGCATGACATAAATCTTCAGAAAAACACAAGATGCTCCATGTAAAAATCCTTTGTCTCTTGCATTTCTTTTAAAAAAGTGGTTGGTCCAATGGACCTAATGGAACTTAAGAAGATGGAATCCCTTATTCAACATTCATGGAGTCTTTAGTGGACTGGATGTCTGTCAGTAGTGGAATAACGTTGCTAAATGTTTGAAACCTGGCAGGAAGACTAGTGGCAGCATCGTGTCTATGTCAGAGCGAAGCCAGACATGGATACCTCTTCACAAAAATTTTAAAGTTATTTTGGTTTGTTTTTGTATAAAGATCCCAGGTCAGTGGTAGAAGAAGGCAGATATTTCTGAGTTATCTTTCCTATTGTTACAAAGTACAAAAGTGATCTCCTGTTTTTTGCAGCTACCTTGGATTTGAGTAAATTATACTAAAGGAGTCAAAAATTAATTAAAAACCTTTCCCTTCCCTTTAACTTATTCTCCAAATCATAGAGCTGAACATATTATTTGGGATAGCATTGAGAGAGATTTCCATTTACTTTCACCAACATACTTGTTATACTGTGTTGTAGGTGAAACAAATTCTGCAATTTGTTGCATGCCTCCCATTGTTTGGGGTTTTTTACCACATGACAGTCTGGGTGTTTTGCAGCAGTGAATGGATAGTTAGGATTTGATATCTGGACATTATACAGGTAATATCCACAAAACAGAGCAGCCCACCCAAAGCCTGCTATTCCTTCACAGTATTTCAAATGCTCCCAAAATTATTTTGCTATATTAGATTAAATTATAGCTCATAGCTGGTGGCCTGTGTTTACTACAAAAGATGAAGGGTTTTTGTTGCTCTGGAGCTTTTGGGTAGCATGGAAACAAGAAATACTCTATATCTCCCTGATTGATGGTGAACACTTCCATGAAGTGCCAGGACTGGACTTATTGTCGTTCCTGGAGTAAAGAAAACCAGTGAAATAAATGTTCAGCAAAGTGGCATATCCCTCAAGTAATCAACAGTGAACTTGTTCACCTTTGATGAGGAGGTTCCCAACTCCAAGGAGTGACAAATTATTCCTTTAGCCATTTTGGACATGTGGACCAGGCAGATAGTTTAAACCAGTGGATTCTGGGTCCCCAAAATGTACACGCAAGAGCCACTTGTGGCACTTTGGCGCTGTGACAGCTCTTGAAGGTGAAGCAGTGCAGGACAGAGGCCAAGGAGTAAGCGGATTCCTTGCTCTTTGCTCAGGACTACCCAGCTGTCAGCCCACCCAAGGTTCTTATGCTTGCAAAAGCCCTTTGGGGTTGTGGAATGCTTCACCTTTCTGCATGCTGGTGATAAGCCTTTGCTGTATCACCTCTAGGAGAAAACTTTTTCATGGTGGTCCAGCACAGAGGGAGAGCTGCAGTGTTAACGATGGGAAGGTCTGTGCTTTGGCCCATAGGGCATGAGCTCTTTCCTGGGACAAGCACACCCTTGATGGTTGTTGCTATCTTGCTGATGTGGGCAGGTAGAAAATGTATGCAAAAAATCCATCCCTCCCAGCAACTCCTATCTCAGAGTGCAGAACTGAAAGATGCCTAATGAAACAAAGTGCAGGAGAAGCACAGCTTCCAAGAAAAACACTTAACCTGAGAGACCAAAATAGATGCTGACTGTAAGCTTACATGACGCAAAATAGATGCTGAATGTAAGCTGAATATAAGTTTACCACCTCTCCCAAGCAAAAGGTGCCTTGGTTGTGCATTCTCTTGTTCTACTGTCTTTGGTCTCTGTCTGCTTACCAGTGTTAGACATAAGCCCAAATCTAAGATGGAAAATATGGTAAAGATTCTTCAAATTTGGCAGAAACATGGGCTTCTCCCATTACTGCAATTGAATCTTACAGGTAAATTTGACTTCTCTTAGGGAAGCTGGCCTAGGCCATGAGAAGAAAACTCTCCCCAAGCTGATTTGATATGCAGAAAATAAAATCTTCTTAATATATCTTATTAATAGACTATGAGTGCCTAACAGGTCTGTGATGCCACATGAGGTCTGTGCTAAAATCTCTTTTCACTGAAGAGTCTAGCAAGTACAGATTCGTGGTTCAGTTGAGGTTGTTGCAGCTGCTGCACCTTTAGTATTTTCTCTCCTTCAGGCATCCATTGTTTCATTTCTTTCTGATGCCAATGTTTGTTTCCTGCATCTTCATTCCATGACAAAAACCTAGTATGTTTCAGACTGGGAACTCTGAATCTAACTTGGTCTATCTTGCACTGTCACTTACAGTCTTTCCATGACAGAGAGAGAGAGAACTTAAGACAGATGCAACTGCACTCCTTCAAGAGAAGGATCATCTGATGTCAAAACCAGCTGCCCAGACCTCCCCTGTAGCAGACAGTGTAATCTGGGACCAGAGATACCATAAACCTCTCCTTAGCCAGGTCTCATCCATTTCCCTTCAGTCTTAACCTCCAGAGAGATGTGAGCAGTTCCTGAAATTATGCTAGTGCAGAGAACAGTGTGTCTTATTTTGCAACTTCACATTGACAGCAGATGGAGAAAATTATCAGGAGCATTGTTATTCAGCATTTTAGGTTTTTACGTAGAATGCCAGATGTAGGCAAGCCTTCAGTCCACCTCCATATGCTTCCCATCTGAGCAGTTCTGTTGGGTGACTTCTGTAAGACTGAACTTGCAAGAATGTCTCCTCATGGCCATGCAGTGTCTTCAAGTTCTGCTCACCTTGTGAAGGAATATCAAGCTTTCTGCACAGGAGTAGCTGTTCATCCCCAAGCCTTCTGTCTAGCTCTCCACTAAGATTGATCAACACCAGCTCTCATGTGCTGCAGGTCTGCAGATTCCAATTTCAGCAATCCCTCAGAACAGTGGTTTCCAAAAGATTCACCTCCCATTGTGCTCTTGATAGGGTTTATTTATTATATGTGATACATTTCTTAGAAAAACAGAGACCAAAACAAAACCAGAAGGCCTAAAAACCAGGAAATTACAGATTTTCAAAGGAACCTGTTCTGCAGCGTGATTAGAGAATTTCTCAGAACTTGCACGATGATGTAAGAAAAGCAATGAGCTAGGGGTTGCTGGGTGGCAATGGATTTGAAGTTTTTTCATATGGTATAATATATTCAGACATAACACTTAAAAAAAAGAAACAACAAGCCGACACTAAAAATAACACAGCCTACTACTTCAGCTCTGAAACTCAACTTAATATAGCAGAATGCCATGTCAGTGCCTTAACAGTTGCTTAAATGCTGGTGTTCTGCATTTAATAGTAGCAATCTCTGGCTCTTCCACAACTCCTAGGCATTGCTACCTCATAATAACTTAAATATTCCTATGCATCTTACAGAATAGAGAAGAGGATAGACTCTTCGATTGGAGTACAGACTCCTTCCACAACACCTGTGTCTTCTCTCCTTAAAAATATGTACCATATATGGATCTTGATAAAGACACCCATTTGCCTAATTTGAGAGCCAGATATAAAAGAATTCCCAAAACTCTGCCTGTACATAGCAAAGTATTTTCCTCTTCTAGTGCTTCTGACACTTCACCCATGTTGGTGTGCTATAGGTTTAGAGACATACTCCCTGAGAACAGAAGTAGACTGTCAAGGTGTCCTGGCTTCAGCTAGGATGGAGTTAATTTCTTCTCATTGGTGTTTCATCTCCAGCTGGGCTTAAAACCACCACACAAGGATGCATCTTTTAGGCAAGATAACAACTGTAAAGTGCCATCAATATCTATGTAAGTTAATACCAGATCACATGCTCCACCCTCTTGTGAAGGGGCAATACCTCTAGGTCAGGTTCAGCAAGAAAAATGCAATTTCAATAACTGCAGCCTTTCAATAAAATGGACATTTTGTGCAAGGCTGGGTTTCTGCTGCCATACTAGATGAGACGTAGTGAAATATTATCAATTGAAAAACTCCTGAGCCTCCTTGGCTTTAACACTTCAAAGTTAAAAAGTGCACATCTCTTAATGTGATGGGGTTAGCCAGGTGGGGAAATCTCTTCCTTACGCATGCATTATCTTATGTATTGAATCACCACTGATGCAAAGCTATCTAGGATCCTCACACCTTTTTTAAGCCTAGTAGAACTGACAGGAGTTTCCTGAAGCAGTGAACTGTATTATAACATGAAGTGGGGGAAACTCTTGAACTTCATTACATCCGAATTAAATATTAATCATGATCCAAATGGGACAGTTGCATGGAATAAAACAAAACTGACTAGAGTCCATTCTTTTCCTTGTTATGCTTACTTTTGTTGGAGTTGAATGGTTGGTTTACTTTCCCTGTATGCCAGCAGTAACACAGGGTAATACAGGTGAAACAGCTCCTTACACACAGTTGGTTCATATAGCACTTGGGAGATGACAAAAAATAAAATTGTGGAAATTCTATAACAGGAAGACAAAATTTGTGTGAAGATAAGCTATATGTGCACAGTCTTTAAAGACGTGACAAACCAGGAGTGTATTTAGAAAGACAAGACAAAGACTTAGGCAACAGCATGAATTTGTTTTATTGCTTTACAGGATCATTAGTCTCTCTCCAAATTAAATCAGAGGACTTCTTTCTTCCCTGCCAAACCACTCTTTATGTGCTGGACACAAAGAGGCCAGAACATGCAGTGTGTGTGTATGTGTATATGGGTGTGGGTGTGGGTGTGTGTGTGTGTGTGTGTGTGTTTAGATAAAATTCTGAGGTCAGGACCTGCAGTGTACATGCACACATGCCCACACACGTGGTCACAGAGCCAGGGAAGACATAGGTGCAGTTCTAGTCCTCAATATTCCATTCTCCCAGAGGGCCAGGTTCGTCCTGTTGAGATCTAGGAGCTTAAACAAGTCACCTACATTGGATCACCATCTCATTTGGCCACCCATGCAGTCAGTGAGGGAACAACATCACCTCTGTGGCCTGTGTAAGCCTCTCTCTCTCTCTCTCTCTCTCGACTTCAGGTGCCTCAGTTAAATGCTTCAAGGGCAATGTGTGGAATTTAAGCCTTGATGATTCTCCCTGCACAGGCACCCTCTACCAGGCCTCTGGGCACTACCGTGATGCAAATATTCATCAATATCATTACTTACGTGTCTGGTGCATCATCTGTTTATGACCCCGGGCTCTGCCCTGTCACTCTTGCTGATCTCCAGCATTAATACGTTCTTCTGCAGAGCTGGGCTAGTGCTGAGTAGGTGGAGGTGGGGCAAGGTGCAGTGTCTGGAGCCACCCAGTGGGCATTGGTAGTCTGAGCCTCGATTTTAAAAAATCTGCAGTCTGAAAAGCATGTCACGTTCCCTGTAGGGTATTTTAACTTCTGCAGTACATGAATCCTAAGGCAAAAAGTAAAGTAAATCCCCATCCTGGTCCATTGGAGGCAAACAAAGACTGGATGTGCAGTACAGAATCCTGATTGATAAGAAAGGGACACATGTAATGAATTTCATTTAAAGAATTTACAGTTAAAGAAAAAAGTCCCAAGGCATGTTCACCATGTTCAGGAACAGACAATAATCTGCTTCCACCTGTATCATGGTCTCACTTTAAAAATGCAAACAAGCTGCAACAGAGAAGCTCAGTGCATTCAGAAAAAACTGTAGACATCCAAGAATACAAGTGATGTGGTCAAAGTAACAGCAAGGGACATTCAGAGTGCTTGGACTAGCATGTTACAAAGGTAAAACATGCTCGTTGCCATGCACAAACACAGGCTTGTAGGTTGAAATGGTATATGGCTCTATAGGGTAAGATACTGAGGAATCAGGCCCCAGCACCAGATTGTGGTAAGAAGTCAAAATACAGAACTGACTTGGTATGACGTGCACAGGGGCAGCAGAACCAATGGGAGAGAGATAGGGACTGATAAGTGGAGGCAGCAAGAGACTTTACACAACATATCCACATGGATTAAAATAATTTAAAAGTAAGAATTGCATGGCATCTACTGTGACCTGTTGAGGCCACAGGGGGAAAAGGACTTAACAAAGATGTCAGGAGTACTTTCAGGCAACAGAGGAGGGAAAGAGAAGGAGGAAAGAAGGAAAACTCAAGAATTTTGCAAAACCAACAACATAAAATATTAGTTCAAGGTCAGATAAAGCAGCGCTTTACCCGGGATTTCCATGTAATCAATACCCAGAGCTGCAGTTAGGACTCCTGAACAAAGCATGTTGTGTGCTGCAAAGTTTGGTCAGCAAGGCCAAGCAACTGCAGTATTGCATTATTACTTTAGAACATCATTAATGTCTTAGAATGAATACTTGAAATGAAAGGCAAATTCTAGTTTACCAGGCATTGGAGTCAGACTTGGACAATGTTCATGCTTCTTTTTAGAAGTCCTTCAGCCAGTGAAGACTACCTGATGTACAAGGAGTCATAGCTATGAGACAGTGGAAGACAGGTATATACTGAAATTGGTCCTCCTCCGTGCTACCCATGTAAAAGAATCTGTAGACAAGGGTCTGATATGCTCTAGGTGTCAGTAACATGTCTCTTCTGAGGCTTAAATAGGAATCTGTTCTCCCTTCTCTGTAGCTGTCAGTCTACCTCAGGACAAATTCACCTAAATACAGTACCAGAGTCCTAAGAAGGCAAGTAAATTCAAAAACAAAGTACTTGTCAAGGAAAAGACTATCTGAAAGAGATGAAGCTGATTCTGAATAACTGGATCACTGGTGAAACTTCAAAAAGCTATAAAAATATTTTTTAGATTGTAAATGGTCTGAAACACCTGGCAGAGCAATACCAGGTTAATTTCCCATTTCCAGGAAAATGCATTTAGTCTTCCACGTGAAAGTTTGTTAAATTATGCAAACTCTATTCTAGAACATTTTTACTAATGCAGCTAAACAAGCAAAGCTTCCCTTTGTGGACTGATGTTTTTACCAGCAAAAAGTTAGGACTCTTAAATACAGTGACTTCTGTAGGCAGAGGTTATTGTAGCCCTGTACTTACCTCTCTACTAGAATACACACTGAAATAAAATGTTTTTAATAATAACCTACCCTCTAGGCAAACCAGCACATCAGTGGGAAAGTTTGCAGTCATTGCTAGTGGAGAGAGTCGCGGGGACCAAGTCCTTGCATCCTGCACTTGTCTAGACAATGTAGGTGGTGCAGAGCATTTCTCTGGGAATTGCCTCAAGGAAAGAAATCAGCCATGAGAGGATGAAGTGCAGAATTACCCCTGGGTTAAACTCCCCTCTGCCAAAGGCTTCTTGCATTATTTGAAGCAAAGTACTTCAGTGGTTCCTCTGCAGCTCATACTCCGGTATTCATTTGTGCAATTATCTTTCTCACACATTTAGTATGATGTGAGCTCATCTCTTTGGTACCAGAATTGTTTCTCATTTATGAAGAGAACTTCATTGCTGCCCCTTAGAAAAACCAAGTGAATTTTTGTCCTTCAGAATTCTTCACGTTTTTCTCTTTATTTTGCAGTGGCAACTGAGACATAGTGCTTCTGAAGACGTGGCTTGAGGTGCCTCAGGCCCCTGGTGTGACACACCTGCATAAATTAAATAGCTTTTGTTGGTAATTTCTAAAGGAGTTTTATTTTTTAATTCAGCTGTCAAAATCCAGTTCCCAAATGATGAATCTCTTTAACATGATGATGGTTTTCTTATCTCTGCTCATTAACCACTGGGCTTGTTTTATTTCTTCATTTTCTCCTGCTGTCACTCTCTATATGCAGTGAGTCAGGAGTCCAGGACTCCTAGGGGATCTCCAGGGGGGTTGCATCACCCCACCCCATGCTGTTCACAGTAGTATATACTCTTTGCTGCAAAGACTTTATATGCATGTCATCAAGGCAAGCAATGACAAGAAAAGGAAGTGGGGACCAAAAGCATGGACTAGAGCTTAGGTTTTCCAAGCTTGACTAATTTCTCAAGTAGATAAGTCTATGACCAATTGGTGGACTGAAATTGTAGCAAAGATCTTTAACACCAGAGGAAATGTTCATTGTCTACAAGCACATACCAGAGAGAGAAAGCAATTCCAGCTCAGACCCTGATACCTTTGTAGCTCAGGGACAATGTCCTAAATGATGGAGTTATTGCTGGTCTGTTTACAGAACTTTTTGTTTGTAGGAAACCCATTTGGGAAATATGAAATTGCCTACAGAACCTTAACTGCAGAAATTATGAATAGACAGATATTCCATGTAATCATGGATTACTGGCAATACGTACACATATGGTAAGGGAGCATGTAACATGCATGTCAAAAAAGAGACCAGGGAAAATAACTTATAATTAAATCTTGGAGCCCTGGGATTATATTGGAAGTTTTCAATTCAGTTTTAACCTTGTGCATTTTTAAAAACATACTTAGAAAACTGTATGTACTGTTTCCTGGTATGAGTCCATCTTTTGTCTCATTTCTGCTCTATGTGAGGGTACTCATTAATCAGGACAGTGAATTCCACACACGTGATCCTCCCAAGAATCCCCATTGCAATCAGGATGTGGGTGAGTAGTCTGGTTTGCAGGAAGATGTTTTTCTAGATGTAAGTCCATTAGATAAAGGAGCAGTCTTAATAACCCAGGTAAGGTTTGTTGAGACTTTCAGTTGAAGACAAAGATCTTAGCTCCAAAAGAATAGAAGGGCAATATGAAATACTACTAAATTACAGCAAAAGGCTAAGGGTTTGCTGACTTGTCTGATGACCTCTGAGCTCTGTGACTTGGCACACCTGGGATAAGCCCAGATAGGCAAAAGGCTCCTAAATTTAGAAATGCATTCCAGGCATCAGCTGCTGCAAAGCAACAATGTGACACCAGCAGAACGGGGGCATGTAAATCTCATGTTGTTTGCAGCATCCAGGTAGGGAAACCAGAGTAGTCTGTTCACCTTCCAAATGTCAATCCAGAGGGGTTGTATGGGGCTAGCCATTGATTTGTTCTTGAAATGACAGCCCAGCTCACTGTCAGAAGTTACACCCAGCAATGAGACATCATTTCTGATGCAGGGAATGGTTCATGTTTGTTAAACTGGCAGTCCAGTTTTGATGCCATAAGATTTTCAGCTGAGAAAATAAATAAAAGGTAAAATAACATCATTCTGACTTTAGAAAATGTTGCAGCAGGAGAAAACAGTGAATATACCACAAGATTTACATGTGTACCCTGTTTATGCCCCAGAACATGTTAGGGAAATGACTCATGCCTTTGAGCCCTTACCCCATTGGTATCACCTTTTGGGGAGAGCTGTGGAGAAATGCAGGGTGTCACCATGCCAAGAACACGATGATCCTCAGCTCTGTTTTCTTCTTGTGAAATTGCTGTACTTTCACTTAAGCACAATCTAAAATTTCCTGCCTGCCAAAGGCTGGAAGTTACCACCACATCAGATGTAACTTGTTATGTCACACATATGGTCATTGAAAGCCCAGTTTTAAGGCTATGGGCAATGTTTTGTAATCTTCCAGGCAGGCAGCAGTGGTCAACTCTCCCTTTATCATCTTTTAGACAAGTAATTTCAGGAGCAACCACCCTACATTCAAAACCCCCGTGTCATTCTCTGCTCTTTGCTACTTAAAAACAGGTTTAAAAATGCAAATCATTGATTATATTGATACTATGTCACAGAAAAATAATCCTGTTTTCCTAGACCTGTTAGGGCTATTGGGAAGATTCTTTCATGTATGTGCAGCATCAGAGGTCAGGTAAAGAGTCCACCTTGGTCTGGACAGCAGCTGCTGAAAACAGTGTAGATTTCCTGGAAGAATGAATTGAAAACAGGTTTCAGTAATTTAAGTCTTCTTTGCATAAACAAGTTTTGAGAACTAGTTTTCTTCTTACCAGCTTAATTTTTTCCTAAATGTTTGTAGTACACTGTTTCTACCCAGAGACCTTCAATTATCAGGGATTGGTACCGTCAAAATGATAGCACCTAAGGCAATACCAAACCTCAGGTATAGCAGAGAGACACTGTGTCAGACTGGTTTGTTAAATGCTTTTATTTAAAATTTGCAGTGCATGAACAGAAAATATGACCAAATCAGACCAATGTCCACCATGTAAACTCTTCATCCATGCCTCAACTTTTTCCTCTCTACAGAATGGGAATGTAATAGGTAACAAATGCTTTGATAACCTGCAAATAATTAGCAGAACACATAAGGGCCACATCCTGATGTCCTGGCTTACAGTGTCCTAGGCTATTGTTGATCCCAGAACCAAACAGATTTCTTGCCTGCAGTGTAAGTTGCTACACATTACTTTTTGCAAGGTTGCTATTGCTTTGTAGGCACTCATTCCACTCTTCAGGCATTTCAAAGAAGAAAAGAGAATGGAACATCCACAATTTATCCCTCTTGAATGCAAATGGAGGCCGGGAGAATGCACTGTGGTTCTTCATAACTTTCAGGAAGTGAAAATTCCTGCTTAAATGGGGTGTGTGAACAAATGAAGACATTTAATAAACAGTATGACCCTTACAGGTGGCTCCTTGGCAGAGCTGTGCTTTGTCAGGCCCTCCACCAAACACCACCAGAATTCCCTTGGCCACCAGGCTGGCTTTATGTGGCACTGGAGTGCTGTTGTGTTAGCACAGTTAAATCATGAATTTGCTTACTTCAGTAGAGCCTCAATTGCAAGCAAGAAAATACAGCTTTTCTTTTGGACAATTACCAGATTAACAACGGCTGTGAAACATGACTCAGGCAAAGCAGGGTGTCTGATATTCCTTCCTTATTTCCTGTGCTTCTTTTGTCATATGAAATGTCTGTAGGGCAAAGTTGCAAAATTACCTATCCTGAAAATGTCATTTTTCTTGTTAAGAGTGCTGGTATTTAATCATTTCCCAGCTTCATTAGGTGGCTTGTCTTACCACTTACTACATCAGTACAGACTGCATCGTACTGGCATCTTGAATAAGATGAGTAATACATTGATATTTTTCCATCTTAGCAGCCCCCGCTGAGCCACCTCATCTCCCAAAAGAGAAGACATTTGAAAAACCTGATGCAATGACCCAGCATTTCTGAAAGGTGATTCCTTCCTCATTAGTCTTCACTTTACCTGCTGCTGAGCAGAAAAGGATTCAGTGCAATAGGGGAAAGGAATACCGATAGTTTATATTTGGTTAGAGAAGAGGTAGATTGTCTTTAGTGATCTCTGACTGTACTGCTTGTTGCTTTGTTAGATATATAGATATCTGAAAGTACTGTGCATGAACAAAGCTGAAAATGGGTTGCAAGCGGACTTTCAAATTCCTTTCTCTGAATATGAATAACCTTCATTGAAAAGACTATCATTATGAAAGCAACATATACTACAGATATCTGAAATTTTTCATTCAAAAATTAAATCTGTGACATTTTTTGTTGGCACAAAAATTATGTAGAGAAATTCTCAGAAGCTGTAGTAGCCTGTAATACACTGATTTTGTCCCTAGATATTTGGGACAAGTTAACTATAATACAAATCTATGTTGGAATAATCTGATATTTTTTTGTAATTGAAGCTTTTCTAGATAGTAACTAGACACTAAAACAGGACGTGGAACATCTTGGTTTTACCTAATTTTCTTGTTTTACTGGAGAAAAGTTAATGCTGTTCTGTGTACTGAGAACAATTTGTGGTGCTGAATATTTGTGAAAAAAATTTTTTTTCATCTGAACCACCTGTATTTTGAAAATGGTCTCATCTTATGTAATTCTTTGAAGGAATTTTTTCCTTCATGGGAAAGTGTCTTCTAAACATATAGTAGTGTTTTGTGTCTACCATGGGAGGAATGCTGTCTGGGAAATAGCCCAGAGTGTACAAAATGTGTTAATGTGTCTGTTTGCCCCAGGGATGCTGAATCATATGTTTGTGAAAGTATTCTGAGAGGGTGTGCATAATGAGGGGTTTGAAAATCCATTTTCTCCAGCTTTTCCTGGAGACAAGAGTCCGGTTTTTGCTGGATAAAAACTTTAATAAAGAACTGGAGAACTGTGGCAGGCAGAGAAGATAGCTTCCCAAGGAGAATCAAGGTGAAGTGATAAAGCATCATCTTCAAAATCTCCAAAAGTGCCCCAGCAGCTCTCATTGCTGTTCCATTAAAATCTTTTTTTTTTTTTTAATAAAGTAGCTCCTCTCTAGTGGTTAGCTGAACTTCTCATTTCATACAGCATATATTGTTTGTGAGAAATATTAGCCTAAGGACCATGCATCTGTTATTAATATGGTGATAAAATAATTAATTGTGCCTCTTCTCCCCCATCAGCTGGAGCAAATGAAAGGAAGGGGAGCCAACAGAGAGGCATTCCTTTTCTGCTGCAGTTAGGTGGACTTTGTTGGTAGGATGACTAGCAAGGATGTAAAGCTGTCATGGCTATTAGGTTCTGGAGTTAGCTCCCACAGCTTTCTTTCTCCTAAATACTATCCATATCTATCTTTTCCTCCTGCCAAGCCTCTAGTTTTATTTAATTGTTTTATTCTTAAGAGTTTGGTAACTTCTTCAACATGGCAAAGGGTTTCAAGGAAACAACAATTTTCTGCAGATTCGTCTCCTGTTACATCTCAGTAAAGTGACCTGCCTTACAGGCAGTGTTCAACGCAGGCAGCCAGGTCTACAGGCAACATTTGGATTCCCACTCTCCTCTTTTGTCACCCAATTCCCTTTTAACTCTGAACAGCAATGTGACATGTCTCCACGATGAAACCCTTCCTTTCCTCTGCACTCCGCAGTGGTATGGTTCTCTCTATTGTTTCTCTCTATGGCAGTGACAGGAATGCTCTTGCCACTACAGCACTGAGGGAGCTGGGGAGTACCAGAAACTTTTCCAGGCTTTAGCCCTAGTTTCTTTGCCTCCTTTCACCCAGGGATTGCAAATTGCAGGACTTGCAAACCCACAAACAGGAGTTTTACTCAGTGGTATCACAGACCCCGGTCAGTTGTGCCATCCATGCTCACTGAGCAGGGGCCTTGATGATCCTCAAGCATTGCTCGGCCTGTGTGACTATGGCTGGAAGGGGTTGGACAACACAGGTCAATCCTACTAACCCAGAAACAATAGGTTATAGTGTGATGGTGTGATTATTTAATTCCAGATGAAATCAGGAAATGTCAAAATTATATCTTCTGTTTCAGCACAGGTTCTCCTCTGATTCTCACTGCTTCTCTCTTTTTCCTCATAATCTTACTAGGAAGACAATTTTTTTACTTAAGTGGGAGGGTAGATTTGCAGAGGAGAGGGATAATTTTTGTTCTTTGTGTCCCATATTGGTTATCATTCTTGTAGCTGCACTGTTTGCTTATCTAAAAAGAAGCTGTGATTGTGTTGTGGGAAGAATATCTTTTGCATAATAATTTTCTCCTGACTAAGAGCATCTAGGTTACCCTAATGACACTGGAAAAGTTCTAAGACTCAATCACCACTCTCAGATTCATTTAACTAATAGCATCTCCTGACAAGTTCTGCAGAAGAAACATTTACAAGAAGAGCAAGTAATTAAAAACTATGCTTATTTTAAAAAGAGTATTAATCATGTTAACCTCACCCTGCACAGGTAAGCAAATCTTTGGAGTATTAATACCTCTTCCAGCTAGCTCTTCAGAATGAGAAACTTCTGCAGAGTGGTTAGTTCATGGTGAGACCCCACAAAATATAAAGGTTAGGGACTAGGATGACTATGAAATTATGAAGACTGCGACTTACAAATGCAAAAGTAAATTAAAAAGAATGGATTTGGGGTAGGCAGATTTCAATAAACTTAAGATTTCATAACTGAAAGCTTTGATGGGTAGAGGAATCACACAGAGTGAATGACCATAAAAGCAAAAACTGGCTAGGGAAAAGATAGGAGGCATAGGACCAAACTCACTGTACTAAATCACTGGCTTTTCCTTGGCATTAAGCAAAGACAAAAGGTCACAGAAAATGGAAATCAGTTCAGTTTCCTAAGCATAACTTGAAAGAGTTGCAAAAGCAGGTGAGAACAAAAGTCAATAAGGCAGAGACATAATGTGATGTGTAACATAACAGGAAATTATTTTGTGGTAGTGTTACTGGTAGGGAGAAAGCAAAGGAAAATGCTTATTCCCTATTTATCCCCAGGAATAATCCCTGGGAAAGCTCAGTTTTACCACAGAGAGGAGAGATGGTAGATGACACTAAGGGTCTTTGTTCTTTTGTTCTTCAGTCTTCACTGAAAAGATGTGCTGGAACTGGGGAAGAAGTGCAGTTGCACCAGGTAAATATCTGGAGTAGAACCAGGAAAAACAAGTTGAGGAATACTGAGGCAAATCAGACCGGTTTCAGATCATCTGAGCATGGTGAGATCCATCCCCAAACTGGACATCTGGCTGAAACCATCTCAGAGTCCTGTCCCTTTGAGGTCTTGGAAGGAGATGTTCACAGGAAAAGCAAATGCCATGCTTAACTTTACCAAGGGGGCAGAGAAAAGAACAGTTAAGAGATACCAACCTAGTTGCATTCCTTAGAGGAGTACATGTGTTGCCTAGAAGAATACACAGTGATTCATAAACAACTTGAATTTATTAAATAAGGCCTGGCAAGGTACTCAGCTTCCTTGACAGGCACCTAGCAGACCATGTCAGCTGAGGATGCCATTTACCTTAACAGCAAGGGAACTTCAATACTTTCATAGTTCAGTGGGTAGAAATATGATTTGGACAAAACTTGTCTAAGACAGAGACAATACTGGTAGGAAACTATTCTGTCAAACTTGAAGGGAAATGTTTTGATGAACTCTATCCTGGTTCTTAGATGATTTCATCTTCTTATAATGTAGGTGATGAGAAGGTTTATGAATAGATGTTCTATTTATTAAACTTGAGGACAACATCAAATGTGGGGGCACACGGTGAAGAACAGTATGGTAATTGCAAATCAGAGATGATCCTAAAATGCAATAGAAGGAAGTTGCAAAATTTTACCTTTGGGCAGGCATAGCCAACTGTGCAGACAGGCAACTGTGGCTGTCAGCCCAGTTGTCTCAAAAGCATGTGGGAACTAAGATGAATAAGAAGCTGGACAGGAGTCAAGGACTTTGGGCTGTAAAGACATTTTGGTATGTAGATAATGAAATATAAAAGAATACTCTCCTGATCATTAGCAAGGCCTCACTTGGATTAATGTGCAGTTGAAAGAACAATTGCACTGAAAGTACTGTTCAGACTACCAGAAAATCAGGAGGAGATATGGAAGTGGCTGGGGTATATGGTCTGCAAGGAAAGAGTGCTCAACCTAGTGCAGAGAGTAGGTCTTCAAAAACTTCATTAGCCACTGCAATGGGAAGAAATAATGGGTTCTTTGTGTTCACAGTAGAAGGGACAACAATTACCAAAATTAAGTATTGGCAATGTAAATTCATTAGACAAATCCCTCCAGCAATCAGCACAGTGGCGCACTGGAGAGGCCGTGGAGGGGTCATCATTTCAGGTCTGTGAGATGGGGTCAGACACAATCATTGGGAGCAATGTTAATACAGCCAACACAGTCTGCAATCAAGGACCTTCCTGGACTCCTCCCCCTGGACCACTGTGGTTCAGCACTTGCTTCCAGCCAGTCAGAGACTTGTCTTCCTCTTTCTGATGACAAAGATCCACAACTTGCAGAAGAAAACTATTTTGGGAAAAGAAAGTTGAACAGGGATGTGATAATGTCTTCAACTAGTTTGAAAATAGCTATAAAGAGGAGGGAAATAAATTTCAAACATAAGAGAAATGGGATTAAAATGCCAGAAGGCCAGACCTTTAAGTAAAAGAATCAAGTGTTTCTCCTGCAGACTTTTTTCAAGAGTGAGCATGTTGAAGCACTGGAGTAGACAGACAATTGCTACAGGGGATCTTTGTTCCTGAACAGTTTTAGGATGAAGCTTGACCAGTTTGTTGAGATACTTGGTGTAAGAGGGAGGGCTACGCTATTTTATGTTTCTGTAATTCTCTTGGAGAAGGGAAATACTAAGTATATATGGAAATGAAACAGAGAAGTGAGATTAGAAACTGCTTTTCACTAGAGCAAATGACAGATTGTGAAACCCAAACCAAGAAATTAAAAATGTGGATATGGGGGAACCCCAGTTTTTTTGTATTATGAACAGTCATCTTGTTGCACTTGTAAACACATACAGTGGTGTATTTTGGAAAGTACCGTACAGAGTCCCCAGAGATTCACAGACTAAGTTAGTGCTTGGGAGAGGCTGTTGACTCTTGCTGTGTAAAAGAAAGCCAGCTTCTTGCATTTTAGGTAAGGAAAGAACTTTCCTATATGCAAGTCAACACTGAATTTTTGGTCTGTTTCCATGAAATATCTAGAAACAGCTAATGCCAGGCACAGAACTGGATGGACTACCGTTGCAAAGCAGCCAGCCAGCTCCCAGCGCAACTGCTTGAAATCATGATGGAGTTTTCTTTCCACTCCCCCTCTTCTCACTAGCTGGCAAAATATTTCTGTGTTGGAGTCACTTGTTTCAGAGTTCTTTTTTGAAGGCATAAATATATCTTCCTGTTTGAATTCAGAGTTTCAGTTTTGCTCTCCAAATAATTTAACATTGTTTCACTAGTCTGAAATAGACTCTGGATTTTCATGCTTTGTCATTTGAGTCAGAATAGACATCTGTGAAGAAAAAGAGAAGGCATAAATTTTAGATTCTGCACACCCTAGAGAACAGGATTATGAGAAGCTGAAGCTATAAAAGAAGCTGTAGCATAAAGTGATGGCTTGAATGGCTCATAACTAGATATATCTATCATAGATAAAATTCTGAGACTGAAACTTCAGCACTGTCTCAAAGACAGAGAAAAAAATATGTTTATCAAAAATATTATGAAAGAGAGGAGTTAATATTATTTGTCTGACCTCCTGGAAACATTTATTTTGATAAGACTAAAGCATTCTCAACACTGACAGTGTAACGTTTTTATCTGCTTTTATCTGTTAAATGGTAATGTAAAAAGCAAATGTTTCTGCTTCATGGAAACAAAATACTGAGATAATTTCCTGTCAGATTGTCATGGAATAGATAAATTCCTGTAAATATTTTACATTTAATTAAGTCAGTGTTCTGCAAAGGAGTAATACTTCTCAGGGAAATCATCAACCATATGCCATAATTTTTGATTGTCCTTTAACCCCCACAAATGTCAAAATGGTATATACTTCTAAGCAAAAACAGAAAAATAATCTATCGTCAGAGAGATAATAAGTCATTCCAAGGGGGAAACAAAACAACTGCTCAATACTGCAATCTTGTCACATGGAACCTGTGGTTCCCTTCCTTCACCCTGCTTTGTGTTGTCACAGCAGCCCTGCTGCAGCACGCTGCTGTACCCATCCTCTACACGTGCAGCACCAGGTGGTCCGGCCCTAGGGGCTTCACTGGTACAGAAAGCACAGCCAGCTCGTGGAAAGGGACCCAGGAGGCAGCAGTGCTGCGGCCAGGAGGGGAATCCTGCCCTCTCCCTGCTGTCATTGTTGCCAGGGACCATGCTGGTCTGTTCCTTCTGCTTTTAGCAATAGTGTAGCTGTGATGATCCCATCAATCATCAGTTGCAGCATGGAGATGTGAAAATGCCTTCTCTGCTCCTGTTCCTTCTTGCCTTTATTCATCCTCTCACTAGGCTGCCTTTCAGTTCCCAAACACGTTTGGCATTCCCAGCTTGGTGTTGTGACAGTGCTGTGGTCTCCACAAGTACACAGGATCACTCAGCAGCCACTCAAGCATGGCAAGGCTTCATTCCTCCAGAGAAGTCATTCTTCACTGGATTGGTCTTCATCAATGACTTCTGATTCCTGTTCTGTCCTCTCTCAAAAGCAGAACATAGGATAGCGTTCCTGCTGTGTTTCATGTTAAGCATGAGGAGAAGCAGTGTGAGAATGTGTAGTGTCGCAGACAGGAAAAGAGGAGGTGCTGATTTTCAAGGTAGTGTCCCACAGTCTGCAAGCCAGCAAGCAAACCAAGAATGGCACTGGGCATTTACTGTGCTGGGATGGTGTGGGCCTTCTCTAGAGGCTCCCATCCTACGTGTTGTCAGGTCACCTTTCCTGTGAGTACCACTGCCTGACTCCCTCTTTCATGTCATTGTTTATTTCTGCATAGTGCATAAACACATCATTCTCCATCTCTGCTCATTTTAAGTTGAGAATAACAAAATCCTAGAGCATTTCTTGTAAAATACCAGGTTTCTCACTGCAGCCAACAGAAGTGTAATCACAAGGTCAAAGTATATGTTTCTTGCATGATTTTTTCTTTTTAGTTTGGATTTTTTTTTTAACACGAGACACTGAACTGTCAAAAATAGAAATGGTTAACTAAAATACAGAGGCTTATATGACCAAGTTTTCATGAAATAATGTCAAGATCCCATCCCAGAGAGTGGACAGCTGTTTACAGCCATTAGGAATAATCCCTGGGAAAGCTCAATTTTACCACAGAATATTACTTTAACATCCTTCTCTTCCTCCGCCAGAACTGGAAACAGGCTGTATATTGTATCTATTTTTGAATGTGGGACACACAGGTCAGCTACTGGTCACTGTGGCGTGGGAAAGGCTGCAGTGCCGTGCTGAGCATCCAGACTCACCAAGAACCACTTCTTCTCCCTCCCTGAGGGAGCAGTGCCCTGCTGACCCAGCCCCCTGCCTGGCAGCCTCCAGAGACCGCACCAGCCTGGAGTGCTGCACATGGCCCCAGGTCAACAGGCAACATCAGCACAGGTTTCTGCCAGGCTTAAACATATTTGAAATGCATTCCTCAATTTAAAATGTTTTTAATGAGCCAAGACAACCTGAGCAGTCCACAACTAAAACTGACTGTATTCAGGTACTTCTTTAAGCTATCCAGAATCACATCCTCCTTTAAAAATAGTGTAACTATACTCAAGATAAAAGTCTGGTGGAAATCAGGGACCGGAATATCAACAAACATTGCACTGAAGTGTGTTCAGCAGAGCTCTTCTTGGCAGACCGCTAGAAATGTGTTATATTTAATGTATCCCTTTAAAATTCTCATTCATAAACATTTCCTTCCATCTGCTGGGGAATCACCATGACCCCACAATGCAGCAGACTAGGGTTTCCCACCACCACTGTAACTTTCTTCTTAATGTCTCTGTCTTAACACGAGCTCTCTGCCTGCTGTGTATCATATCCAGTGCTCTCATCCCTCACAGCCCAGGGCTGTGTCCTAGATGACTGTGACCACAGGAGAGTTAACTCCCAGAAGGCACAGATTGCCAGCTCATAGGCTAGCTCCACATCTGGAACAGCTTCTTCCCTATTGTAACACTTACAGCTGGAAAAGTCACTGCCGTATTTTAGACTGTGTGATTAGCTTTGATGGGAGCTATTATAGCTTCCTTTTTGCCATAGGATGCCAATGTATGATCTGTCCAGTTGTTTTTAAACCAGGGAGATATAGGTGAGAACTGGAAGTACAACAGACACAAAAATTGCCGTTTGCATTGTATTTTCCATGGCATCCTGTGAGAAGTCATCCCAGGTGAAGTTGTCCTGATGCCACACTCTGTGGAAATGTTTTAGTTTGTAACTTGCAGAAGTCATAAGGATGATCTGCTAGCTGGATAGTAAAGAAAGCTCTACTGACCTTGTCATGCATATTCACCTGCACCACAAAGTGGAAGAAGAAGAAAAAAATTTGAGGAAAAAAATTTGGATTTTATTTGCTTGCAAATATTACTAGTGTTATATCATAGTTTCCAGTCTTTAATCTTGAAAGAAAATATATCTACCCTTCACTGAAATAATCCAAAGACTGGCAATGTTTCAAAACATACATTCTTTTATATACTAGAAATGTTTGAATAGAACATGAAGTACTAGAAAGTTGCTTTCACGTCACAAATGCTACCATAATAACAAGGATATAACAGTGAATCTCTATGTGAGGAAAACCTCCATAAGAAATTTTTGATGCCTCTCCATGTTGCCTTAGGTTTTGAAATATCACCCTGATGTTATTTTAAAGAGTGACGTAGCCTTTGTATGAGTTGGCGCACCTGAAAGTCTCACATCTGTATAACCTGCTCCCTAGACTAAGGACGCTGTAAGGAGCAGGAAATGAGAGCTTTCAATTCAAGCCAAGCCATTGTTTTCCATAATATTAAAAAGGGTACAGCAAAATAATCTGCTAAATTCAATGGACAGAAAAATATGGACTTTTTTTAACTCTGAGGTGTTATATTTTAGCACTCAACTTTACAGTTTCAAAATACCTTGTTTTTCTAAAAAATTATGGTAATTTTGGAAATGAATATGCAGGGAACCATTATTTTAAAAGAATAGAATCTATCAAATAAAACAAGCAATTTTAAGTGAACTATAGCTAAAAAGCTCTATTTTGCCTCTCTCCTGAAAAGCTTTCTGGTTTTTTTCTTCAATGCCCACTAGTTTCCTCCTCCCCTACCCACTGGCACTTGCCTGCATCTATTCCCTAGTACTCTGGTTTAGACCTAGATACAGGAAGCCAGTGTTCAGGTTGGTCTGGTCTTTCTCCTGTAGCCTGAAAAAATGGGTGCTGCCACATTCAGTAACATTAAACTCACACATGCTTTGTTACAGCATTTGGGGACTTTTTAAAAATCTGGAGTCTAGAAAATTATTTCTGTCCTTAAATTAACTGTGGATGAATTAGCCCTTGAAAATAGATTCTACCGAATACGCTACCCAAAGTCCATCTGATCAACGAAGAGGAAAACAAAAATGAAAATGAAACCAAAACCAAAAATAAAAACAAAAAAACCACAACCAAAAAGACAACAGGAAAGACAGTATAGTGCATAAAGCACTGAGCTGGGAAATAGCTAGGCGAATAGCTAGGCATCCATCTTCCATCTACAATATAATGTACTTGCACTCAATTAATTGTCAGGATGAAAAATAAGCAGACTTTTTATGCAAAGCCAAAACTTTGTAAACCAAATCTTACCAGTCTAATTACTGACTTGTTTTTAATATCAGTCAAAATATTATAGGAGGAGAAAGAGAAACAGTATTACATAAAAAGTCTGAAGAGTAATAGCTACACGTCTCCTAGAACCTGCCCTTTTCTCTGTTCTTAGAGTTACTCTTCCACCTTCACCAACCTCTCTGGATCCATCACAGACACAGTCAAAATATATGTCAAGTTATCAGCATCTCAAACTCTTCATCAAGGTAAATATTATGCTGATTGTGAGGGTTTCTTCCCTTTTCTAGGGGCAATGTGATGTAGACATTGTTGGTTTACTTTTCCTCAATTTGGAGTCCACTTGGAACATTTCTTATTTTTTTTCTAACAGCCTTTATACCTTGGTCTTTCTCTGTGGGTCTGTAATTCTGTGTCAAATCTGCTATATATGTATTGCGTTATGTTAGAATCATGGAAGCACAGAATAATTTGGGTTGAAAGGGACCTTTGAAATTCATCCAGTCCAAACCCCCCTGCAATAAGCAATGACATCTTCAGCTTAGGTCAGATTGCTCAGAGCTCCATCCAGCCTGGCTTTGAACACTTAGAATGATGAGGCATCCACAGATTCTCTTCGAAATCTATTCCAGTTTCTCTCTATCCACACCATAACAAAAAATTCTTCCTTATATCTATATTAAATCCACCCTCTTCTAGTCTGGCCCCATGTCCTATGGATATGAGCCCAACTTTGAAAAAAGGTCTGTCCCCATCTTTCTGACAAATCTCCCTTAGGAACTAGAAGGCAGGGTCCACCAAGAGCCTTTTCTTTTCCAGGCTGAGCAACCACAGCTCTCTCAGCTCTTCCTCATAGGACGGATGTTCCATATCACTAATGATTTCCATGGCCCTCCACTGGGCTTGCTCCAGCTGGTACACATCCTTCTAAAGCTGCAGCCCACAGAGCTGGATGCGCTGCTCAGGTGCAGAGGAGCAGTCACCTGCCTTGACCCGCAGGCTGTGCTTCTTTTGAGTCTCGTTCTTTGCTCTCCTTGCTACTCCTAGAGCTGTTTTATGCAGTTCTAGGTCTTTATCTGACCATTGTGAACATGCTCATTGCCTGCGTCATCATCCCACCCCATCCTCCTGCTCACAGTACACTGCAGCTCTCTTTCCAGGCTTCAGCTGTGGCATCAAGCCCATGTTCCTCTGTGTGGAATGACTCCAGCGGCTTCATGTGCAATTCTTTCCACAGAACAAACTGCTTGGCACTGCTGTCTGTAGATCACAGCTACACCATACAGTCATACAGACATGTGCAGAAGACAAAGGGGGAAAGTGCAGAGGGACAGTGGCAAGTCCTAAAGTCCTTACAAAGCCATCACAAAGCTTGGGGTCTGTTGCTAGCAATGATGCTACTGTATTTACTGGGTTACACTGCTACAAAGCTAATTATATTTTATTTCTCCTGTCTGTAGCCTATGTAGACACATACAAATTTATTGAAATACCAAAGGTTTCCAGGTGTGCATGTTTATTTGCACTGGGATTAATAATTTCATACTTAAAACTAATTTGGTGTCCTAAAATTTACCGATCAAGGCTTCAGGGACAGTTCAGGACAATGTGGAACAGTTTGTCGTTATTACAGTTACCAAGCTCCAGATGTATAGCTCTTCCAGAGACAAACTGGTGTACATGTAGAGTTCTCCATTGACGAAGGTCCAAAGAGGTCAAGCAATTTTTCAAGAGATGAGAAAGTGAATGTATTCAGTCAGCTGAAGACAGAAAAACTGGTGGACCATGTGCTCACCCGGCTCCCAATATTTCATGAGATTAATCTAATGTTTACTAGGTGAGGATCTTCCAGTCTTTTCCTTCCATTTTTCTCAGGTACTTCTAATGCAAGAGGACAAACTTGCTATAAACACTTGTGCCTATGCTGAAAGTCAAAAACATCTCTGCAGAGGCAGGAATCACATGCTGGCACTTGAAATGTTTAAATACCATCCTGTGCTCACATTCTCCAGCATTACACCCTGAGCTGAGCAATCACAGTTTTTACCTGGACAGTGTGACAATGGTTGTGGATTTTGGAGTCAGACATGGGTTCAGATATGTTCAAGGGCTCTCTGAGCAGCCACAAAAAGCTGTCAAAAATCCCAGATATTTATTGTTGCTCTCATAACCTGGCAGCCTCATGTGGGGTGCAGGGGAGTGGATGGACAGTGCAGCTGTTCATGTGCTCATCCCCAGGCAACCAGTCTGGTCTGCTTGTAGGCAAAGCACCAGGACAGGACTTGGTTGGCATGACACTTTGAATTGCAGCATTTTCCCTTCCAGGACTGACAGTCCAGTATCATATAAAATACAATCATTAGTTCTCTGAGAACAAAAATTATTTTAGCACATCACTTTCCCATTTCCTTGAGTCTCAGTAGTTTTTTGTCAGGGAAAACACCCCATAATAGTGAGCACCCTGTATCTCACGGCTCCTGGCAAGATTTTCTCAGCACCCCAGTTGCTGCCGTGCCCTCCAGCTGAGTAGTTCTCCTTGTCACCCCCAACTGTGCAGCTGATGACAGGATTCAGTGAAAAGTCGCACACTATGTTGCCCTTCCACTGCCACTGGATTTCTATCTTCCCATAAAAAACCACATGCCAAGCTCCCTGACATCTGCTGCATCCTTTCTGTTGTCACTCTCTCCTCTCTTGCAGAGGTTTTTCCCCTTTCACCTTGCAGTGAAGAATATTGTTGAAGTATCCATGTACATACCTGGCTGACAGCTGGCATGTGAAGGGTTCTGTTGGGGTCAAGAAAGACAAAATGCCGTGGAAAAAGCTGAGCTGTTACAATGCCTGAGCTCGCTAGATGGCCTCATACACTGCAGAGAAGCTCTTCCTCCAGCAGTCCCCTCTTGTAA
Source organism: Emberiza elegans (assembly GCA_024865655.1). Lineage (NCBI taxonomy): Eukaryota > Metazoa > Chordata > Aves > Passeriformes > Fringillidae > Emberiza > Emberiza elegans. The sequence continues at coordinate 177,188 of JALJVW010000001.1, forward strand.
ATTCTGTTTATGCATGCAGTGGTAGGGACATTTTAATTACTATTTTCCCTTCTTTTTCTTTTACTATCTGGACCTGGATCCCTCTTTTTGATTCTTTGCTGCTGTGGTTGACCTTTTTATGTCTCCTGGGCCGAGGCAGTCAGCTTGTGGAGCAATTTCCAATTATCAAAGCAAGCCACACAGCATGCAGCAGAAATGGGAAGCAGAAAAGAAAGCTAGTATGTGATCTTCATAATAATAATATGCCATAATAGTACAAGGTGGTGCGGGAGCACAAGCTTTAAGTTTAGCATTTGGTGCCTTTCTGCAGTGCATGGATATGTATTTAACACGTCTGTCTGAAGGTTTGTTGTATTACACATATTAGGGAAAAAAACTCTGTTAAACAAGTATTTCCTACACAGTGATGTGTGACTCCACAGAATCTTGTTGTGGGAAGAGCATGAGGGAAGGATAAGGGGAAATGAGAAAAGATAAATAGATGTGCAAAAGGCACTAGGTATTTAGCAACTTGTAAGAAAAAGTTGCATTTGTCTGCAGTATTTTCTTGGTCTCCCTGGCCACAGTTTTTGAGAGCACTGCTATCAAGCAGGTATTTACTACAGTACTGATTTCAGCGGTGGGAGCTGGAAACAGAATGAAAAGAAGGGCTCAAACTCACAGTCAGATCAGCAGATTGCATCGCCTACATGAGCCATGATAATGGACTACGGCCCACCAGCAGCCCTCTGCAAGTGCGGGGTAAAGCACAGCTTCAGCTACTTTCAGTGGGACATTTAGTGACCATATTCATCTGCTGGTTCTTAGCTGAGAGGGTGTCTGGACAAGATCCAACAGCTAGACTTATTTTCGGATGAAAATTACCTATCCACAATTACCTACATCATGTGCACAAACATGATAAACTGAACACAGCTCTTCCCACCTTTTGCTGGTGTGCTGTTGGCAAAAACCATTCTCATCCTTTGTCTGCATCTCTTTTCTACTTAATGTCAGACATTTTGACATTTGCAATTGTATTGACCTGTCCAAAAGCAGTAGGACCCCTCTGCTTTCTTTCCCAGCAAACTGTAGTACCTAGAAAACAGTGGCAAGGCAGTCTGCCTGGTACCTTTGAAAACAGTTTCTACCTTCTGTCTTAATGACACCCACCTGAGACAGTCATAGACAGAATGATAGTGAGAGCTGTGCTTGTGCTTCAGGGCCGGGATGGAGCCATCCTCTGCAACGCCTATGAGCTCTTTGGAACAACCACCTACATGAGGGCAAGTATATTGTCCTGTCACTTTTGGGTTCAAATGTCAAGCCATCCAAAAGTAGCCTCAATCAGGCAGCTTCAGTTTCACCTTCTAAATGGGGGTTTGTGTCTTTTACAAAGCAATCTGTGCAGAACTTTTTGAACTCAGCATAGTCATTCACTTGTTTCCCAGCAGTTTTTTTAAGGACTTCTTGGCCTTAAGACTTTGGTACTTCCCAAAGACATGTCAGTGAAGAAGACAGAAATATGTAAATGCAGGAGAACTTTCTATTAAGGGGATTTCTTGATCTTGATGCTGTAAGTCCCAAACGCATAACAGGAGGCACACAGTTGGGTGATGAACAGAGACCAGAACAGTTCTGTAGCCAGAAGGCCACAAGACCACTCTGTGGATTTGGATCACAAGGGAGAAGCCAGAGATGCTTAAAGGCACAGCTGCTTTGGGCACAAAGCAGCATCTTTACATGGTCCTACTTGCCAGTCTTAAAATAGCATAAGGTGGAAAGTATCAGCAGAACTGTACAAATATCAGAAAATGTCTCTTTGTAACTGATTGCAATAGCTGGCATGAAAATGAGAAGCAGGCAGAAAAAATTAAGGAGGGTGGAATGAAATGGTGACGTGGATGTTCCACACCACAAATGAGGCAAAAATTGTTTAGAGGAGGGCATGACCACAAAACCCACAGCTCCTTCAGGAGCTGTGCTGACAGGAGCTTGCATGCTGCCTGCAGAGTGTATACCAAGGCGGCTGCCAAGAGCAGACCTGAGAACTGCAGGCAGAGCCAGGAGCTCAGCCACAAGTGAGGCCAATTATAAATGAGGGAGAAATAATTTAGACAGTTGGTGGTGTCCATCTGGCACTTAGTGACTAACCAGCCAGCCCTTTGGCCAGTCATCTTGACAGCCTGCATTTCCAACTGTCCTTGTCTGGTGGTAGACATAACGCAGTCGATAGCATTCCAGCACCCAGAATATTGCTGTTGTTCTCAGTTTTTATGCCATATTTCAAATAAAGGCTTTTTAGTTTGATTTTATTTTCGGTCTGTCCATTCCAAAGCACCAAGACAAGTTTCCTAATTTTGAGCTGACACATTAATGTGATTACTCTTCAAGTTTTGAGTTAGAGATACACTTCAACATTGGCTTACATCCAAGTGTTCAAAGCACTGAAACTACATACACACCTAGAGTTTGATACCTCTTGCTTAAATTCAAGGCTTTGAGTACTGCTCTTTCATCTACTGCCTGATTGCTTCAACTATTAATGTTCGCAGATAATGAATGTTCAAACAACATAGCTGGAAAAGTGTTCATAACTATACACCAATTGGCATGGATATCACAGGAGACAAGCTTTCAAGAGCACCTTTACCACTTTTAAGCTGTTTTTGTACATCTTAGATGGCACCTACAGATGTCTCCCGCAACCTGCAACTGGTCAGTAATTTCTTAACTTCCCATGTCCTGAGTGTGTACACACTTGCCTATATGAAGTAAATTGGGAAATGGGCCTTCCCAATATTGTGGACATCTGTGAAGTCTTTGCCCTTGATCTCATGTTTTAGACAAAGCAAATTAAAATGACCCATCAGTGCTGTAAAGCAGATTTTTGCAATGGTCGCGTATTTATTATTACTCATTCTTACAAGAACTTACTTTATTTGAGTGCCTTGTTCAAATACCAACATAAAAAGCATAGTAGACACAGAAAAGAGACAAGGGGGTCAATTGTACATGTAAGATCAAGAAAGTTCATGGTTTTGCCAAAACTCAGCAGAGGTTTTCTCTGTCCAGGATCCCTGAGCATTAGGAAGACTGAGAGACTCAAAACCAGACAAAATAACCACTTAGACTTTAGGAAATCCCTGAAGAATTTTAGCCTCTTTTCTCAAGTTACATAGCAGAAATTTCCAGAGATGTGACATGGGCCATCTCCCCTTGCTAGCCCCTCCCTCAATACCATCATTCCAGGCATAGAGATGGTTTGCGCAGTCAAGGAGACCTGTGTGAGGGAGGTTCATCATAGTCCTGGGATGCACTGAAACCACAGGAAGTGTGCTAGCTTCTCATGACCAGCTAGCCCTGGGATCACAGCCAGAAACCCATCAGGCTATACTTGGCTTTCTTCAGCTTGCTGCAGAAAGGATAGTGAGCCAACTGCAAAGTAATTTATTGGGAAGTAGGGAGTTACCACACTGTTAGATGCTTTGACATTCTCCTCTTTGATATTTACCCTCAGAAAGGCAGTCCTGTGCCATCTCCCTGCTATGACCAGCTTGAGATCAGCCATCAAAACACAGACCCTGGCACGGCTTTAGAAGTTCTTTTAAAATGAAAGATTTATAACCCTTTTAAAACCCATCCCATTCTACAGATACTCTACTGGCTGCTTTTTGTGCCACTGAACCAAATCAGCCCAGATATCTGCATTATCCTGATTCTGAAGCTCTGTAGCTCTTGGGAAGTCCGAGGTCAAGAATTTCACCCCTCTGTGACCCACGCAGGCAGGAAGTCATCAGCTGACTCCTACCACAAACATGCAGCACAAAGTCAAGGCAAATTTTCAGCATTCCACTGTTAAAACTGTACTTCATTCCAAGTTTTCATGAGCCAGCAAGGGGGACTAGAAGAGCATTGTCACATTATTAAACATGATCTCCTTTTTTTTTTTATTTGAGCTCCAGTACTGTGAAGGTTCAGATAGCAATGACTCAGGTCTGGCTGATGTTAGGTAATGTGGAGCAAAGGACTGGAAAAGGAAGCCTTATGTAATATCAAAGCAATTATTCCCACTCATTTCTTCATTCACATAGCTCTGTAGCTGGCTCCATTCACCACTACAGTTCAGCAATACCATCACACTTCCAGGGATCTCTCTGAAGATTCATAGATGCTGTCCAAGAACAAACTCATTCTTACAGTCTGTCCACAGCATGGAAAGTTGTATGAGATTGTACATGAAATCCAAAGATGTGCTCATGATTACCTGACCAGTTGGGATGGTATAGGAAATGGTAAGCTGTGATTTCCCATGAAGACTGAAACAGTGCCCAAAGGAGTGCAGCATCCAGGTCTTTTGTCCTTCATGCTGCAGGTAGATACTTGTGAGAGGCATCTGAAAAAAAAAATTAATCATGAACTTCAGAGAGTTAAAAAAGGCTGTGTGAAAGGCCTGGATAGTTATACCTCTTCTGGTCCCCTAGTGGTGTGGTGGCATTAGACCATTGCAGAAGAAATCCTGTATGCTTGGAAAGTGAAAGCCAGGCTCTGCGTGACAGAGATAAAACTAGAGCCATTTATGTTCAGCATACAGCCAGCTCTCTATATAGATCCCAGGATGCTGTGGACTTGCTGCTTTCACCTAACCTTCTCCTTCTCCAGGGGTGGCAAGCAATATCTTGAGCTGGAATTCATTCATCATTTTACGGTATGATTTCATTCTTGCCCAGCTGAGAACAGCCAGTGGGAAAAGGAACTGTGCTTTGCACATTGAGATGGAGTTACTGCCACAGGTCCACCTTCCCTGACCTTGTATGCCAGAAATTAGTGCTGGGAGTCTGTGAAAGGAATGGCACATGTGCCCAAGAGGACCGGAGGCCTCCCCTGCCGGTAGTAGCAGCACCACCCACCAGCCCAGTGAACACTCAAAGAAAATGACAAGAACAATAGCAGGAAATGTCTAAGGGTGGAAACAACAAACCAAACACAGCCCAAGTTTCTGGGGGCTTCCTGATTGGCTTGATTTGCCTCAGCAGGAGCACTTTGGATAACCTTGGAACTACCCCACCAGGGCAAAGCCTCTCCCCAGTGAAGCTGTGTTTGTTCCAGAGGCTTTCTGGGATATGGGGATGTTTGCTGCCCAGCACTAATTAATAAACAAGCACAACATAAAAGCCCTGAGGTAGATCAGATGGAGGAAGCAGGATCAGGATACTGGAGTCATCATGCTCAGGGTGGCAGCAGCTTGATGCATCTCTCATTGCTCCCAGTGTAAAGTCCATCCATTCCCATGGGGCCTGTTCCTTGCCTCGCATCAGCCTTCACCCTAGAAAAATGAACTGTGAGTTCCTGTAAGTGGATGACAGCAGAGGACAGATTTGCAAAGCCCAGATCCAAGAAATTGTTTGTATCAAGAAACAAACAAAACAAGTTACAGCTCCTACTGGGTGTTCCCCTTCCTGCTGCTCTTTTTCTGTTCCTATTGGCAAGCAGTGCAGGGGAATGGATCTGTGTATTTTTAAGGGTCATGTAATATGGGGAATTTTTAAAGGGACTTAATAAAGTTCAGTGCCTGACGCATACTGACTGTCAGCTGCACATACCATCTAGTTCCTTTGTCAAGGACTGCTGAGGGCATTTACAGGTTGAGGCAGTCATGACTAAAGCACAGCACAAAAGGCAAGGAAAAATATGTTCAAAAATGTCAAAGGGAGGCAGATGGGATCCCTGTCAGTTGCAGCTTTTTGTGGTAGTTGTGCTTTAATAGCCACAGGAGAGAAGAATAATCCCACCATTATAAAATTTTGATTGGGTTTTCATGAATTTTCTGGGGTTAATTTTCATTTTTAATACTGTTCTCAGACTAAATTCAGTCAATCACATGGTTCACTTCAGGTCAGAATGCGGATGCTGGGCAATGCTTTTTGCACCAACAAGTAAGATTGTAAGCACCATTTTCCTTGAAACAGCCCTTTTAAACCACCACAACAGGAAGCAAATTTATAATCCCTTGTTTGCACCAGAAGTCTGTTACAAAGTCTGTGCAGTTCTTAGCAGCAAACATAAGTCAAGTCGAACCAAAATCATGGAAATCTCACAGTGAATATAATTAATAATACCGGCTAAGGCATCCACTAGGGATAAGCATGAGCTGAAGTACAATTGGGATCTATTGTATTGGCAAAATGTATTGGATCAAGATGGTGGAAGGGAGGCAAATTTACTTGCTGGAGAATACAGCAAGTATACAAATAGATAGCTATGGCCCATGATTGCTGGTTTTGCCAACCCTGCTTTTCTAGTTAGTAACTGCAACATCTTCTCATTGCCACATGAAAGACTCACTCGCATGTGCTTCTATACTGCTAAATGTTAAACGTGGTGGGGGCAGGGAGGCATTCCAAATAGCCCAAAATGGGAACTCTGCTAGGAGTGTAGTCCTGGTTCCCAGAAATAGAAAACATGCTGCCACTGACTTAGGATGGAGGCAGTGCTCTGCCTAAACAGAAGAAAAGACTCCGCAGAAGTTTGAGTGGAAATAACCTCTGCAGGAATTTAAGGAAGAAAAGGAAGGGAAGGGAGAGAAAGGGAAGGGGAGGCAGAAAGGGAGGAAGGCTCTACCAGGAAAAAGTTTGTCCTTCACTCTAGGTATGCTCTTGAGTTCTGCCAGGCACACCTCTTGTGCTACGGCCTTTGCCCCTGCCCTTCGCTGCAGCAGCCCATGGGTGGCTGAGAAGCACAACTCTGCAAGAATTGCTGTGCATGCCCCTCGTCAGCTCCCTGCAAAGAACAGATGGGAGCCCAGAGAGCACCTCCCCAGGTCTTACAGGCAGACAAAATAGCTAGTTGAGGAAAAAGCTGCCGAGACCTGAGGACCAGACAGAAGACAACATGCCATCTCCAGCCCTAGCTAACAATGTTTCCTTTAAAACCAGTCTCCCCTGTGCTCTGCTTTTCAATGCAGCACTGCCTGCACTCTGAGCTTGCAAAAATTTATGGCATTTGTGCTGTAACCCCTTCAGAAATAAGCACCACATCTACATGTCTTTCGAACTCTTCCAGGAATAATGTGTGCACCACTTCTGTGGTCAGCCTGTTCCAATGGTTGGCAGCCCTTTCAGTGAAGAATATTTTAGATAGGATTTTCATCCTATCTAAACATCCTCTGGCACAATATGAGGACATTTCCTCTTGCCTTGTGGCTTGATACCTGGGAGAAGACACTGATCTCCACTCTAACATCCTTTCAGGTGGTGGCATAGAGCAGTGAGATCTTTCCTCCTTCTAGAGTCTTCCCCAGCTTTGTTGCCTTTCTCTGGACACGCTCCAGCAACTCGATGTCTTTCTTGGAGCAAGGGGCTCAAAACTCAGCACAGGACTTGAGGTGCAGCCTCATTGGTGCCAGGGAGAGGGGGACAGCCACTGCCCTGGGCCTGGGCCTGCTGGCCAGGATGCCATTAACAATTTTGGCTCTCTGGGCACACTGCTGGCTCACATTCGGATGGCTGTTGACCAGGTGGGCTCAGATGGGTGGTTGACCAGCACCCCCAGTTCATTTTCTGCAGGGCATCTTTGCCATGTTCATGTTCTGTCCTGAGCACCCTGTGAGCCTTAGCAGCTCATTTCTCATCTGACACTGTAAATCAGAGACAAAAGGCACATTCCCAGTTTGTACATGGGAGGCCGAAATCTCTTCAGAGAAAATACTTTAGGTCTTGTTTTTTTGTTTCATTTCCCTTCGCTTAAAAAGTTGATGGAGATTTTCCAGGCCTCCTGCCTTTCCTGTAGGTAACTCAGTGTGCATCTCCCGTGTATCAGTATGTACAGAATTTGCAGAAAAGCATCCTCCTTTCTTGGCAGCTTGCAGTGTGGATACTGCGTAAGGTCATGCATTAATTTTGGTCGTACATCTGCACTAACCTTGGGTAACTGCAGCAGCTAGCACTGGTGCATGATGGAAGAATGAGCACTCAGCCGTCATCCCCCAATTGCTCTCCCTCTATTTCTTGGATCTCTCCCAAGATATAAATAACACAATCCACTGTACAGCTGAACTGCTGGCATCTGTTGCTAAACCTAAATGAATTTCATGCGCATAGCTGCTACAAGCCAACAAGCTGTTTTTCACAGGGTTGGCCACACCTGTGTTGCTTTTTAAGTTTCTGGGTGCATGCTGCTGTGTACAGGGACTCTGTGCTGGGGAAAATTGTGTTTGCAACCCTCCTTCACCTGGAGCACATCTTGCAACACAAGAAAATTTAATGACCAAAAGCCACACTGGTATGGTAGTCCCTTGCACTCTTGTGTGTTCTCAGATATCCCAGGACATCTGTCCTGGTGCTTGTCCTGCCGATTTTACTTAAAGCCATGGGAAAGCAAGCAGGTTCCTGCAGGATTCAGTGTCTTTCCTGAGTCGTTGTACCTTTAAATTGCAAAGTACAGCATGTATCCTCTCTCAAATGGCTGTTTTATCTTCCTTGCCTTTCTCCTGACATCCCAGTGAGTACCAAACAATTAAATACAGACGATGCATCTCTGTACTTGCAATGTAAGTCTGTCTGTTTTCTGATGTGACAACCTGTCTGTCTAGAAAACGAAGATCTGCATGTCTGGTTCTGTGCAAGCCAAGCATTTTATATCAGTTGTGGCTCTTACTTCATTTGCCTTAATATTTTGGACACTGGCCTGTGAAGCTCCAGAGCCAGGAGGCCTGGATCTGGGAGGAAAGAAGAAAATGAGAGTAATGGTAAAGAGGAGAGAGAAAACCCAGCTTCACCAGGAAGAGCCTAAATAATAATTTTTCTCTTACCTGTCTGGGCCAAGAAACCAGAACATCCGTGCCATTTCTTTTAAATACAAGTGGTCCAGAGTCTGGATGACTCAGGAGCCAGACGCTACAAGGGAAGGTTAAGGTATCAGGGTGTTTACTTGACTGATCAGGGACTTGGTCAGATCTACCAGGTTCTGTCTGGAGCTTGGTCAGGAGCACAAACAGGAGCTTCCTGGTCCAAACACCATTATAAGCACACACAGAAAATAAGTAGACTCTGCTCTTTCACCTCTTTGATCACCAGCCACTGGACTGGGTTCAGAACAGGTCTTTTTTTGAACTTTTTTCCCCCTTTGTTCGCAAAGGAGGGTCAAGCCATGTACTCCTCTTCTCTAAGGGCAAGCATCCAAGGCATAGTGATTCACTGATTTCCAGTCAATGATCTGCCATCTCCTGAGTCAGTGGGAAGTTTTTAAGGTTGCAATCTCACCCAGGCTGGTAACATCTCTCTTCCAGAATACTGGAAGAACTGAGTTTAGAAAGATTTACACTGGTAAAAGTCCAAAAACAAGTGTGGGCTGTAAGTGCCATGAGGGCAAAAAGTTATGTGTTACAGTGATTTGAGGAAATCATACCAGGTTGTGATAGCATTTTAAGAAGAGAAAGTTAGAGGAAGAGCCACACCAGAGTGCTGAGGGCTCCCGTATTTGAGAGATTTAATGTTGTATCAGGCAAACCTGATTGGCTAAGTTAATATGCAAGCATTGTTGATTTGGCAAGGAAAGGGGCTCAACTGTATAACTTCTTCAATTACAGGTCAAAAAACTTGCATTACATTAAGTCTTCTATATCCAGAGCAGGCAACATTGTAGTAGTTAAATCAAAATAAAGGTTGTTGTGTTTTCCACCTCATCCTGCTTAGCTCAAGATGTCCTGTGGCCAATGCTTGCCTTGGTCACCTTGGTTTGTCTAGCATGGCTTAACCTCATCCTACACTAGGCAGATGGAGAATATCATTGTACTGCTCTGTGTGTGTGTGTGTGTGTGTATACACATTTACTTCAGATAGCAAAGTGAATTGTGGAGTTTTACTTCTCTTCTCAGGTGGTACTGGGATGCAGCTTTTTCCAGGTGGAGGGCTTTTTCCATTGTTTCTCTTCTCCTGTGTTCATCAAAATTGATGTGGACTATCAGAGCAACTCATTCAGCATCATGTCTGAATCTCATATCCAAGCCCTGGTTGGCAATGAAGGATTCCCAGTTTTTCAAGTCATGGAAGTTTTGCCTTTTCAAAGATGTTAATTAAGTTTGCAGTTCTTGAATTTCAGCTGCACTCTATAAACAACAGCCTGTTCAAAATCGTAAGATATGCCCTGCCAGCTTTCCTCTTTGAAAGTGAGCTGTTCAAAAAAGGATGAGCACTGCAAAAAGACTAAACCAAGAGGCACTGAATTACTCAACTCTGAAATCCCATTTCAGCCTGCAACAGATCTGAAGTCAGGCAAGTTTTTTGCCATCAGCACTGGCTGTGTGTTGATACAGAGTGACATCCACAAATGGTCTACTGGCTTCAGCAACAACTGCTGCTGTTTGCTAAGAAAACTAAGCCAATGCGGAAAATAAACTGAAGATTATTTTCCCCCTCCCCTACAGCAGACAAAGGGTACTGTTCACAGCTGTGGCATGTAGATTTCAGCTCCAGTTTCATAGGCATGCTGTCTTACAGACAGGTTGCTGGTGCTTGACAGTTGATACAGGTAACAGGAAGTTTGTCAAGGGCTGAGGTGCAGGACTAGGATCCAGTTATGTTGGTTTAGAAGACTTACATATATTTCAGGGGCACCCTCTGCCCTTGCAAGTTCATTTTCCAAGGTTGTTCTGAACCTGGGTAAGCTAACAGGTACCCTGCTGCCCCTAAAAGAAATGGAAATGAGAGGCCCAAGGACGGGAATTTTTGCCTGCAAACTTCTGTGGAAGGCACTGTACTGCCAGGACAATGAACCTCCCATGTGAAGTTTCAGTTTCTGGTTTTGCTGTGTGATTAAAAGATACCTGAACGCAAAATCCAAAGGTATAGAGAGAATGTAGATATCAGTTTCATCCCTTCAGGCAAGCACAATTATTCCTAAAGTTGGTGTCTAATTCTCTGTTCAGTAAATACCAGGGGTTTGTTGCAGTGTTCTGCTTGTGAATATGCCATTTTAATACTGGCTGTAACACCTCATGATGTTCAGCTCTGAGAGACCTGATACTAATTACTGTTTTATTTGTGGCCTTTATATCAATTTGATTTATAGTATCAGTCAAGCAATAGCAAAATAATCAGTTAAAGTTGAACCATCCCCCACTCCACATATGCATCCTTCACCTTTTCCCTTCAAGTGTTTACTGTGATTAGGTCTTTCCTGTTTTTCTCTTAAGTTCTGAATACTTGTATGCTTTCCTTGTTAGTCCTGATGAATGTTCTTTTTTACACTGACATGCCAGTGTGTATGCTGCAGACATAATTTTTATTACATTTCTGCTTTCACTGCAGAAATTGCATGAGTATTTCTCAGGTACAACTCCAAATGCATAGTTAGCACAGGCTAAAGACTCTGGTCCATAAACCTACAGCTGTTCTCCCTGTTTATAATGCTGTTACCCTCCTACCTTGAAAAACAAAACACTGCTAAGCCAAATGTAGATATCCCTAGAAGTCTGTGTCTGCCAGAGTTAATTAGCTGGATAGAGAAGGCTGTTTTCTTCAGGCATGGTTCTGCTGACTTAGGATTTGTGTGTTCACATCAGTGTGACTCTGCATCAGCATCTGCATTCATTCTGTGAATGCCCCACAGAACCATGCTCAGGGTCTCTCCTGGGGTTGAGGAAAGGCATCTTGGACACAACAGCCTCTGCTTTTAAGCAAAGAGGAAAATTATAGGCCAAGTTTGTCGGTTTCAACATCTCAGTGTGGGAAACAGAAAAAACAGGAAATCCTTCACCTGAGAAAGTGCATTCAGCACCTTCAGAGCACAAAGCAGAGTCCTGTATCCAAGCACAATGTTTGCTGGCTATTGAGTGCTAAATGTAAATGCACATGTACGTGTACCACAGGTCCAAACCTTGCCTTCTGCCTCCTCACCTCTTAGACCTCCCAGCTTAACTTCCCTTATTGTCACTTAAAATACAGTATTTTGTCCTGCCTAACAGCTCTTGTGGTCTATATCTCTGCATCTCTTCAGGAGAACTCATATGCTGTTTCTGCCTCTTGTCTTCTCGGAAGCTGCCCTGGCTGCCTTGTCCACAGTCATGTAGTGCCCAGTTAGGTCAAAATCCCACCAAACACACAGACCAGGCTTTCTTTATCAATCTGGTACATCTCCTTCCCCTGCAGTACTGTAAGGTTCTGGTCTGAATTTTGTAGGTCTTAGTAGCAACAGAGTCTAAAAGAGAAGGCCTGTAAGTAGCCTTATAATATATTTTTCCCCCATTGTTCAGGAGTTTCAAGACTCAACTGGGAAGAAGCCATGATCATCATGGCCTGATCACAGCTGGCTCTGCTTTGCACAGAAGGTTGGGCTGGAGACCTCCCAAAGTCGTTTGCAGCCTTTATTATCCCAGAAGCCTGTAGTCTTACTAGCTGAGGAATCTGGGTCTCCCACATGACAGCAAAATGCACTGTCCAAAAGACAGCATCCTTTCAGCTGTTTGTGGTTCCTTCCTCTTCAAAGCAGGGCAGCACTGTTAACATGAGAAGGAAAGTCACTTAGCTTCCTAGCCTATACAAACAGCCCCCCATGAAAATCCTCTTACACTCTTGGATGCTTATGGCAGCCATCCATTAGAGAAAGCTGCAGGACAGACAAGCAGCAAGGCAGGTTTGGGTTTCTGAGTGACAAAATTTCCCATTTGCTTCTGTGATAGTTGGGAAAATAGGACTCTAATAAAATCACTGAAACAAAGCATGGCTTGCCCATGCCACAGCAACCCCAGACCCTCTGATCCAATTTTCTTCTTATAGAAACAGTTTAGCAAATCTCAGTCATCAGCTAGCTGCCTGGACCAATGAAGCAGAAGTACTGACAGTCTATTTTATCTTCTGCCTTATGTGAATCTGCATTTTTTTTCTTAATTTTCTTCCCTAAAACACTTCAGATATTGCAGTTGTTTATGTAACTGGCCATCTTTCAAAGGTCAACCCAAAATCTGCTAAGTCTGCTAAGGAACAAGGGAATTACAGAGTTTCCTTGCCAGGTGTCAAATGACAATTAAGGCATATCCTTTTTAAACTGGGCTAGAAGAAAGGGACATTCTTTGATATTTAACAGGTTTACACAGGAAGAATGTAAGGTCTTTGTGTATATATGTATGTGCACATGTGCACTCTGAATTAATTTATTACTCCATTATACAACATGTTGCTCAAAACAGATGTGATACTAGTGCATTTATTTTTCAGACCAAATTCACATGACTCTTTTGTGTGTTACTATCAAAAAATCAAGCTCTTCTCCTTACCATTGAGCAAGTCTGATTATATGAAACACCAAAAAAGTAAACCATGCAAAACAACCTTCAGTTAGTTTGCATTATTTAAAATTTTGCATTGCTGGACCATATGTCAAAAGACAGCCCAAATAAGTGGTGAGAACTCTACATTCAAATTTTTCAGGGAGCTCTATGGTACCCACGTGGGTACTAAAGAATATATACAACAGTTCACATAGAAACTCTGACCCTGAGTATTTATCTTACCTCAGCAGGCATGGCTCAACCCTGAGGCCTAGAGAGTGCAAATTAGAGTCCAATAAATTTAGCAACAATGTAAAAAGCAACCTCCTGTGGATTCCAATGTCTGGTATATGAACCCTGTGCTATGAAACATGTATATTCTCATGAATTATATGTGTTTTTCCTGCATTTTTTCTTCATTCTATATAGAGCCTGACTCTCAGTCTGTCTTTACTGATTTCACTGAGAAAAAGGCAATTTGCCATGATAGGATGAGTTTTATGCATTCTTCAGTGCAACACAGGAGTTCTCTAACAGCTTCATCCATGTTTCTAAATCCTGGTAGCTCTGTCTCCATATTTATCCTCTTCAGCAAGTTGTTGTCAGTATCACTTCTAAAAAAAAGTAAAAAAAGGATTCAGGAGAAAAAACAAACAAACAAAGAAAAAAAAACCCTGAGAACAAAAATCAGAACAACTGTATGTCTTGTCAAAACAGAATAACATAATGTCTCATCTGCCCAACTCATTTTAATGTTGAGGGGAGGCTGGCACAAAGGAAGCAGAAACTGAGGAGGTGAACCAGGAGGGGGAAAACCGAAAGAGCAAGCAGTCAGTAAGTAAGAAAACATGGATCAAATCAGTTGCTATCTGTGCATGTCCAAGTGCACATGTGCCTGTGTTAAAAGCAAACTTTCTCTGCAAGACCAAACAATTAATGGCCTTCTCCAATCTGAGCTGGTGTACAAAAAATTAGTGATTTATGATGACCCCAAATTACAAGGAGTTTACTTGCTTATAACCATGCATCAAATGAGTTGCCTCATATACTCAGTTTTGATTGTCATAAACTACTAACTAATGTCCACTTCATTTGGAAAAAAAAAAGGGCTTCTTTCCTCTCCCTGTATTTTATTGTTGTTGACTTCTACACGCCCCCATTTTCAGCTTCTTACCATATGAAATAACAAGCAAAATGTACTGATTTACAGAATATGCATCCTGAAAATGCTGCTTAGTGATTCACTGGGGAAGAAGTGAAATATACCAGTAAACTCTGACTTACCCAGCCACACAATTTGTTTTCACCAGTCAGCACAGCAAAATATTTCAAATGTCTTTATCAGCAACATACAAATGTATGTGAATCTACAAATCATACCAAGGGATAGAGAAGGAAAAGAAGGCACCTAGCTGGGGACTTCTAAGTTCTTTAATTCAGCAAGAGTGTGGCGAATGCCTTACCTGAGTGACAAATTAATTTTTCACTTCACCAGGTATTTTTAAAAATCAAGATAAAAAGTCAATACAGAAGAGGATATTTTGAAAAATTTCTGGATTACAACATGAGGGGGAATATTCATCCTGGATCAAACTGTTCCATTGCAGCAGAACAAAATACTTAATTACTTTTTTTTGATCTTTTATGTTTTGTATTGTTTTGGAGGAAAGATCAAATGGATTGAAGCAGTACTTTCCAACACTTCATTTTAAAATTATTGCAATTAAGCCATTTCAACTTAGTGATTGAGGATGTTACTTTAATGGCAGTTCAGCAAATCACCATGACTCTGAGACTGTTAAACATTTGCACACTTTAGGAGAATAAAATCTGCCTTTTTCTATCTGCAACAACTTGAGCCTCTAATACCTTTCCCTTCCTCTAATGAAAAGCATTATCAGTAAGTGCCACAAATCTTTCATCACCATACAATTAAAAAGTGAGAAAAAATTTCCCAGGTGGGTGCCTAAAGTTAGAGCCCTGCATCTATATTTAAACACAAGAATTTCATAAGAAACTCAACCTGTCAGATCTGTCAAAGAAGCAATTCCTCCTTCTCTCCTCCCTACATCATCTTCTCCATGCTATCTGCCTTGTGATTGAACAAGCATTAGTGGAGTCCTGAGCTGATCGAGGCTGGAAAAGAGCAAAAATGTGTCTTTTAGTGTGGATCAGTGTCCTGATCCTTCATTTGAAAAGTGGTGGCAGAAAGGCAGGAGCAAGCAGCCATGGGTAAGGAAAGTACTGGGTGGTGCTGGTTGTGTCTCATTCAAGGAAATATGGTTCAACAAGCTATGAGCAGCTACAGATCTTTTGGTAGAAAAAGGAAGTTTTAGATAACTATCCCTGTCCAAATGTATTCATCTTGACTTATTTTATATATGGGTTTTTTGTTCTTTTTTTTGAAAAGTGAGAAAACAAAAACAGTGGCACACATAAAAGGAAGAGAGTGGGAGGAAAGAGGGAATATTCCTGCATCTGCATAAATCATGTCAATTAAAGGAGGTTTGAGTTAAAGTAATGGAGAATCTAAGCTCTATAAAAGCATGTTCCAAATCAAAATCAACTCATCTTAAGGTGTGAGGTCTTGGCCACTAAGTCTTGACAAGAGAAATGAGAGTGCTGTGTGTTTACTGCCTAGCAGAGTACATTTATTTTCTAAACTGTCTATTTATTTTATTACCCAAAGTCTCTGGGACCCCAGTGTCATGCAGTAACAGTAGAAAGCACAGACAGCTATCCCAAAGGAGAGTGGGCAAAATAGGGGTTCAAGAGAACCTGCTACCACAACTGGTTGACTGCCAGTTTCCAACAACTATTTGCAGTTTCATTGTCTGGAGTATGGAAACATTAGAAGACACTTATTCCTCTAAATACTACTGCATATTCGTAGTTAAATCCTGCACTGTGATTTCTAAAATGAAAGTAAAAATCAGAAAAGTTATGGGAATTGGAGTAAAGGAATACTGAAGTATACTTTTAGTTCATCTGTATATGCTTTTGCAGAAGTGGATAAGATAATCACCATTTTTCCTGTAAATAGATCTGTTTGTTTTACAAATAATTAATGGGCCCTTTGTGTGTTAGGAAATCAGTTGTGAATAATAAGAGACAAAGTTGTTTCTGATGACATTTGAAATGCCTAGTAAATGTCTAGAAAACTCTCTCTTATTGAACTAATTTTTATATTTTATTTTTGTGTGTATGTGCATGTCTGTATGTCTTCCACAGACTGGAACAAGAAATACAGAAATTAGAAAGTGAAGAATCACAAATATCTGCCAAAGAACAAATAATTTTGGAGAAACTAAAGGAGACTGAGAAATCCTTTGACAACTTGCAAAAGGTATTATTAAAAATAAAGACACTTGGGCGCAGATTGAAACCAAAGTGTACTCTTATCTCCATTTGGAAGCAGTAGTTGTAATTCATGCACTTAAGGAAAAATTGAGGGCAGCTGCAGAGCACCTAGCTTAAACCAGTATGAGCAAGACTAGAAAAGACATAGTGGCATCAGGTCTATTCTGGTTGGGTTTTTTGGGTTTTCCCTTGCATTCCAGCTTTTTGAAGAGGGATTTCAGCGGCTATCTCCCTATCAGAAGGAAACCCACATGAGGTTTAAGGGGGCTTTCAGCCCCCCTTAAAGATATCAGCAGGATCCTGAGAGTATTAAAAACTTCCCTGCTCTCATGGCATCCAAAAATGCCACTTCAAAACATTACAGGATGCAACAAAAGGCAGAGCTCTTCATCTAGTTGTACCATGTCCCCCTCCTCCAGTCTATGATGGCACGTAAATCCAAGGAGCAGCAATCACAGATACCCATTTAAAATTTCCAAAGAACTGTAAAAGCAAGCCTAGCATAAAAATCAAGATGTAAAGCAAATTAAACCCAAACTATTAAAGGTTTAACCAAACATCCTATTTTTTCCCTTCACAGAGTTTCTCCCACCAGGATGGTGGTAAGTGCCCTTTTATTATCGTATAGCTTTGGATTTAACACGAGTTGTTACCATAGCTTTGTTGCAAAGATTCAAAGAGTGGATTTGTTTCCTTCATTGTGTGTTTCTGATTTCTTACTAGAGCCATTACCTTTTCCTTTGGTATTTCTATAATGCAAGTACAAACGTCACTGTTGTAGTAAAACAGTATTGCTTTGGCAGAGTTCCACCTCTTCTTATGCTCACACAAAGGGAAAGAACAGCATGAATAATTTAAAGCAGACATCATACAATTTCTGTGTTACTGACCCCTTTCAGCGTGTGATAGCTCTGCACTGCAGACTCCTTCTCACCTCTCTGTGGTCAATCTTCTCCGTTGTGTGTGCTCATGCTCTGCTCATAACCAACTAAATTCTATGAGGACTATTCCTAATACAGAGGAACAACTATTAAAAACAGATTATTTCACTGATGAGCAATATTCTCCACATGATGATTCTTGCAGAAGGAAAACCTCACTTGGTTGGAGGAGGATGTAGTAATCCCTAGCTTATTAACTCAGTATCATACAAAGTGTGATCTATACAAAGTGTAGCTATAAATTTAGGTGTCTGAGTGAACAAATAATATTCATGGTTCCCAGGAAGCTGGAGAAACCCTTGTAGTGGCACCCCAGGATCCTTAGGACCCTGGAAGGATGTCATGCTAAAGCATCTGCAGATAATTATGAGCACCACATACTCATTCTCAGTACATGTCTTTGAACTGACAAAATAATGAGGTTAAGACTACCTCTTCCAGCTGCTGTCAACTGTACTGTGAATGTAGACGAGGAACATGTAGGATGATCCCAACATGAAAACAATGGGATACAATGGAAGTTACTATGTAGTATTTGAGCTGACTTGGAGCTGTCTTTCCAGATGATTATTATTACTTACTAAAGAGGGCTTTTTTTTTAAGTCAAAGACCTAGTTCAGAAATTTTCACTTCTGCAAGCAATATAATCCAAGATTTTTGTTAAATGCTATTGTAAAAAAAAAAATCCCAGATAGTATGTTCCATTGCAACAACTTACTCTTCCTTCTCTCTGAAGGATTTTAATTTGGCTACCACAAAGTGGTAATTGCAAATATTTTGTACCTATGCAGGGTTACACCATGGTCATTAGTAAGATTGTTAAATAGGAGCAGTACCTGCAGGAATTAGCAAACAAAGTGCTCAGGAGCTTTTATGACTCCTGCAAGGTGCAGCCTACATCTTCATGTGTCTTGTAATAGCAAAGGAACCAAAGGAATCCCCAGCTAACAATTATGAAGTGGTAGTTTCCCTGAAGGTATATAGCAATACAGTATTTCATTAGGTTCAAAAGGAGCCCTCATGCTCTCAAGATTTTCCCGGCTTTCAGTAGATCACTTCCTGACAGACTGAGCCAGAATTAAGGACAGCTTCTAATTTCTGAAAAGTAACAAAGAACTGCAAAAATATGCCAGAGTGAAGAGAGCAATCCATGCAAGCAAACAGAGCAGGGGGTTACATCCAAGTGAACCAGTGCGTCCTCCTCTCCTCTCCTCTCCTCTCCTCTCCTCTCCTCTCCTCTCCTCTCCTCTCCTCTCCTCTCCTCTCCTCTCCTCTCCTCTCCTCCTCCTCCTCTCCTCTCCTCTCCTCTCCTCTCCTCTCCTCTCCTCTCCTCTCCTCTCCTCTCCTCTCCTCTCCTCTCTCTCCTCTCCTCTCCTCTCCTCTCCTCTCCTCTCCTCTCCTCTCCTCCTCCTCTCCCTCTCCTCTCCTCTCCTCTCTCTCCTCTCCTCTCCTCTCCTCTCCTCTCCTCTCCTCTCCTCTCCTCTCCTCTCCTCTCCTCTTCTCTTCTCTTCTCTTCTCTCCAGAGGAAAAAGGTAGGACCCACTGGATAACCCAGGAAGGCTCTGTAAAACACAGACACAAACCAACAATGACCTGTTTGGGCAATTTCTTCAGCTGCTGCCACATCATGAAAGACTCCAAAGTCCATACATCTCATGTTTGTTCGTTGTGTCCCTTTACTGCAAATGCAGTGACAGTACAAACATTTTTTTTATCTCACCATTGTGTTCCTGTGTATAATTTCATGGTGACAGAGATTTTGAGTGTGCAGGAAGCATTACTAGAGGATGTTCAGAGCCCAGAGAGGTCCAAGCAAAGGCTATAAGAGAAGGGAAGAAGTGGTGGTGGGCACCAGTGACTGATCAGATGAAGCTCTGTGTCCTTCATAGCTTTCATAGAAAAAAAAAAGCTGTGTTTGGCAGTGAGAATTTCTGAGCTTGAAATCATCCAGGCACAATTAACACAAATTCTACATTTTTCAGGGTAGAAACACACTGCCTTCATAAATCACTGTGTAAGAGAAAGTAGAGCAGAAATGCTGAGGCTGGGAGCTGTGACCCTGTCGCCTTCAGTTGTGACTGTAGTGGCTTTCAGCTGACAAGCTCTCCATTAAACAAGGTCTGAGATGATGCTAGGCATTACATCATTTGTTGGTGCTCAGGTCTGCAGTCAAAACTAGGCATGCTGCAGTGCTATGCTGCAGGCACATCATGAACAAATGGAAAGGAGAGAACTTTTGCTCCATGTGTGTATGTTTATTTCTCAATGTATATATAAAATAAAAGGCATATGAAGATCTGATGTAACTCCCTTGTCTGCTGAATTTGCCTTAGAGGTAAATGCATCCTCTGCAATATTTGGCTGTTTGTATGCAAACTACTTGTTACTACTTCAGCCAACATACAGAAGCCACAATTACAGTAATTGGACAGTTTGCACAAGCCTCTGTTTGAATTTTGTATGTATTAGCATATATTTGGCCAAGAAGTGGTCCAGGAAACCTGACCGGAATTATTTAGTAATCAGAACATTGTTTAGAGACCCTTCTGGTTTTCTGTCCTCTGATCCTGACAAGCTGTGCAGCCCAAGAGCAAAATAGACCAGTGTGCCCTCAGAGGAGTAAAGTACGGCTCTTTGAAGAGTTCTTTCCACATGTCCTGTAGAAATTCATCAGCAATTGACTTTCAGTTGTAGGCTTTTGGTAACTTTTAAATTCAGTCTCCATCAAGAGCTGCCACAATTACAGCTCCTCTGGCTCCCTGAGTAAAAACCATTTATCACCACGCTTGGAGTGTGACACCTGAGTCAATTTCCTACCCATCTCACACTTGTGTCTTGGCCCGTAGAATAGTGTGGGAAACAGTGTCAAAAGCTTTGCTGAAGTCTAAATAAACATCATCCACTGCTGTCCCCCTGTCAACAGAAGATGTTACTATGTTGTAGAAGGTGATTAGTTTTGTCTGTCATGATTTGTCCTTGGAAAATCCATTATGGCTTTTCCCAATCATCTGCTTCATTTGGTTTGTAATGGTTTCTAGGAGGACTCATTCTGTCACTTGCCATGGGGACAAAACATTGTGCCTCCAGTTTCCCGGCTCCTCTTTTGGTCCATTCCTGTGGTATGACATTTTTGTCTCTTCTAGCCATCAAGGACATCCACTGAACCCTGTATCTTTCAAATATTATAGACAGTCTCCTTACAAAAATGTCAGGCATTTTCTTAACACTCTTGCATGTGGATTTATGGACAAAAAAGGAGAAATCTGCCTTGTTACTATTGTTAGTGACTAGCTTCCCTGCACTACTTCAGCAGTGGTCTTGTGTCTTTCCTTCTGCTTACTGCTCACAAATACTGAAGAACACTTCTTGACATTTTTTGCCAGCTTTAGTCCCAGCTGATCCTTAGCCTTCCTGACTGCATCTCTGCATCCTCCTAGCAAGGTGCTTGTAGTGCCCAGTGGCACTTTCCACAGCCAGTATGTCGCCTTCTCTGCTAACAGTTACACCTAACAGTTCATTGTTAGGGCAGGGAAGTCCTTTGTTGAGATTTCTTCCTTTGCCTTCGTAAAGAATAGACCATTATTGTGCTTTCAGCAGGCACTTTCAAATAACTCCCAGCACTCACAAACTCCTTTGACTTTCTTGGATGCTTACAATGGAATCTCTCACAGCTAGGCTCTTGGCATATTAAAGTTATCTCCTCCAAAATTTAAGGTCTTCATCCTACTACTGATCTTCAGTGTTCTAAGCAGGACCTTAAACTCCACAATGTTTGCTCACGGTATCCAAGGTGCCATGGGTTACCAGTGTAAGTCAAATAAATCTTCTTGGCTTGCAAGCAGTAAATCTAGCAATGTGCTGCTCCTAGTCAGCATGTTCACCATCTATAGGAACAAGGAGTCCCTAAGATATTCCATGAACTTGATGGATGGCATGTGCACAGTTTTTATTTTTTTTTCCAACAAATATGTGGGTAATTGAAGCCACCCATGAAGACTGGGCTCAGCTGGCCCAAGACTTCACTGTAAGGTTTTGTTGGCTTCATCATCCTGACATGGAGGCCAGTGCATAACACCCTCCTTAGTGATGACCCCTCTAATCATGATCCTAAGACATTAATTAAAGAGAACTGGCATGGTCTCCACAGCTCTCCTCTATACACACAAATATCTCTGTCACATAAAGTACAACTCCACTTCCTCTTCTTCCTTTCTTATCTTTTTGAAAATATTCTATTTGTAGCCATCCATTGTGGTCTCCTCATCATGTGAGTTTTCCCACCAAGTTTCTGTGATTCTTCCAGCATCTCTCACACTGGGAACAAGGCTCTAGTTCCTCCTGCTTGTTGCCCATATTATATACATTGGTATACGTGCACTTGAGATGGCTGCCCTTAGGTTTCTTGCCTTTAGAAAGGGTTGGGCAGCATTCTCTACTGCTCTGATAAATGCACTCACCCACCATATTGCTTACCGATGTACAAGTGTCGGCTGTGGACCCTGACCCCCAAGCTTATTTAAGGCATGATTCAGTAAGTTGGAGGCAGACTATTCAGCTTCCAGCAAAAGCCTCCATTGATGTTCTTACAAACATGGTGGGAGGGCCAAAATCACTGTTCTTCCTGATGCAGTCCTATGCAGACCCAGAGAGCTTTGTAGGTGGAACAGCCCTGCCCTGTAGGGAGTCAATATTTGCAGAAGACCTGCCACTAATTTTAGTGGTATGGGACTTTTTAAAGAGAATATGTCCCTTGGAAAATTAATCCATCTGACATTTGATCACAATCCTCCATGTGGGAGCTATTCAGAGCAACTCTGAAGGTTTAGCTTTGTGTGAACCTCCTTGAAGGATCACCTTGCCCCATATGTTTTGCCAAGCACTTGTCTGTCTATTAATCCAGAAAAGTGCCATACTCCGAAAATCCATTTTGTTGCAAGTAGTAAAAAAGACACAGAAGTAGTTTTATGTCATCCTAAGATATTAATAACTTACCAAAATTGAAATGAAGATATTGAGTGCAGTCTGTTTAAATGTTATTTATGTTCTGTCTTCTGGCATGTACAAAATGCTAATTTGCATCTGAACCACTCCTTGTAAAATTAGCCTCTTATATCCTTTTAAAGGTGCTTAATGGATGAGTCCTTGTTGCCAGTGAGATAAAGGGAAATAAGCGTATTTGCTTTGTTTGGAGGCTTGGTGGGGAAGGCAGCAACACAAGACAGGAGCTGGCAGAATCCACCAACCCCAACTTGTAGTCAAATACCCTATTTCTGACATGGGGCACCACCACTAGCTTCAGAAGGAACTATATGAGAACTGCACTGCCCTTCCAGCATTCCCTGCTCATGACAAGGACAGATTGGAGCCCTGAAGCTAATTTTTAAAATATTTCATTTTAATTAACATACAGAGAAGTATCTAAACTAATTCAATACTAGCAGCATTTGACGCTTAGCCTAGCACTGTCTCCTAAAGCAGGAGGGAAGGAAAACAAAAAACAGCTTACTAAGGTCCACAGATATCTACCACATCAAAGTGAGAGTTTCACCATCAAGCTGTACAACTGATTTTCCCTACTGCTAGATGTCAGCGATGCTCAGTTCCCCCTATAAGCACTGGGGTAAAAAAAAATATTTGCAAATAATTTTGCCTTCTGTGGTGTCCTTCCATGAGAACTGTACCCTATCCATGCCTATTGATCCTCATGAACTGCAAAAGAAGTAAGGATGATTAGTTAAGCAGTTCAAGCCTGCGTTGATTATGACATGTGACACATGTGACACATCTGTCACTCAGTTTGTACTGAAACTACTGTTCCGAAAGTACACTCTGTGGGATGAATAATTACTAAATTTGTGCTGTTTCCAGAACACAAGGTGCCTTCTTTCCCTGGACCAGAAACACAGTCCCCACTTCTTTGTTCTCAGAAATTACTTCAGTTTTCAATAATGCTCTACTCATTTGCTGATGGTATTTCCCAGAGCAACAGCCCCAAGCATTGTACCAATTTCTCATTAGAGGCAAGTGACCTTGCAAAAGAAAGCAGCTGTTGCTGGCCAGTGCTCAGTCAGCTGTGTGTCTTAAACAGCTATTTTTCCTAGATTCTACTGCTAAAAATACAAAACTTTGAGATACAGTATGCATGGAAATTATAAAAGTCCATTTGCCAAGTCTGCCATTTGTCCCCTGAAATATGAAATAAAAGACCATTTGCCTGGACAGGCTTGGGAATTTTTCCAATGAATCTGATACAAACTGAACTTATTTATATACTAAATTTGCGGGGAGATTAAATGAATTTATACTGTGCCTCTGTGCCTTACTTTTATGACACCAGAAGGGAGGAAAGAGGACTCCTTACCTGAGTTACCTCCAGTGGTCCCCTGAGCGATGCAGTTTCATCCTGGGGTCTTATTTTTCTGCATCCAGTAGCAGTGGTGGCCACCACAGACTGCTATGGGAGTAAAACCATTTCACTGATAACAGGCCCAATTTTCCTGCCAAAAAAAACTTCAGGATTAGAGGTGGTACATCATGTCCTTCCTGAGGACATTACCAGGTGTAGGTATTTTTTCTGGGATGGGTCATAGGGAATGTGATGAAAGTATCCTTAACCAGATGCAGTCAAGCAGGTTACAAGAGAACTTTTCTTTTTCTCTCTCATTTCACCAGTTCCCTTTTATGATCTGCACTGGTCACCCTCTCTCACCTGCTTATAGCAACAAGAGGCTTCAAGGAAGGGAGATTTTGCTTCCTACCCTGACACATGGACCAGGCAGTACCAAGGGCTTGACAAATCTTACATTGAACTGGTACCTCCTCCCCTTGGAGGAAAAAGAAGGGTCTGCTTCACACCAAATAGGATTTTATATTTGAACATAAATTTAATCATTTCCATACAGAGCTGAAAACATTTCCAGTTGATAGGAAAGAATGTGATTTTTTTCTTTTCTTTTTCTTTTTTTTTTTTTTTGGTCTGGCGCCTGAACTTTAAGAATTTAAGTCAGTTATTTGCATATCTCTCCTCTGAGCTCTGCTCTTAGCTCAGCCACTGAATTCAAGCAGAACAACAAATGCTAGTTATATTTTACCCACCCACAAAATATCTCCAAGGAAATACTTTTAAATTTATTAACATCTTTTCTAAAGTACACATTTAGCTTATGATAAGCAGCCATAATCTCAAATGTAAAACAAGTCAATCATTAAAGATAGCTTTCTACTAATTCAGGATTTATTAATGAACGATAGCATTGCAGCACTGGCAGGAGCATAATACTTAGTGAAAACTAAAACAGGTACCCTATCAATAACTTTATCAGATTTCATTATTTGCTAGAATTCAGCTTTAAGAACAAAAAGTGAAATTCTGATTCATTAATATTGAAAACAACTGGTACAAAAGAGCTGGCTTCTTATCCTATTCAGTCAGCACTAGCATTTTTAGGCTTTTATATCTCTATTTGAAATGTCATGTTTTCAGGGTATCTCATTTGGTTCGTTCCTTACCTTTCCCACACCACCCCCCATTTTAAAGCTCACCAACTTGATAAATCCAGAACCTCCTGACAAATAATTTTATGTGTTCATCTGACATAAGGTTTGAGTCATCTGGACCCATTCCCTCCTGCCTCAGCTAGTCTATTGAACACCAATCACAGGACAGTGACTTTGCACTTTGTTTGCTTTGATCCAATTATCTACTACAAAGCTCCAGTGACTATTGTCAGGGCTGACAACACTCTGCTGTCTAAGCAATGAAGCCACTGAGGCTCATAGCACAAATCTAACTGTTTCCTGTTCTCTGACACCAGATGCAGTAAATTACATTTACTCCCAGATCCCTGAACTCCCAACCCTCTATTCACGAACAGCAGAGCCAGTTCCTGGGTGGGACGGATCAAGCAGAGTAGCTGGTAAGTCTCAAGGAACAAAGTATTATAATACCAGTCCAATAGCCATGAACTCTTTTTTGTTATATTACTTTAATGAGTCTGGTGTCCTGATATCATTTAAATGCCAGGAAATACTGATTGATGTGTATTGTAAATAAGTCAAGGCTTTTTGAACTGCAGTGATACTGTCTAAACAAGGTAGCTAACTATAATAAAATACCATAGGAAACACCCTTTTTTTTTTTAAACATGGAAACATTCCGTTCTTTCCATCTCTGCTGGTACAAATACATAGTATTTAGGCTAAGGTTTTGTGTCCTCTCTTGTACCCATGCAACTCCAGACAGGCACTCACAAGACCACATGCATTCTTCAAATATTTATGTAATTTTTACTTCTTTGTATGCTATTCTTTCTTCTTGGGAAGAGGTGGGCTTGTTTTGTGCTTGGAGTCCTACAGAGAATTTTCTAACACTTATTTTTAAGGTTATATGTGTGTCTTAAATGTAACAAGACTGTTAGCTGTACATTTTTATTGTTTACAAATTTCTTGTTTTCTAAACAATGTACTCCCTATGTCAAGACTGAATTGCTGGTGGCTACCTAAGAGGTGTCCCAAGGAAAGGGATACAAGGTGGCTTACTTGAGAGATGGAATAGCCAGCATAGCAAAGCAATATCTGCAGCTAAGGCACTGTGCACAGCTATGAAATGTGTAATTTTTTCCATAAGTTCTGTTGCAAGACATTGCAAAATCTTTCCTTCCGCCAGTGCTTACCTTGATATGTCTTTAAAGCAAGCTTTTCTGTCTGTTTTGTGCCATTTTGTCGACAACAAGAAAGAAATAATTTCTTTCATATTTTGGATGACTCAGAAGCCTTGTTAATGTAGTCCTTGATAAATGTATCATGTGTGTGCAAAAAGTGTTCTTAAAGGTCAGCTGTAACCATCCATCTTAAAAGAGGCTCAAAGTGTAAGTAGATTTTTTTTTAAAGAAAAGCCTCTGAATCCACAAAGCAGGCAGAATCTAGATCCTTCTGTTGGCACGTTGGTATCTTGTCCTGAAGTGCTGCATCATGTTTCACTGTAATTAAAGCTTCTGCAGAAACTTGTGCATGTGAATACTGCCTGTCATCTTCAAGTACTGCTCTCAGTTCCAACTCTATTGTCATGTAGTTTTATATTCTATTAGTAGATCACATTTTGCAGTAAGTATGCTTGGTTATATAAAGACATTTTAGCACCAATGTTAGTTCATTTTGCAACTACTTTGACAAGCTGAGCTGTTAGGTCTTCTCACAGAGAACAAACATAATGCACACAGGCAGATAAGCAAAGTTCTGTTATTCACTTCTCTCATGGCAGTGCCTTTTACTGGTGAACAGCTTTCTAAGAAATTCATATATGTTTATGCATTTGCTTAGCCAAGTATCTTTAATGTGGTCCCTGGTTTGGTCATAAACCACATGTTACACCAATATCTAAAAACACTGCTGTAAAATCACAGTAGAAGACATGAAAATAAAATGTTGACAGACTCAAATGCTTAAGCAAATTAGCCAGAGTTAAAATACAAAAGGATCACTCCTGTTAACTTTCTAGGACATCATCCTCGAAGAAGTGATAGAATTTGTTGCCTGAAGTCTCCCTAATATATAAGACATTGTTACATCATACTACTCCATACCATAGATAAAAATATGTATCTTGCAACTCTTCTTAAATATAGAACCATAGATTTTTAGATTTGGTTTGGAAGGGACTTTAAAGGTCATCTAATTCCACCTGCCCTGCCATGGGCAGGGATGCCATTCACTAGATCAGGTTGCTTAGGGCACCATCCAGCCTGGCCTTCAAAAACTTGCAGGGATGGGGCATCCACAGCTACTCTGGGCAATCTGTTCTATGCCTCACCACCCTCTGAGTATTTAAATCTGCCCTCTTTCAGTTTAAAGCCATTGTCCTTTGTCCTGTCTGTATCTACCCTTATAAAGTCCCTCTTCCTCATTTTTATAAGCCTCCTAATGGTACTGGAAGGCTGCAATAAGGTCTCCACAAAGTCTTCTGTTCTCCAGGCTGGACAATTCCAGTCTTCTCAGTCTGTCTTCATGAGAGAGGTGCTCCATCCTTCTGACTGTCTTCACGGCTCTCCTCTGAATCTGCTACGAAAATGTTCATGTCTGCCTTGTGCTGAGAATCACAGACCTGGATGCAGTACTCTGGGTGGATAGAGTAAGGACAGAGGAGACGGTGATAATCTCCTCCCTCAAGCTGCTGGCCACACTTCTTTTGATGCAGCCCAGGATACAATTGGCAAGTGCACACTGGCACCTGATATCCAACTTTTCATCCATGAAAGCCCTCAAATCCTTCTCCTCAGGGCTGCTCTCAGTGACTCCTTCTCCCAGTCTGTCCTCACGTTTGGAATTGCCGCAATCTAGGTGCAGCTCCCTTCACGTGCACTTGCTGAACTTCATAAGATTCTCATGGGCCACTTCTCTGGTTTGTCCAGGTCCCCCTGGATTGCTTCCCTTCCTTCTTTTGTGTCAGCTGCCCTGCTCAGCTTTGTGCCATCTGCAGATTTGCTGAGGGTGCCCTGGATCTCACTGCCCATGTCATTAATAAAGATACTGAAGAGCACCAGTCCTAAGAGAGAGCCCTGAGGAAAACTATTCATCACTGGCCTTCACCTGCACACAGAACCATTGATCACAATTCTCTGGCTCCAGCCAGCCAGCCGATTCTTTATCTACCAAACAGTCCATCCATCAAATCTATGTCTCTCCAATTTGGAGATGAGGATGTCAAAGGCCTTACAGAAGTCTGGATAGATGACATCTGTTGGTCATCCCTTGGTGACCTTTGCCATTATTCCATCACAGAAGACCCTCATATTAGTCAAGCATGATTTTTCATTGGTAAAGCCATGATAGCTGCCTCAGATAACCTCCTTATCTTTTATGTGCCTTAGCATATCATCTAGGACCATCTACATGATCTTCCTAAGCACAAAGGTGAAGCTCGCTGGTCTGTAGTTTCCCAGTTCTTCCTTTCTCCCCTTTTAAAAAATGTGGGCAGTGTTCCCCTTTTTCCAGTCAGTGCGGACTTCACTTGACTGCCATAACTTTTCAAATGTGATGGAGAGTAGCTTGGCAACAACCCAGAATTAAAGAATCATTGACCAGTTTGGTGGGAAGGGAACTTAAAGATAATCTCATTCCCTCAACCCGTCTGCTAGGGGCAGAGATATCTCCCATTAGACCAGGTTGCTCAGAGCTCCATCCAGACTGGCCTTGAATATCAGCCAGTTCTCAGGACTCTGGGATGCATGTCATCCAGTCCCATGGACTTGTGGCTGTTCAGCTTCATCAAGGCATTCCAAACATATTCTTCACTTGCAGTGGGAGGGGATTCACTTCCCTCACACCCACCCAGAGGATCAGGTACTTCAGAGACGTGGGAAGCCTGACTCCAGTGAACACCGAGGCAAAAGAGCTCATTGAGTACCTCAGCCTCCTCTATATCAGTTATCACCAGTTCTCCCTTCTAGTTTGCAGGGAGATACAAGGAGATAGATCCTTCTTGGCTTTTTTTTTTCCTAACCTGTGTACTGACAGACTTCCTTTCGTGCTGCTCTTCATGTTCCTTGCTGGGTCCTATTCCAGCTTAGCCTTGGCTTTCCTGACTCCTGACATTAAACCATATTACTGTACTCTCCTTGGGTCATTGTCCCTGCTTCCACTGGTAGATGTTGCTTTCTTACTCCTTGATTTGAGGAGGTGACTTTAGCTCAGTCCCATGCCAGCTTCTGGCCTACCTTGTTTATTTCTCTATCCTATATTGGGACAGAGAGCTCTTGCATGCTAAGAAAAGTGGTCTCAAAGCCTTGTCAACTCTGGTCAGCCCTTCAGTCCTTAAAGACAATTTCCCAGGGGATCTTGTTCTCCAACTCCTTGAGCAGTTGAAAGTTCTCTCTTGTAAAGTTCAAGAGTTTGTCTTTGCTCCTTGCCAGGATCATGCTCCTCAAGGTCACAAGCTCAAATACGGCCAGGTCCACATGATTTAACAATCAGATTTTGCTATCTGCTTTGGAATTCATTCCTACTGTACAAGCCTTCTTTTAATGCACAATACTGACCTATATTTGTGCATCAAAGCAGGGAGGGTCTGACAGATGGCATGCTCTTCTGCACTGCAAATACATGACACTCAACTATTTCGCATGAAAATCACCAGTCTGTAATGAAAAGTCATGCACCAAATATTTTTAATTTTCAAAGAAAAAGAAGCACAGGAGCTCTAGGGGAATTAAAGGTGCTACTTCTCTCTAAGAAGGTAACAGGCAGCTAGTTGATGGGCAGGTGATGCCCTGTCTTTTGAGTTGTGGTGCTCAGGACAAGTCAGGAACTTCTGTCCATCAGAGATGATTTTCTGAATGTGCTGTTGCTGCCTCATGGTTCAGCTTAGCTTCAGTTCAGCTGGCCACTCATAAACATGCTAGTTTTAGGATCTTCACCACAGACAAGTCAGCCTCTATTTTTGTCTTTATAATGCTGAAAGTTATTGAACAATATCTGCCTGAGCAGCCCTGGTGAGGCCAAGCGATGTGCAGAGCCCACTCACCCAAGCCCTAGGGACCAAGCCAACATACAAAATTCTTCTTCCTTTCTTCTTCCCCCTCAAGAAACTGCAGCTAGAAAGTTCTAGAGTGATAGTATTGGTACCTGCATCTCTTTGTTCAATTATCAGTATAAATTGGATTAAAGGCTTCACAGCAGAGTCACTTGAATAAGACATAAAGGGCATTTGCACACCAGTTCCTGGGCTGGGACAGTCCAGAGCAAGTGATCCATGCTAGCTGCTCTCTGAGCTTCAATATGGCACTGTCTGCCACAATTTCTCAGACCAATTGCTTTGAAAATTAATTGCTACCAGCCCTGGGGCAACAGTTCTTTCTTTATTTGCAGCCTTAATTTCCTGTTTCCAACCATGCCAGCTGCCTTGCAGTCTCCAGATGCACACCTCAGAGCAGAGCTCAGCTCTCAGCCTTACAGCTCCCTTCTGGCTGCCCAGGCTGCTGTGGGGATGGCCAGGCATGAAAACACCAGCACAGGAAGGATGTTTAAAAACTGTAAGCCCTACTTTAGTGTGGAAGTGGGCATCCTGTGCCCAGGGTTGTGACAGCTATGGACACAAGTAGTCCACAAATGTCCTGAAGCAGCGGAAAAACACAATCCTTAGGGATAGTCTGCTAGGTTGCAATGGTCAAGGGGAGAGTGGTGCTTCTGCAGCCCACTCTAGCCTTCAGCAATACATCACTCTCAAGAGGCAGAAATGCTCCTTCACCCACCAGCATCTCTGTCCCCTGGCTACATGCAGGTGTTTCTGTGGTGTTGTCCTTAACCTAACCAGTTCCTGCTGGGGCTGGCTGAGGTCTGAGCAGATGTACACAGCATGTAGATGGACAGACCCAACCATTTTGCCCACTAGACTGCACTCCTAGGGGGCAAAGGAGACCATGTCATGAACAGCATGCACATGCTCACCAACACATTCATTTTCTATCTAGCACTATAGGCAGTGTAATCATGCATGTCATGATAAATTTCCTATTGATGATGAAATACTTTGCTTTAAGGTTACAGGAAAGATTGTTCTACTGTGTGTGAATAAAAAGACTGAGGAAATATATTAAAGTAACAGATTTTTTTAATATTAATTTTTTTTTTTTAAATACAAACATACCAAGCTGCATTGATTCTTGGGGCAAGGATATTCTGTACTCACTTGAAAGTAAATCAGGAAAAAAAAGCAAACATTCCAGTTTGTGGTATTCCCAGGTAAGAGAAATCATGTTTATACCACTGAGGTTCGTTGATGAAAGTGATCAGAGTAAGTTTCACAAACACTTGTCACTGCCTGTGGTAATTTGTAATTAAGTGTCTGTGGATGTCTGTCCAAGAGCCAAAT
Organism: Emberiza elegans; assembly: GCA_024865655.1. Classification (NCBI taxonomy): domain Eukaryota; kingdom Metazoa; phylum Chordata; class Aves; order Passeriformes; family Fringillidae; genus Emberiza; species Emberiza elegans. Next base: position 208,596 of record JALJVW010000001.1, read on the forward strand.
GTCTTCATATGCATACAAGGAATGCTTAAACAAATGAACACTTTGGAAAGTCTGAGGTGCCTTTGCACATTTTTTCTTTGAAAAGCTGTCTAGTGGTATGTCATCATATCTCAGAATGGGTTTTGGAGCAGAGTAGACTGCTCGTCTATTCCCACTGTGTGGTCTACACTTTTCATCTCATTACTACATCCTTAACTGCTAGAAAACCTTTGCTATTCTAAAGCAACAGCCCTCACACATGTTTTTACCTGTTGTTTCATGACTCTGAAAATCAGTTCATTATTACTTGTTTTTCAACTTTCACAGTGGTGCTTAATGCTTAATTCACATAAACAAGAGAGCACTTTTGGGTATTTTGTACATTCTCTTAACCTGGAAGCAGAGGTCACAGTTGTTGTCTTGTGGAAGCTGAGAGAGCTGCCTTGCCACATACCTGTGGGAGAGTTTGTCCTATTCCCGTGTGATTTTGCTTTCCCACGTGCAGAACAGAGATAAACAATATTTCTTCACCTTTCTAAAATGTTTTGAGTGCTACAAATGGAAGAGTAATCAAGGACAAGTGTTGATAATTAAATGGTCTGAGTGTTGCAGCAAACACAACTTGTTACCAGCTTACTGGCAGTTTGATGGCAGAGAAGAGAGTAGAGGGGATCTCCCTGAATTTTGAGACAAGTTCAGAATGAAAAGTTAGAGGGCAACCTGCATGCTATCACCTCCCCTTGTCTAAATTACACCTAACCTCTTGGTGCTCCTAGTTGACCAAAGACAGCTCCATGTGACGTGAGCTGGAAGAGAAGGTCCTATTTGCCACAGATATGCCCAGCCTCCACCTGCATTAAATGCCATAGTGTAACAGTGTCCGCAGCGTTGCACCCCACCTCTAACTTGGATCGCTTAGCCCTTTAGTTAGAAGCAGGAGACAGGAAAAAGGGGCACCATAGTTTTCTTTGTCTGTTTGGCAATTAACCATTCACTGGCTTTTTTTGTTGTAACATGCACTTCCTCTCTTGTTTTCATTCAAGCTTTGTGCACCATGGAAATTAATGTGGAGAAAGACAAACAGACAGGAGAGACCAAGATTGTCTCTGCTTCACCTGTTGGCCCAGATGAGGCCCATCAAAGAGGATTCAAAGTCTATGATGATGGTTCCAAGGTAGTCTATGAGGTTCACTCTGGTGGCACAGTGGTAGAAAATGGAGTACATAAATTAAGCTCAAAGGACGTAGATGAACTTATGCAAAAAGCTGGACAATCAAGTGTAAAAGGAGGGTATGAAACAATGACTGTGTCAGACAAAAATGTGGTAGCCGATGGAAACCTTAGCCGTATGAAGGAGCAAATGCTCTTCAAGGAGGCAAAGCTAGAAATGGTACACAAATCCGGCAAAGGACGTGCTGTGAACCCTCAGCCACAAGACAAACCCTGTGGTGGTGAAACCCCAGAGCCCAGTGCAGATCAGCCGGTGACAATGATATTTATGGGCTACCAGAACATCGATGATGAAGAGGAGACAAAGAAAGTGCTAGGCTATGATGAGACCATCAAGGCAGAGCTTGTGCTCATCGACGAAGATGATGAGAAGTCACTGCGGGAGAAGACAGTGACTGATGTTTCCACCATGGATGGGAACGCTGCAGAGCTGGTCTCTGGCAGGCCCCTGTCAGACACAACAGAGCCCTCCTCTCCCGAGGGGAAGGAAGAGAGCCTGCCCTTGGAAGCTGCCCCAGGTACACAAAAGAAAAAGCGCTGTCAATGCTGTATTGTCATGTGAACACCTCCTCCTTCCCTGCTCCAGGCAGCTCCTGCTCCATCACTTACCTAGACCTCACTGTACTTCTCACTGCAATACTGTGAACTGGAAGTGAATGCCTCCATTGCCTTGCAGTTGGGTTGCTTTTCTTTCTAGTTCTTCCAGAAGAGGAACGCATGGTTATTTTCCCATCAGGCATACTATTTGGTGTTGGGGAGGGGCTGGGGGCTTTTGGCTTCTCTTTTTCTTTGTGTTGTTGGTGGTGGTGTTTTGTTTTGTTTTGTTTTTTCTTAATACTACAGAGTGAGAGATAAATGAGAAATGGAATGTATGTTTTCGTATTTATTTGATTTTTATATATATATTTTATATATATAATGAAAACACTTTTTATGTTTTTTCTTTAAGTATCTGGCAGGCTTGATCAGATTCCTAGGATTTTGTGGGAGTCTGAGTTTCACAGCCACCAGATATGAGAGCCTTAAAAAATGTTACTTCTCCTTCTCCTTTTTAAGAAAAATCACATTAAGCATTATTTTGTGTATCATATTTTTTATTTCTTGGGGAAGGCTCAGATCACTTTGCTGTTTTGATTTGCTAAAAATCAGACAAGCCTTTCCCAAAAAATTGCATAATTTTGGTTTTTAGTAACTTTCAAGTTTAGTTTGCAGTGTCAGAAAAGCCCATTAACCATTTCTGCTAATTGGTGATACCAGAAGTGGACCTTAATTATTCTTTCTAGAAAATGTATGAATGATCATTCTGCCTTATATAAATCTTCCAGATTACAGTATTGTATATGCACTTCATCTCCCTGAATTACAGATGAAATTGACATGAAAAAGATGCAGCTGTCACACCAACAAAAATGGAGTGACTTGTCAGAGTTACTTTCAGTAACTCTGCCAGTATTTATACATGAAATTTTCCTGCTGAACTCCAGTAGAAGAGGGATGCTGCTTTCTATTTCCCTAGAATATATTAACTTTTCTGACAGTCCGACCCTGTTCCTACTGGATTCAGTGGCAAAAATCTGCTGGGAATGGGGACAGGGCCAGAGTTTTCTTTTGTAATTCTTACAGAAGTGTAATTTCTCACAGAGTGTATCTCCAGTGCACCTACATAATGACAGGCAATTGGGTCCAATGCTGCCCTGCTTGTCCAGGTAAAACTCCTGTGGAGACCCATTGGAGTTTCGTCAGAGCAGCTGTTTTGGGAGATCGTGTAGCCACAAGACTAATATTTTCAAAAATTGCTGGTGGTTTTGGATGCTTTATTTTGTAACATGGGGCACTAAAAGATGCCTGATTTCCAGTGCATTTTTCTTCATCTGACCTCTGAAAATCAGGTCTCTTAAAAACAACTAAAGATGAAAACGTAAAAATGTGGAGGCATCCAAAATCAACAGGTCTTTCTTTTTTTTCTTGTTCCTTGATTCTTCTAAATGAGAAAGCAGCTAGCTTTTTCATGGTGAGTTATTATGAACCTGATTCTTGTATCAAACTGGTTTGGCTTAAGTTTAACTTCACTCACTGTAGTGGAGTTACTCTGGAATCATAACTACATGAGTGAGATTAAAAATCAGGGTTTATATTTTCTGATAGTGTGAACAAGTGCTGAAGATTATTTTGAAGTGTCTTTGAAACTATCAGACTTTAAAAATCAATAACAGCAACTGAAAAAAATAGTGTAAAAAAAAGGAAAAAAAAAGAAAACAACAAAAGCCTCTTTTCAGTCTGAGGTGGTTTCTATGATATTTCTCTTCTTTCTTGGATGGTGCTTTTGCTGCATTAATTGTTAGTCCAGAGCATCTGATTGAACACAGTTCTTGCTCTGTACTCTTTTCTTTCTGTGCCAGTAAAAAAAGACACTTATTCAGTGGTGGTAATATGAGGCACACTGAAAATCTACACATACAAAAAAGCAGAAGGTAATTCCCATGTTAGGTTACTCAGCTGTCACTATGGAACTGGTCAATGAAACTTCTCACCACTGCCCAGGTGACTGTCAGACAAAAAAACCCAAACAAGTAGTAAAAAAGCAAGGGTGATGAAAGGCAGTCTCACCTCTTTGACACCTGCAGAAATTTTGCTGACCTCCATATCAGCTGGAGTGGCAGAAATTAATAGACTTCCACATGCTCCCTTGGCCTCCGTTGGGGGCTTTTGGTTGGGAGAAGGACCAAACTCACCCAGAGAAGCTCTGCACATCATTCTTTGACTCAGGCTTAGGTGGTTAAGTTTTGTCACAGAGTGGAAGGGCCACAGAGCCTCATATTGCAACAAAAGGTCTGGTGGCTGTTAAAAACTAGCAGCCTGTGTGTGGTTTTGGCTGAGTTGTGTGGGGTTTAGGGTTTTTTTTGGTTGTTGTTGGTGGTGGTTGGGTGTTTTGTTTTTTTCCCTTTCTCTCTTTTCCCAAAAATGCTAAACATTTACAATTCTAAACATTTCTTTAAACAAGACCCTAAGTTTCAATCCCAATATGGCAGGTGAGGCTAGGCTGTTCCCACGCATGTTTAGGAGCCCTGCAACACAAAGGGTGAAGCTCTTTCTGTCTTGCATGTACCTGTGAATGATTTGGGAGCCCAGCACACTTTGCAATAGTTCTGTCACTCTGGGGCCTACTCACCTCACCAGTAATACTTGGAAACAGATCTCCCAGACAGCTCCTCCTGGCCTGCCCAGTCATCTTGTTGCTCACCACCTTGTCCCCTCTGGGTGTGATGCCACCTTCACAGCCACCAGGGCCTCGTGGTGTCTTCACAGCCTAATCTTTTTCCCCCTCTACTCCTGTCCCCATATGAACATGTTTTTTCAAATGCTTGGGAAATTTAGGATATCATACTAATATAACCCATTCTGTCCCTGCATCTCTTGAGCCATGTGCTCCCCTGTCAGATGACCTTCTGGTTCGGCACCAACTCAGCATTTTGGGGATGACTCCCTTAGCAGCCAGCTTTGGGAGATGTTTGCTGATGCTGGGACCAGAACATGTCTGAGACCACTGCACCATCTGAGGCACGCACGGTGGGGAGATGGTGGCACACCATCCAGAAGTCCAGAAGTGGCCCTTTAGTGGTTAGAAGTAGAGCACAAGCCTTAAACCTTAAACCTCTCAAATACCTACTGCTCAGTACTTGTAGCTAACATTGAGTGCCTAGGAAGGCCAGTCATTTTTATGTGTTCACATTAACTCCATGGTTAACAGGTCCCAGTAGGTCCAGGAAAGCTAAAGGTTTGCCTGCATAGGGTTGGTCTTCACAGGGCAAAGGCAGTTTCCCATCTGAGGTCAGGAAAAGCATGAAATAGGAGCTAATGGGTCTGAAATCACAGGGCCTTAGCTGAAACACACTTACTCCAATCATCCTCCTCCACAAGGGCAGCAGCCATGCCTGGACATTGCTTTGTCCCTTCTGGCAACCAGCCTGCAGCCAAGTTACAGGGGAATTCAGATGCATTAGACCAGGCTGATGAATGTAAACTGGTTTTCCAGGGATTCTTTGGGCTTTGAAAGGGTTGGTTTCCCCTTTACCCTTGGATAGGAGGCTGCCTGTGAAAATCCATGCACAATCAGGCACAAGGAAAGCGGCCTGCTCTATGGTCAAGCAGAGAGAGATTTTTGTAAGCATCATTATGGGATGGGTTTTTTTTATATTGTTTTAAGCAAAATCCCTGTCTGTTTAACTTATGCCATCACATGTACAATTTCAGTTTCAGCATGAGGGGATATGAAAAAGTAGAGTCAGACACTGGTTCAGTAATAGCATTTTGCCACAACAAACTGCTCGCCTTAACTTTTGTAAGAAAAACAAAGAAAAACCTCTTTTCAGTGTATTTTTTCCTAGACTGGGAAAAAAGTAACCTAGGAAACTTTTTTATATTTTGTATTTTCTAAGTTTCTATAAACCCACTCTCCATGTTGTCCCTTGTTTGCATTCAGGGACCATTTCTTTTGCAAACCACTGCATTTTATTCCATTCTTTCCTTTTTTTTTTTTAACAGAAAAAAAAATACAAATCAAAAACCACAGCATTATGATTAGTGGCTAGGCAATCTCTTTCAATTATTAGAATATCAATACAGAAAGAAAAGAATTACAGGGTTGTTTTCTTTTTTTAATTTCTTGTGGCTGATGTACTGTATGGTATATGTTTACAGAACTCCTCTGGTCTGCCTTTGTGATGTTATCTAAATGAATGACAAAGTAGGTATGATGTGCCATTTGACAGTTTGCCTTAGCACTCTTGGGTTTCCTTCTTCTTTTTTGTATCTTTTATTTTCTTTTTTTTTTTCCAAAAAGTGCAGGCTGTATTCCAAAGCTGTATAAACACAACATTATCTTACAATCCCCAGCAAGAGAAGTGTGCCTAAGCCCTTCTCTGAGAAGTGTACCTTTATCAGTGCAGTATGAGACTTCAGTCTGCAAACAAAAACATGCATGCCTAATTCTGCTGTGTGTAGACCTGTTTCAGTCAACAGGACTCCTCACAGGAAGAACATTGTAGGAGTCTGCAAGATCAGGGCATGAATGATCGGTGCAGAGCATAGTTTGGGTGTTCCTTATGTACCTATACAGATTTTATACACTGCTGAGTTTGCCCAAGGTGGTGTAAGCAAAGGCTAACTCTAAGCATTGTACCTCTACTGAGAAAAATACAAAATGAAATGGTGCTTAGCATCCAGTGGGATCAGGTCCTGAGTCAGCATGCTACCATCCATGAGCAAACATTCAGAGGGGCTTCCCTGATGGCTAATGTGTTCATCCCCTGCCATTGTACCTAAGTTCACTACTGATTCTTCACACTCAAATTATTAAGATTCCACAGACTAATCTGAGCAAAAAGATAGCATAGAGAGTTGCTGGAGAAATAAAAGGTGTTCTACCTTTTAATTTAGTCAAACATCCAAATGGCATACTTGGAAAGTAAGCGGGGATATAATAGAAAATGTAGTATTTTACATTTGTGTATTTTTTTAAGGAATAAATATTTTTGTAATGAGATACAAACCCTAGATGGGTATTGAGTTTTGGAATATCATCCTTCCCATGACATTGAGCCTTTCAACTTTTTCATACATTTATGACAATGCCCAAATTCTTGGGATCTTTTGTACGCCTAACCACATTTTTTTCCAGGAAGAAGGATCACAACACTTTTTAAAGAGTCAGTTTAGAAGAGTAGAATCTGATATAACTGCTATAGAGACAGCTAAATAATTAAACACGTTTCACAGAAAAAGGTGGACCTACACCTTCTATAGCTAGACAAATTTCTTTACCTAGAAAGCCGACATAGTAGGCAATAGCTAACTGCTTTCAGCAGAGTGGTATGGCTAGTAGGGGAAACACATGTTTCATCATATTTTATCCAACATTAGATTTCAAAGTGCAAGAGATGGTGCCACTGGAAAGAGTTGAACAAAATATTTTAGATGAAGTAGAGGATTTTCCCCCACGCTGAGGCATGGACTTTTTATTTTTTCTAAACTCACTAAGTTTCAACCAGTTCTCACTGTCTGTTGGAAAGTTTGAGATCTGCTCAGATTGTATTTCTTGAGCCTTCTGAGCAGCAAGAGTAAACTCTAGTTCTGAGCTTAATAATTTCAGACTATGACATTATCCAACAAAAATATAGACTGCAATTTTTGTATGTAAAAGAGTAAATTCTATAAAATGGCTGAATTTATTCAGTTTAAAATATAAATGGATTGTCACCTAGCCCAAAGAATATAAATCCAACTTGTAATATAAACTTCTATTAACTTAGCTTGTAAATAGTGACAAGAGTGCATGAAGTTCTTTAAAATCTCCCATTTGTATTTAAAATTAAACAATTATAAAATGGAGCCTTTTTCCTTGTGGGTTCAAAGAGTCTTGCAAAATCTATAGCTTTTTACCTGTGATGGTTTCACTTAGGCTGTTCAGTGGATTAAGAATAGGCCACTCTTCTTAAGGGCAAACTTGTTAAGAATTCCGAGCCCCTTCCTTCAGTTTGCAAAAGCTTCTCTTACTTTGTGGGATTTCGCTGCTATTGTATTTCAAAGCTTTCCTGCAATTGTTTCCCAAATTCTTCTCAAAGGTGGATTTAAGGGTTTGTTCTAAGAATTAATCTACTTCAGAAATTGAATTTAAAAACACTTAATTAATTTTTTAGAATTACCTAAGTAACTCAAGCTCACCAATTTTGGTGTATTTATACATTTTTAACTTGCACTGATATGTTAGTGACTTGTACCAAAATTTAGACCTTGCATATCTATTCATAGGGTCTGTAAGACCTAAAGATTTGCCCATGAGCATAAAATCAAGCATCCAAGTTGTCCTTTTTAATGGGATGACCCAGACAAGTAAAATTTAAGCACATGCACGAATGTGTATAGGATCTGGTCTTTAAGCAATATGCTACAGGCAAGGCTTATGCTGCTTTAAGTGTGTCTTCTTATTAGTTTATTTAGAATTTTAAATGGTGTGGTGAAACTGGTGCACTTTTCTGCAGAGGGTTTTAGAGCATGGTCTCCTTGCTGACTGTGTTTGAGGAGACAAACACCCTCCAAGAACTCTCAAAACCCCACTGCCTGGAGACGCAGGGGACAGAGGGGCAGAACTTTACACCTCCACACAAACACAACAGAAAAGAGGCAGTGGAACTTTTATTTCCAAATTTTTCTCTCTGCACATCTCTGCCCCAGACTCTGCCTGTCCCCTGTCTCTGTGCTTGTTCTTATTCTGGACACTATGGCTCAGCTGATCCTTTTTCTTCATCTGTCTGCTTCCTCTTCTGTGGTCTTCTATAAAAAAAGAGAGGGAAGAAAGGAGAGACCAGACTTATAAAACTCACCCTAGGCCTGCTGGTGTCAGGTCTGAGAAGTGGTCCTCACTATTTGGACATTTTCCTGTATTTTCCTAGACTCTCCAGACATATTTGATATTAGAGGAGCACTCTCCCTCTCTATTAATCTGGCGTCCTGTGGATTGCCCATACAGCAAGTTCCATTAAAATCTCACTCTTTAGGTAAATCCGCTGTCTCTCTTACTATTCCTTTGGAGCACACTATGCCTCTTGAACTCATATGAGCCAGATGTGTCCAGGTACATGAAATATCAGCATCTAGAAAGCAATTCTTACAGCAGCAGAAGGCAATCCACCCTGCTGTATGTCAGGTTGCTATTAGCAGGGCAAAAAAGCCTGGAGAAAATGTGAACTTCCCCACAGACTGATCCAGCATGCAAAGGCATTCTCAGTAAAATCAGCTGACAAGAATCTACTGATATCCCTCCAAGATAACATGCCTGTTAAAGAGAGGCAACCTCCAAAATTAAGAAGGTTTTGTGCAACCATATAAAGTCCCAGTTGAACATGGTGCTTGAGCTACACTAACCTTAAGCACACACTTGAAGTGTAACACATACTTAGCACTGTGCAGGTTAGGGATAGCTTTGAGGATGTACAAAGCTCAGCCAGTATTTGTGATTAAGGTGCTTTACTGATGATGGTCTCAAATATTGCACCTGTTATTCCTGTTATTTTGCAAGCAACTGCTTAGGGGCACATACAAGAGAAATAATCATTCTGAAAGTTTTTCCTTTTCGATTGACCAACTGAATCTGACTACAGCAAAGGTAGCCAAGAGGGAGCAGGTCAAGAGAAATGCAAAGAACGCATTTACGAAGGTTTTCTGCCGCTCCCAACTATGTTCACTCCATAGGCAAAGAATGACTCTTTTTAGGGGTTCAAGAAAATGTTGTGTAAAATGCAGCTTTTATGGTGAATGTAGATTGTGGTTGAGATTTTTTTTAAGCTTTAGTCTCCCACTTTCTTTGTGAGCTAATGTAAATAAAATCCCATTTTGTTGGGGAAAAACTGCTGTGCTAACACTGGATTAGAATTGCTGGGGATAGCTGCTGTACTTTGTAACCTGAAGTGTACTTTTTTGACTGTTATGTTTTTTCTTCAGATTAAAAAAATGAGTACAAAAAACCAAAATAAAAAACCAAGAACACTGCCAGCAACAGCCATGCTGTAACTGTGGCTTCTCTTTTTTTTTTCTCTGTACAGTATTACTAGTAAATAAATCTGCCTTTTCACTGCGCCTATTTCTGTGTCTTTTTACTGTGTTTCTCTCTACCTACCACTGTTCAAGATATGCTGTGATCTCAAGGACATACTGCACAGGAGCTTCCTCTCTCACTAAAAGAATTAAAGTACTAACTCCACAGTTGGTTTTTTATCCCTTTCCTCCACTGCTGTGCCCTGATGCTGTTATTTTTATGAGATCCTTCATACATATTAACTGATCATACCTGTTACTGTCTCGTTTCCTTTTTCCTTTTCTTCTCCTGTGATACTTTGCCAAGCCTATTGTGGACCTTGTTGCTCTAGGATCACATGGCACATTTTCATATTCGCAGAAGAAAAAAAAAGATTGGGTTTAGCTAGCAAGGGAGTATGTTCTGAGCGAACTTATTTCCTGAGTGAGGGAAGTATACCATACAGCATATATAATTTGTGAGAAAAGAACACTGAATTATTCAAGGACCAATAAAGTAAACAGTGTGCAATTTTCTTTCAGGGCTTAACACAGACAGCATCCTCTCCATATCAGGACTGGAAGAACCTCACCATAGTCTGAATAGGGGGGAGGAAAAAAGAAAAAAGCCCTAAGTAGTTGGTTTTTTTCCTGAAATGGTGTGTTTACCTGAGGTTAGAACCATGATAGGATGGATAACATAGCTAGGCATCACATGCCTCCTTCTCAGAAATTTAAAAATTCATCTTAAACTCTGACATTTAAAAAATGCACCACAAATTGCCCATTGCTAGACAAGTACACACCCTCTACTCCTTTCACTCAGAAGCCATACAGATAAAATGTGTGCGTACACGCAGACACACACATACACAAATATCGCACTTTTTAGCATCACAGAAGGGAAAATGGCCCTGCATTTCTGCTTTATAACTTAGCCCTGAAAGTTGTGCAGTAGGTGGGGCTTCAAACTCTTTTTTTTTCCTACTTGTGCTCACTGACAGAAAGTCAATTTGGCTGTCCAAGAAGACTCTTTGAATGCTGGGAGAACTGGCATAGTTCTGTCCTCAAAGGACTAAAGTTGATTCAGCTGAAAGAAATTATTATAATTGTTTCAATCTCTTTGATTTTGCAAATACCTTCCTAATTCAGAATGTGTGTCAACATGTCAATAGGAGGGTTCATAAAGCTAGAATTAGTAGTAGTGTCTGTGAGAAGACCATGTATTGACAAGGGCATTATCATGTGCAACTAACTTAGTGTTTGGACTCCTGGTTATATCAGTTACATATTCCATCTCTTACTGCATACCATGGCCTGTGACATACTCTTATTTTTATTCCACCTCACTTTATTCCATAGCCATGACAAGGTGTTCACCTGATAATTCCTCTGCTGTACAAAACGGAGTCATCCGAGTAAACACCAAAAACAGACTAGACAATTTTAATATTGCTGCTGTAACTAAGGTTTCAAAAACAAGGTATTTCCATGTATTTCCCCTTTTAAAATTTCTAAGGGAAAAAGAAGTCGTGATTGGGATATTTTTAATAAAATATTTAGCAGCTGGTTCAGATGGCACAACACTCCCCTGAAGCTTGTCTGGAGTAGTTCTGTGGAGGTCAGTGACTTCACAGAATAAGGGCATATTCAGCGTGTAGGAGGCCTCTCAGATTTTGTTTCTTTTTCATTTATTTTAATAGCTCTGTATCCCTCTGGTAACAGAAGGAAAATAGGTGCTTACTCTCAGAGTTCAACACCAAGCTGCTTCAGTAGCTGGGCAGGTGGAGGGAAGGAAATGGAATAGCACATTTTCAGAGAGCCCCTTACTTTCCTGCAAGACCCTCATAACCTTCCCCTTCCCTTAATGCCTCAAAACTCTTCTTATTCTTACTTTACACTATGATATTTTCAAGGTTACGTGAAGAAAGCTTTAAGGCTAGTAACTGTAAGAATGAATAATAAAAAAGGGACAAGAAGTTAGTAACAGCTTTTGCTGTTCCAAGACCTCCATTTGCAATTCTCATGTGTTGCTCAGATGTCCATTGCACTATGCACAGCCGCAAATGAATCTTTTGTAACTGCTATGGGGAAATCCAGGCTGGTCTCTGAAGCAGTTTGCAGAACCACAGCATTTTGTACAGCTGTGTAGAACATCCTCCACATTTACCTGTGGTAGGAAAAACTACCTTCTTTATTGTCACAAGAGTCTGGTTGACACAGATCACTTTCTCAGATGAAACAAGGAAGGAGATACTTGTATAGAAATTGAGTTTGCTATATCAGACTTGGAGGAGGGCACTTCCTAAAATGTAATTCAAAATAAGAATTAAGGGGAAAATTAGCTGGCTGAGAGAGAGTGTGTGTCACTCCAAATATGGGGCAGGGAGGAGTTATGTTGGTGTGCAGACACTGGCATGCAAACGTAGGAACTTGGCTGCCACAGAAATAAGGGAATTTGCTCCTGTCTCTTATACACAGCAGTTCTTCCTGGTTTAAGGAAGCAAGGTCTCTGGACACACTGAGCACTAATAAAAATGCTGGCTCAGGTCTTGGGAAGCATCATTTCCAGTTGTTGCTGTTCTGAGCAGTTCAGCATGACCTCACAAAAAGTCTCTCATCCGCAGATCTGCAAAGGTATGTAGAGACATCATCCACTTGATTTAGATGGGAAGTGCAGGTACCTAAAATCCTCAGTGGGCCTGAAGATTTTCACATTTTACATCTGTAATTTAGGATATTTGGCACTATCCTGCCTTGTGCAGCTGTGGTGATGTGGCTGTTGGTGTCTGTCACAAGACCGGAGGAATGTGGGGCATGCTGTGGGTACACAGTGATATGAAATATCTTCTTACTGCTACCGTTTTGGAGTGGTTCTGCTTGTAACAGCATTGCCAAACCAGAAAAAAAAATGCAGGCGGCATTGCAGTCAAATCCAGCCAATTACAGCAGTCAACCATTTGCTGGGAATGATTGGTTTGCCATGAATTATGAGAAAAAGGATAGAACTGTAGCACACTTGGTGGCTTGTAGGTAGGAAAACAAAGGGAAAAGAATAGGTGAAGGAAAAAAAGGAGGCATGCAAAAATGGGTCACTTTCTCAGACACAACGATTCAGTTCAGCTTCCTTTTTGAGTTTTTCCACTGTATGTAATGCATCACTGGCTGCAGAATGCCTCCGGCTATGGATGAGTCTGCTCCAGCAATGGCAGCAATATGGTAGCTCCTGTGGGCGGGGGGAGTTGGTTGAGATACTCAGCCCTGCTCTAAAAGTGGTTATCTATTCACTTGAGCATAATCCTGTACTAAAATGACTGTGCAGTGGTTACCTCTAGACATCATTTCATTGTGGTTTGTGAGCATTCTGTGGCTTAAAATGAATGTACCATCAAGTTTTGATCATTACATTTCACTGTAGTGTGGTAGACATATCATTCATTCTAAAGCAAATGAGATTACTTAGCCCTGGCAATTTTTGAAGTAGATTGTTGCTGCTCAGTTTTTGTTGCTTTGTAAGGTGATGTTTCTTCTTAACATGCTATGCTAAGTTATAGAAGCATCTTTATTGCTTCAGAAATAAGGGTTTATAAACAAAGGTGGGGTGCTTCCTTCTGTTGACCAACTTAGGCAATTTTATATTGTTTATGGTTGAGTTACTGGTGAGATGCGGTAAAGTGATGAATCTGTCAAATATCACATGCAGTTGCACACTGAGAACAGAGCTCACATCTGGAAATTCTCCACTGCTGCTATTTCAGTCTGCTTTTTTATTTACAGAAGCTGGAGGTCACCAAGGGGTTAGTAAATTGGGAGAGTTAACTAAGATAGACAGCACCCTGGGATCAAAACAGCCCTTAATTTTACAGCAGACAAATAATTTCTGTTTTTGCTTCTACAACTTGTGCTTAAATTCTAGTGGTTTTGGGGGTCTTTTTTGAATCTCCAGTTCATGGAGTCAAACAATTTGAGGTCAGTCTTTGCTGCAATTTAAAAAACAAAACAACACAAAACAAAACCACAAAAACAAACAAACAAACAAACAAACAACAACAGCAACAACCAAAAAAACCCACACCAAACCCACACACACAAAAAAAAGGAAACAGTATTTCCTGGGATTCCTAGCTAAGGATGAAAACTGGAAAATACTTGCTCTAGCTGCATGTACAAGTCCTGCAGTTCTGTGGTACTCTATTTTCTGAATCTTTTTCTGTGGCATTTATGAGACCACAGACAATATTCTTAAGCACTCTTGAATACAATGAGGAAATGAGACTACAACAAATGGAGAAGCTATTGAAATATACATTTTTTCATTTCTTCACTGATTTTATACATCAGGATTTTGAGTTCACAGAGCTAGAAATACTGAGATTAATTTATTGATGTGTCTTCACAATGTGCCAAACATTTTCTAAATATGAACAAATCCAGGACCTGCCATGAAGGCTGTTACCTGCCTGTCTCCATTTTCTTTACACATTGCAGGTCCAGCAGAGGAAACATTGAGGCTTAAAGCTCTAAACAATGTTCAGAGTATTTAAAAGTTCTAATTGAAAGTGAAAATAATAGGAAACTAGTTATTTTGCTCTCATCCAGCACCAAAAAGAGTCCTCCTCTAATCCATAGAGTAAAAGGAATTAAATTCAGTTTGATGTCAAAGGACAGCTTTCACAATTTAACAGCTTCAAATATTAGCAGCAGAGCCAACAAGCCCCTTGGAAGAAAGTCCACATGTGATTTCTGGGTCAGAACCTTACCCTAAGCCAAACCAGTGAATTCAGAGGGCTTATGTGGGAAGTCAAAACAGACTTTTGTCACAAAGCACTAGAAATAAAGGAAGTATTTAAATTAGTTTGGAAAACTCTCTCTGGTGCAATAGTATTTTTAAAGCTAGGATCCTGACTGCCAGAGAGATTGAAAGATAAATAACTAGTCCCAGAAAGCAAAATTCTGGGAGGGGAACACAGGCTTTGATTGCAGACCCAGCTTACTCTGAAGAAGTGCACTACCTGTTACCATCAGCACCTGAGAAGCAACTGGTTTTCCTTATAAAGAAAATAAGTCGCACAAAATCATGGTGTTTTCACAAAGGGCTCTGCTGTGTGCAGAATTTCAAAAAGCAAATCTCTTTACAGCAGCAAAGTGGGGCTGACCGTGCAGTTACACTGCCTGGAGTTCCTGGTGTATTCCAATATTACCCACTATAAAAGCAATTACCCACTGCCCAAGTGACAGGCTTAATTTTTTTTCTTAAGTGTCTAGTCTTTTTCAATTATGTACAATTATGTTAAGTAAAGTTCAGCCAGAAGAGTTTATAGAAAAGCTAATAAGCTTTTTCAATAGTAAGCAGTCAGGTTAGTATGTTACTGTGATACAGATTGCTGAAAGCCATGTTGTTCAAATAGGTAAGAAAAAAATGTCCAGTAGGAAAGCAAATAAACTACTTTTTGAGAACAGACCCATAGAAGATATGTTGGAGAAAAATTTAACCCTTCTGCTAGTATTTGAATGTTCACAAATGCTTTTTGTTATAACAGAAAAGAACTAGCCATGTACTTGAATTTAATAACATGGGTAGCCAAATTTATTGCCATGGATCTGCTTGTACAACCTCATTTCATTAGAGACTTTGTCACAAAACCCCAGATAACTGGAAACAACAGAAGATACGAGCCATCCTGTAAAGGAATCACCCCTTTTGGAGAGCAAGATTGTTAAATAGTGTCAGGCAGGAGAGCAAGATAATTATGAAATAGGTTCAAGTTGAAAGAGAGGGAATTTAGGTTAGATATACTAGAAGAAATTCTTTACTGTGGGGATGGTGAGGCATTGGAACACCTTGCCTGGAGAGAGGTTGTGGATACCCAGTCCCAACAGTTTTCCAAGCAAGGCTGGATGGGGCTTTGAGAAACCAGATCTAGTTGGGGTCTACCCTGCCCATGGCAGAGGAGTTGGAACTAACCTTTAAGGTTCTTTCCCACCCAAACTGCTCTATGGAATGCAAGGAAGTGCCTTAAATGAACTGATCTATCTCAACCTGCAGTGATGAAGGTCTTGTCTTCTGTGTAACTAACCTCCTTTTCTTCTAAGACCTCTATTTTGCAGAAATATCTTCTTGGTTCTCCGCTGCTAATGGGCGGGGAAGCCCACCACATATGGCACCTACTAAGAATGGGCAGCAGAGATGGTGCTGAGCAGACAACAAAAGGAGGCAGAAACTTATGTGGTGTTCTGTTTTAAGGACACTGAGAACACTGTCAGCATTGGAGCAGAATAAATAATGCTGTTTCATTTCAGTGGTGAAAACTAACAAACAAAAGTTGATTAAAAGGGGATTCTGCCAGGCTGATCCCAAAGTGAAACTTTCTTAATTGACCAGTTGTTTAAAAAAACACAGTTTGAAGGAAAAAAGAAAAAAGTCATAATACCTCAAATGGAGTAAAATTATTGCTACAACTTTACCAGGACATTCCCTTCCATTTTTCTATACAAAATTATTATTAGTGATTTTAATTATTATTAGTGAATTCTTTGTGATCTTGTTCTTTCAGAGCTCTATGTTTTTCCCAGAAACTTTGCTGTTCAGAGTCAAAGGGAAAATTCTCTTGGCTTCAGGCAGCACAGCACTTCTACGTGAAGCCTGTGGGGCTCACATTACAATTTCAAGTCAAGTGTGTCTAATGAGGAAGCTATGGGCAAGGGACACACAGCTGTATATTGTCAGTACTGGATGTTGCTCCTTTTCCTGCTGACTGTGGCCAGCTCTCTGATTTTCCCTTCCTTCCTGACTGCTGCCTTTTTCCCCTCAGCTGCCTGCATATTTGCACAGCACTCATTTGAGCACTGATGCACTACATGGATGTCTCTGAAGCAGAGACACAGTTTGATGCAGCTGTCAGAGGGAAAGACTCTGGTCTAACATGCATTGTCATGTATATAAAGACTAGCACATCTGTTTGACATGCTGATGTTTTTGAAGAAACTTTTCTCCAGAAGTATTTTTTCCAAGAACAAAGATGGGGAGTGATTGCTTTTCTGGACTCATCATCCCCTGTACACAAACTTTCCAGTGTCATGTGCATCTTGAAAGCAGTAGACAATACTGATTATTGTAGGAATTACATCCAGATATAATGTCTGACCCCAAAACAAATCTTCCCTTTCTCACTTCCACTACATAAAGTAAGCAAAACTCAAATCACGTAGTAAAGGCTGAGGCAAGAATATAACATGCCAGAAAAATCTTAGTGAAAGACCTTGGTGAAAAGATGTCTTGTAGACCCCCTAGCCCTTCAGAGAGGTCCCAGAACTGGGAAGCAATAAGATGCCAACCTTGAAGCCAGAAGCTCTGCAAATCTGGTCACTGCTCAAAGACATGGTCTCTGCATTCCTTACTCAAGTCACCTGAGCTCTCTACCTCAGGCTATCTGCTGTCTAATTTTTCAGGTGGAGATATTATTCCTCTAAAGACAGCAATGTGAGCATTAATTAGTGATTATAGGGACTATCTCCATCAGGCTGTACAACAGTTTTGGTGGCTTCTCCATGTTTCAGTACAAATAATTAATACTAATTATAACAGAGTCACCAAGACAGAGTTGCTGGCTCCATTCAGTTAATTTTGTCCTTAAAAAGAAATCCTCTCTTGAATAAAATCTGTGTGTTTTGGTAAAGTGGCACTCTGTCCATATAATCACATGGTGTTTTTTAAGTGTCAATATTACTGCAAGCTAATTCAGGGCCCTTGTGTATGAAGAGGATAGATAGAAAAATTGCCCCTGGCACAGTCAGGGAATGGGATTCCCTCTCTATTAAAGCAAAATGGCACCAGTATTCCCAAGCAGGTGGTCAGATAAATGAGTTTTTGTAGTTCAACATATATTCCCACTCTGACTGTTGAAGTAGGAGTCAAAGACAGACAAGTGCCTAGCTGGGCAAGCTGTGGCAGATCTCCCAGCTCATCTGAGTTGAAGGAAAGTGAATCAAGGAGAAAAGAGAATTCTGGTGCAAGAGAGTCCTGTGAGAAGAGAAAAAGATGAATACTTGCTGGTTTTCCCAGTCTGAGGAGATACAGAGAAGCACCAGGCAGCACAATAAATTGCAAGTGGATGAAATATCAGTTCTTCATAGCACTCATGCTGAACATGAGGTTTAGGCTCCAGCCTACTTAGCTAGTCCACCAGGGAGTCTTCATACCAGTTACAAGTCAGTGTCTGTATTTCCTGGAAGCAGCCAACATGTCACCTAGTCTACAGTAAATAAAAATTCAACAAGCAAAAGTAAACTTGGGGAGCACACAGAAAAGCTCACTTTTGATCGTTTTTTTGAGGTTTGCTGCAGCCCACTGCAAGTGTTCCAAGTCAGAACTACCACAATCCAAACATGAGACTGCTATCCCTGTAATTCAGAACAGAGAGGATCATAGGCCACAAAGATCAGAAGCTAGGCAAACTTCAGGGCTAGGCAAAGTATGGGTTTTGCACAAGGGTGACAGACAACCACATGATTTAGAAATGGATGTAGGTCCAGGCTTTCCCAGAAAACGGGTGAGCCAGCACCTGTGGTTTGGTGTGCATCCATTAATGTCATTTGTGCAGAGATGTGCTGCACAGAGCATTATGTCCACATCAGACCATACCAGCCCTGAAGACAAATCTGAAATGCCTCCATAACATTAACCTCAAAGACAATCCAACCTCAACCTAGACAAATTCTCAGGCCTGAAATATCAGCTTCAGCCAGAAAAGATGAGCACATTCAGGCCTCCAGACATTAACTTCCATCTTATTTACTATTTAGATTTAAAAATGAGTTCTCTGTGGAGAATGGTTGCGGTAGCAGCCCTTGTCAGTTCTGTCTTGAAGGGTTTAGTCAGTCTCAAAGGTTACATTTGCTTTATGCTGGGCTCAGAACTGGGCTGAGCTTGACCAAACCTCATAGTCATGAACAGTTTTATACCTGCAGAAATGAATGGGGTGTGTGTGTTCATGTATGTGCTGAAAAGATCCCCTGACACAACAAATATAGGCTTAAGTTTATAAAAAAATATTTTGTATTAATTCTAAACAGTGTATCCTTTTGTTAGTGTTTGCCTTTGGGTTTTTCAATTTTATCAAATCTCAACTTGACTGAAACAGGACTCACTTTTTTTTTTGTTGGCAATATAACACAAGTATCCTAGAATGTGGCAAGAACAGGGCAATGGTGAAAAATTTCTGATGTCTTATGTCAAAAAACTGGGCTCACACCCTACATTTTACAAAATCTGGTAAACCTTCAGCTGTGCAATACTGCCTGCTCTGAAAGCAACAGCTGGAGTCCTGGTCCCACTACAATCAAAGGGAGTCTTGTTCCTGATTTCCTGGGACCAGAATACACAATTAATCTCTCTGTGTAAATCTTTGCAGGCCTGGATCCTAAAAAATTTACGTGAAAGAATGTACTACTTTCAATAAGCCATAAATTTAAATCAATATATTAATATTAAAAATACCAGTTTTCCATGAAGTTAAGTTTAAAGGAAAAATCTACTCTGTTGCCAAAAAGTCCTGAATATATTGTAAAGCTCCCCATTGTAAAAAAAATATTTATAATTCTTTATTACTGTCACTGTAATCAATCCCATCCATTTCCCTTAGTAAAGAGATGTAAGACTTCAATCTGGATATCAAATATTTATGAAAGGCATATTAAAAGAAAGAACTTCCAACTGAGCCATGAGGGACAGCATATTGAAGTTATGCAGAAAAGATTACTGTATTTGTTCACATCTTAAAACTCTGCCTTCATATACTTTAGCCCATGTGACTCCTTGACTCACCTTCAAGATTTTGCTCAACCCACTGTGCATGCCTAGCTTTGATATTAGCAAGCTCATACTCCAAAGCTTTTGAAAATAGAAATCATCCAAAGAAAACTTTCCTTGACATTTGGATTAGTTCCTATTACCAGCAAAGTTGTGTGGTTCACTTCAAGTAGTTCTTCTTTTACAGTTCCTCTTTTCGATTTTCTATCTGAATCAAAACTGTCATTTGTACAGTACTGTGAGTTAATGTACGGTAAGATAGAGGGCAATGTAGTCTGAACTGAAAGGTATATAGATTTTAAGTTAAAAAACATTATTATCTAGCAAAATGGGTGAGGAATGACAGGGTGATGTATTACACAGAGTGGAGCTGCTGGTAGAAGTGAACTTGAGTGGTTATAGGGTAAATAAAAATACCAGAACTGTTCCCAGAAATTGTTTAATCAAAAACTATTACTATCATGAAAATGACCACATTTTTTAAAATAATACGTATTTACATCAGACTATACTTTTTGTTTTCAGATAAAGTGATAAATCCAATGTGGTTATACACATGAGCCTTGGCTTGGCAGCTGAAATAATGTAAAGTTAGGCCTCCCTCAAGAATCCTAACTAATTTAATGGCAACATGATTATGCTAATAGCAAAGCGATAGAATCTTGCAAAGTGATAGAAATAGCATGTGTGCCTTGTGCAACTGACCTGGTACACTAGACTTTACTGAAGTACGAAACATCCTAAGTATTTGTGGAATATCTTTTATTATTGCCAGGCAGTAGGTGAAGAATTGAATGGAAATGATCTTTAGCAATTGAAGTACAAAAGATGCTGTAAGCTATATTTTGGCGCTTAATGTGTATTTTAAAAAATCAGCATCCTATTAAGGCAGAGAAGTGCTATTGTAATTATGTGGAAAATGAGGAACTAAGACAGGAGAAAATGAAGTGACTGCCTACAGTGTGGTAGCTCAGCCATTTCCTCAGAAAAAAGAGCTTTCTGATGCCAGTTTGCTTCTTCGCTGTTGCCACCCCTGCACATTTAATCTGCAGAGGACAAGTCATAAACTGAAGAGCTACCAGGCAGGTAACTCTGTTTCAAGCAGCAAGGAGCCCTGTTAAAAACCCTTCAGGGTGCTTCAGTGCCCAAGGTGGGAATGATTACAGCCCCCAGACCTCCTTTATGTACAATTATTGCCGATGTATCTCATCAGCAAAAACGTTCTGTGTACAGCACACTAGCAACCACCATGAGGAAAGCTTCTGCTGCACCACTGGCATCGAGAGCTGTTAGCTACAGAGGCAGTTCTTGCTGTGAATTAGACCAGGCTGTTTTCAGGGTGTGCTAAAGCCAAGGAAAGATGACCTGCCCCTGCTTTATGTTGATGCAGTGGTACAGGAAATGCCATGGCTTTACACAGGAGAAGCACAGCTGCTCCCATCATGGCTGCATCTTTTACTGCTTCCTTGCATAACCAGTGTTCTGACAATGTTTTTAGAGGGCAGAAAAATATCTCCACAAAAACACAAATGTTTTGTCTTCCTTTCTCTTTTGCTTTGCTTTTCCAAATTTCTGCAATATTCTGGTCTCTCGGCCTCAACTAATGTACAATTTTCCAGTAAGGACTTCCCAAATCACTGATTTTTAATGGGACCACCCAGAACAGAAGTGAGTGTGGCAATCAATATGCCTTAAACCACAGTAGACAGATGTACACAACAGCAAATGCAAAAAAATCCCATTTTACTAGGATAGGATATATCTTCTAATTTTATAGCCAAAATAAAATAAAAGATTATTAACCAAAAGCTATTGGTACTCCTTCATTGAAAAGGAGAAGACAAAGGGAGACTATTAACCTGTTCATGTCTCAGCATTGTTTCTCAGATTACCCAGTGCTAGACAGAAGCCAAAAGGCACCTAGACAGGACAAAATGCAGAAATGGTGAACTCCTAGCTTCCAGTGCTCCTTCTCCAAATATTCACTTACACAATGAATATACTTCCCATTCTAACTCTAAGAAGAGTTGGGTACACTGCAACAACTCTTGTAGTAACTCAGAAAGAGACCAACCTCAGAGTGAGGGAACAAGGATTCACAGTCCCATACAACTTAGGTTGCACAGAACAAGCCTCTGCTTGTGTCTCCATCTGTTCATTTCTATTACATATATATACAAAGCCTTAGGCCGGGCACTGTCCTTCAACTACACTTGCATTATGCAGGAAACATTTCTGCTCATTAAATCTACTGGGGTTTTTAAAGTGTCAGCTTTGGGATAGCACCAAAATATTCATACGATCATCCCAGCTAAAAAAAAAAAAAAGAAAAAAAAAAGAAAAAAAAATTTAAAAGGCATTTTAAAGAACTCCTCAAACATCTATTTGAAGTCAACTATTCACCTCCTTCTGCAAAACACAGGAAAGCAAATTCAGCCCTGATACAAATATGTAAACATCTCACTGACTTCAATGGCCACTGAGCTTAACTGTGTCAAATCTGAATTAGGCCTTAGGTCTCAAACTGTCTTGTCTGCTCTTGCCATCTGTCTTCCTTTGCTAACCAAATTCCTTATTAAATAGTGTGTCCTTATTGAGTGTGAACCTATCCTGGTGATCCTTTCTCTGTAATAAACACTGCTAGAGGCTAAAATTCCTGAAAGTTATGACTACTTTGACTGCCTCTGCCTCTAGATACTATGAGAGTTTATTTTAAGGTGGCCTGAAATTCAGACTGTGAATTAAAAATTCCTGAGCATTCAATCTTTTCACTGTCATACCTTAGACATTTAAAATCACTAAGCTGTCTAACAAGCCATAATTTGTAACAGTTCAGTTCTTGGGTTCACTGTCTGTTCACTGTGGTTTCTCAACTGGTAGCACCAATCATGGTAGTTCACACACTGTGTAGATGATGAGGGTGTTACACAGAAGAAAAAACAAACAAAATAAGCAAACAAGAGCAACAACAACAAAAAAAACCCAGACAGACAAATGTCTCCATGTTAACAAACCAATGGATAAAAATTTAGCAAACATATTAAAGGGACAAGGCAGAGACGTGTCCGGTGACATCTCTGGTCTAGTGATTGTGATGCTGGAGGAAGTACAGGGGATACAGACCGGTACAGGGGTTCTATCTATGTGAAGCTTCTTCCTGCTGCTGTCAAAACCAATTTTTCCAGTCCAGTAGGGCATTTCTTGTGTTCTTAGAAACTGTCTTTTACTCATGCTGTTCTCAGAAAATAAATGTGGAAAATCCAAGCAACCTACCTGTACTGTTAAAAGAAATTAAGCATGACAGTTATTTTTATCTGTCACTTGGTACACATTGTGAGGAGACTATTTGAATAGCCTGAATAAAGGAAGATGCAGTCAGTCACAAACTTACTTTAAACTCAGGCTGGACTATTCCCAAATTGAGAGCTGCTGAGGATCAAGTAATTTGATTGTCATTTAAAGAGGAAAGAAAATAAAAAAGAGAAAAAAACAATGAACAAATAAAACCCAAAATCACCAAACGCCATCTCTCTTCTTTTTTCATTATGCTGCACAATATCATGTTCCATGCAAGATTTGATATTAAAGTACAGTGGTTCTTTCAAAAAGAGGCTTTCTAATACACTTCTAATTTCTAAAAACCTCACAAGAAATGTAGCTTGCTATATTTCAGCAGGAATGTTTTAAATAAGCAGCCTGACATTTGGGGGCTTACCCTAAAACCTAAATTTCCCACTCTTTGTTTGTTTTCAGAGCTGGATTCTCTGTCTACAGGGCAGGCTGCCTCTTTAAGGTGTTATTTTAAAATCTTATAAAAGTAAGTAATAACTCTAGGACTGAAGCAATAAGAGTTTGAGTTACAGGTAACACAAAAGGTAATTGAAAGCCTGATGTAATTTTATGCCTTCTTCATGGTCTATTCCACTGCTATTACGAGTTTATTGTCAAGATGGGAGCTGCACAAAATGATTATTACTACCCTGGTACAGGCTTTATGCTGCTTTTTTCCTCAAGATGGTAGCTAATTCTCTTAGGAAGACACTTTACTCAATCAACACTATTTGGTGTTCATGCTAAGGAGGAAGGGAGGGAACAAAAGAAACAGGACAGGTAAAGAGAGATTCAAGTACACTACAAAATCCTCATTTTAAAAGGAGGTGAGTTTTGCTCATCACAGCTTTAGAATGCAAGCTAGGCTCAGGGTTCGAGCTCTGGAAAAACTCCATAGTTACAAATACTGTTCATGCATCAGCTTCCACTTTGGTGCAGCCTGCACAGATGGACTGCCTCATTAGGTAGGGAAGCCTTGCACATCATGGCATGCCTTGCACCTGACTTCTGCCCCAGCAGGCAATGCGGGTGCTGGAAGCTAAAGTAATGTGACTCCAAAAAAATTGAAACCAAGCAGAGCTGTCCAAAGTGAAGCATCAGCCTTTAGTGTGTTTTGATGTACTCTGGAATGCAAGAGCTTAAAGACTTTCATTGCCTCAGGAATCTTTTAAATTTTGAATTTAGACAACACATGTTACAGGACAGATAAACAGCTGAGAGAGAACAAGTAGAACTGAGCTGATAATTTCCACAAGCCAGCAGGAGAAAAACAGATTTTTCCTACTGACTTTGGATTGTGCTGTAGCTGTTTGTTCTACACTTGAGGAGCCATGTTTAGCATACCACAGACACAAGAGTCAGAGTTTTTGAATTGCACCAGCAGAGCACATTTTAAGGAGCACATGTTGTGACTTTGTAGAAGTGATAGAGGACAAAGCCCTTTGGGAATGGCTGGCCTATGCTCCTTTAGGAAGTGCAGAGAAAAAGCATCCCTTTAATCTCCCGTATGTTTGCTTATCTGGAAGCTTAGAGGTTTTACTAATGTGCAGGGTTTCTGTTTCTGGATGATGTCTTTACATGAGTTCTTAAAGCATGGGACAATCTAGAAAGTTATATCCAGTTAGCCCTCTCTGCAGCAGGACTCAAAAGTAACAGAAGGGTTGGAGTGTATGGAGCTCACAGTTGACAATGGCACAGCTGACAGCCTCTGCATAAGAATCAAGGGACAAACAAATAATGTGGATGTCAATGCGGGAATCTTCTATAGACCTCCCAGCCAGGACAATAGTACCAACAAATTCTTTGAGGAACTAAGTGACAATTACAAGTTGACTGCTTTTGTCCTTTCATGGGGACTTCAACTTGCCAGAAGTTAACTGAGAGCATCACACAGCTAGTACAACCCAGGCTGGAGGATTCCTAGAAAACCTGAATGACAACTGTCTGGAGCAGGTCCTAGGGGAACCAATTCAAAGATGCCCTCCTGTATCTGCTGCTTTTCAACAGAGAGGATATTGTGAACGAAGTGGAGATGAGTGGCCATCTTGGCCACAGCAATGACAGAGCAGTTGTTATCAGGAGCAAAAGTGGCAGCAAAACCTCAGCTCTGGACATGAGGAGAACAAACTTCAGGCAGCTCAGAGCATTGGTGAGTAAAGTCCCCTGGGAAAATGCTTTTGCAGCACCTGGGTCCATCAGTGCTGGTCACTTTTCAAACATCACTGCCTAAGGGCATAGGAGCAGGCAACTCCCAAATGCTGGAAGTCAAGCAGAAAAGGCAGAAGGCCAGCTTGACTGGACAGGGATCTTCTCTTGGAAATGAGGCAAAAAAGGCATGTATATACACAGTGGAAGAAAAGTCAGGTGATATGAGAAAAACAGAAAGATGTTTGCCACTGTAGGGAGAAAATTGTATGCCAAAGCTCAACTGGAGTTGAAGCTGGCCAGAAATGTGGGAGAAAATAAAAATAGTTTTTACAAATATATTAATGGCAAAATGCAGTGTAGAAATAGCATCGGCCCATTACAGGATGAGTATGGTCACCTCACCAACAGTGACATAGACAAGGCAGAGATATTTAATGCATTCTTTGCCTCTGTCTTCAACATGGGTGAAGGACCTTGCAAGAGGGTGTCAATGCCTGGAGGACCATGACTGTGAAAATGTTGAACTCCCAGTCAAACCTGAAATTGTGCAGGATCTGCTGGTCCAGCTGGACCCCTACAAATCTAGGGGGCTTGATGGCATTCATCCAAGAATTCTCAGAGTGCTGGCTGATGTCATTTCAAAACTCTCTTGTTGATTTTTGAGCAGTCTTGGAAATTCAGAGGGATCCCAGCTGAGTGGAGTTGATTAATGTTGTTCAAATTATCAAGAAGGCCAAGAAAGAGGACCCCAGAAACTACAGACCTGTCAGTCTCACTTCAATGCCTGGTAAAGTTCTGGGGAAGATTATTCTGGGAAGTATTGAAAAACACCTGAAGAACAGTGTTTTCAGGTTGCAGTTACTGGTCACAGCCAGCAAAACTTCATGCAGGGAAAGTCCTGCTTATGAAACCTGATTTCCTTTCATGACAAGATAACCCACCTAGCTGATCAAGGGAAGCCAGTTGATGCAATCTCTCCGGATTTCAGTAAAGCCATTGGTGCTGTCTCTTACAGGATCCTTCTGGACAAACTGTCCAGCACGTGGCTGGATAAACACATTATGTGAGGGGTGAGCAACTGGCTCAGGGGTCAGGCACAAAGGGTTACAGTGGATGGGGTGACACCAGACTGGTCACCTGTCACTGGCGGGTTCCACAGGGCTCCATGCTCAGCCCTGTGCTCTTCAACAGCTTGGACACAGGACTAGAAGGGTTACTAAGTAAGGTCACAGATGATATAGAACTGGGAGGAGCAATTGACTCCCTCAAAAGCAGGAAGGCCCCGCAGAGAGACCTTGACAAATGAGAGGACTGGGCAGGCACCAACTGTAGGAAATTCAGCAAGGGCAAGCGCTGGGTTCTGTGCCTGGGATGGGACAGCCCTGGATGTACAGACAGACAAATGAATGACAGGCTGGAAAGCAGAAATGAGTGCAGGAAAGGGAACTGGTGATCCTGGTTGAAGTTGAACATGAGCCAGCAGTGCCCTGGCAGCCAGGAAGACCAAGCATGTCCTGGGGTGCATCAGGCACAGCATCACAGCCGGGCAAGGGAGGGGATTGTCCTGCTCTGCTCTGCACTGGGGCAGCCTCGCCTCCAGTGCTGGGGCAGTTCTGGGTGCCACAATACAAAAAACACACTGAGCTATTGGAGAGTGTCCAAAGAAGACCAATGAGGATGGTGAAGGGCCTTGGGGTGAAGCCATGGGAGGAGTGGCTGAGGTCGCTTGGTCTGTTCAGCCTGGAGAAGAGGAGACTGAGGGGAGACCTCACTGCATCTTGCTTTTGAGGGGAAGAGGAGGTGCAGGCACTGATTTCTTCTCTGTGGTGACAGTGACAGGATCGAAGGGAATGGCCTGAAGCTGTGTCAGAAGAGGTTTAGGTTGGATAAGATTGATCACCAGAATGTTTAGGCACTGGAACAAGCTTCCCAGGAAACTGGTCACAGCACTAGTCTGACAGAGTTCAAGAAGTTTGGACAATGCTCTCAGGCATGTGATATGACTCTTGGGAATGGAGCTGTGCAGGGCCAGGAGTTGGATTCGATGACCCTTGAAGATCCCTTCCAACTCAGCTTATTCTGTGATTCTGTGAAGTGTTGGTTGTTTAGGGCATTATATTTCTCACAATGCCCTCAGTATTGTCTGGAAGGTGAAGGATGTGACATAATTTGACATTACACATTAACTTATGTTCTGTCCTGAAATTTTAAACCTTTTAGGTGAAAATCATAGCCCAATATCATGAAACCAAAATCATAATTTATTCTCTTTTTATTTTGTTTTTTTCTTTTAAAGCACTTGATCTCTTCCTCTAGGAATCAAGAAATCCTTTACTGAACTCTCTAAGGCATATGGCTTTAATAAGAAACACCACTAGAGTTTTGACCATGCCTCTTTTGAATGTTGTGGCTGGGAAATGAAACATTTCACTAGCTATTTTAACTGGGGAGTTGATCTGTGAATGACTGAGAAGGATATACCATATCTGGGTATTATGTTTGCTAGTGAAAACAAGTAATACTTTGAAAGCAAATATATAATTTTTTAAAAATTATATATAATTTTCTAAGATTATCCACAGAGGCCAGAGGTTGATGCATCTTCTCTAATTGAACAGTAACTTACTCTATAAGTACCCCCTCCAAAATCACTGAAACTGATTACCACGTGGCACAGCTAAGCTTAGGGGAAGACATGTATCTTCATCCTTGAATGTCTGGATCTTATCTCTGATGTCCTTTTGTCAAAAGTCAGATTACATTAACCTTACATCATCAGTGATTTTAGTTTGATTACACATTTACTAACTGTGTTCAGTACTCTGGATCTAGATAGTGGATCTACCCTCAACTTCAGGTGAATTAATACATGGTTCAAAAGGGTACACTCTCCTGGATTGCATGGCTTTCCAGCATTTTTTGGCTCATGCCATGATGACACCAATTCATCTGCACCTTTCAACTCCCAAGTGCCAGGTCTAGCAAGATTTGACTCTACCATTGCAGAATTTATAGGTTTTGCGTTAACATATTTGTCTAGTACAATTGTAGGATTGGATGGGATTCTTTCACATCTTGACCACAACAGGAGACAGTGACGAGGCATTAATTAATACCATTTTCTATCAAGCAAAACTGGTAGTTTGACTTTGCCATAAAATATTGTTATAAATTTTTCTGTCAGAAAAGTTGCACATTTCTTCAAAACAACTGACAGTACAATCTTAACTCAAAAGTATGTAAAACTGGAGATCCAGATATTCTGGGCTATGTCTGTCTCATTGCAGTCTGGCCCTTAACCACTACAAAATAATTGGGCATACAAACCCACTCTCAGTGTTCTCAGGGATCTTCCTATGCTTTGTCAAAACTGAACTAGTTCTTCTTGGTTTGTGCTATAAACCTCCGTGTTTTAGTAGTTTAACTCATGGATAACCTGTAAAAATCTGGGAATATGACATTTTTTACCAGCATAGAACAGAGCTGCTTAGAAAAAGTTACACCTGTTTATTTCCAAATGCACAGGTGGATGCATGCAGTTCATTCACTTGCAGTCACCTTCAGAGAGCCTGACACTTTTGCAAAATCTCCAAATGCAAACCAGATTCAAAATGTCACCTCCTAGGAGACCATGAGGTGTGAAAGAAAAATTGATGGCAGTAGTTTCTCTCATACACACTCTATTACCTGCAGCTAGATGTCAACAGAGTGTGTTTGTCCCACCCCCTCTGCAGTTAATGCCATCTGACATATATACGGTTTTACCCGCTTGAGTCAAACTGCTTTTTCACAAGAAAAAGTAGATAAGCATAATTGGAAAATCATCTAAAGATGTAGCTGAAAAATGAAGATTGCTTTCCTGCCATTCCCAGGAGGTGCACTGCAAAGACAGACATTTACTTCTGCAGTACTATTTGATACTAGCAGGGAATATCCTGTCTGGTGCTAAATGTCAACAAAGAGAAAAGTAGGGTTTAACTGAACATGTCACTTTTGACTATTGCAGATGCATCCACAACGTCTTCTGCATATGTATGGAGCATTTCCAACCACTGGTGGCTGCAATGGCAGATCTAATTCAGGAATTTTAAAAAATAATCATAAATATTTGCCTGTCTGCATCAGTGTAGGCAAGATCAGCATGAGGAAGAGAGGAGATCAGTTGTCTGACTTAGCAGCTAAGGGAATTTGACATAGCTTTTGCAGTCCTTTCTCTTGGCTTTGATAAGAAGGTTAGAACCTTCTCTTTGTGGTTATTAACACACACACATTTCTTGGGGCCAAGAAATCCTTCATACAGGTGCAGCAAGGTTAATACCACAAGCTATCTCCTCCCCTGCACTACAGATGCACTTTCTGTGCTGTTTCTGTAAATGATGGTTTTTCTTTCTCCTCACAGAGAATGGTTATCAGTAGCAGCTAATCTTTCTGCTACCTTCTGCTTTCTTTCTGTGGTTAGGTTTAAGATGTCATGATTAAAAAGAAATTACATTACATCACTTGTGCTTCCTCGCTTCATATCATTCAAGGAGTTCTCTGCTAATTTTAAACTCTTGTTCAAGGCAACGAATTCATCATTTGGCTGCACTTCTGTCACATACAGGAACTAAATCTAGATGAAGTTGGGAGGCTATCTAGAATATCACTCATCTTACCTGGCAATTCCAAATAAGGGAATGTTCTCCAAGGCAAATTATTACAAGCAAATTATTACAGAATTCACAAGTTTTTTCCCCTTGTTTATGCCTCCAAATTCATGTCAGAGTTTTAGCTTATGTTTTGCAGACATTTTCTCTGTCAAAAAATTTAGTGGTTCTCTCTCGCTTCCATCAAAAGTTCTTCATTGTGATCAAGATTGCTGGGACTGGGAGCTATTTTCTAAGCAACATTGCAATCTTATTCTCTTAAAATAGCTTTCATCTTAGGGCTGGTCTATACTTAAGGTTTCTTTCCAAAATGTATGTAGATTATGGTTCTGAGGGCATTTTGATTGCTTCATAGCAGAAATTATGAACTTCATTGCACACTTGCAGCTATTTTGTGGTACTAGAACTAACTATTAAACGGTTTTTTCCCACAGAGCTAAATCTATGAGAAAATGCACACAAGATCTGAATCAACAGTAGTTCATCACAGTTGGTCACTAGAAACTATGTTGGTAGGTAGAAATTCCTTGTTAAAGCAAGTAAAGGACAGGTATTGAGACTGGTATTGCATGACCATGTAGTAAATAGATGAAGATATAACTGGTCTTCCAAGCCACCATCACTTCCCCCACAACTGAAACATGCAAAAACTATGTCAAGAGTATGGTGAGACTAGACTAGCTCAAATCACTCTTGAAAGCCTGAATTGAAGTGAGCTAATCCATCTCAGTGACGGAGATCTGCGCAATGGCTTTAATTGGTCTGCCTGCAACCACTGATGAGTCTTCTTAGGTGTTTTCCAAACTGGTGCCAGACATCTGCATCTAAAATATGTGCCTGAAATTTGGAGATTGACACTTAGACATTTATTCTTAGTACAGATGCAGCATAGTATTTCTGGCATGGTCACAAACAACCAGCACTCTGAGGGATGTCACCAGACAAGGCTCCTTTTTCTTGGGGCATAAGTGTGATTTCCCTCCTGCTAGTACAGGCAGGGAGATTTTTGTTGTATTTGTACTTAAGTACAAAATACATCACAGTGTGAAAGCTGAAAAAATGGGGAACCATTTAGAGAGAAAAAGCAAATCAGTGAAAGAGAATAGTGCTATTAGCTCTATAACCTGGGCATTCAACCTAGTTAATAACATGACTTATCAGATGCAGAAAAACACATTATGTAAGCTAGTGTGCTTCAGACAATTGCTATGAGACACATCAAAAAGAAGTGGCAACTACAGCACTCTCTGCAATATTTTTTCTCAGACTGAAGATTTTATAAAGTAGAGTATAAAATTTTTCTTAACTCTTAGAGCCCTCAAAACATGATTAAAAGGGTAAGAAATTTTCCCTACTGTTGTTTCAAAATATAGTAAGAACGCAATGCCTCAACTTAACATTAATGTATAAAAAACAGATAAATGAGTGGTTTTCTTCACCCAGTCTGAACACCAGGAAACCACCAAGCCTTTTAGTGGTTTAATAAATAAATGTGTCAGCAGTCTTGCTAGAAGATTTTTCCTAGGCTGTGTGCTTTTTTTTCTCCCTCTCCTTCGTTAAGGAATTTATTTTTCTGAAGACCTTCTATTAATCACAGGAATCACTGGTGATGAACTCTGCTTTGTAGTGTAACATGGCATCTGCCTGCTGGCCGAGCTTGGCACTGCCAAGACATTAACATGAGGACATAGTCAATCTTTCATTTTAATGACAAGTCCTGGGTAGCTGAAAGAAAGCAGACTGAGATACAGCAGGAATTGCTGTGATCCAAGTCAAGTGAAAATAGTTGCTGTAATAAATTCCCTCCTTGGCCTGTTCAAGACCAAGATAAAAGATGATCCGGGATTTACGTGGTTTGAGCTGACCTGTTCCCTTCCAGTCTGAACAGGGCAGGAGGCACTCTGGTGAGCAGCAGACTGGCCAAGAGATATGGGATACAAGCACCCTGCAGAAGGGAGAAAGGAAAAA
This sequence comes from Emberiza elegans, assembly GCA_024865655.1. Taxonomy (NCBI): domain Eukaryota; kingdom Metazoa; phylum Chordata; class Aves; order Passeriformes; family Fringillidae; genus Emberiza; species Emberiza elegans. The sequence continues at coordinate 240,273 of JALJVW010000001.1, forward strand.
TCTAGGAGTAGTACTTTATGCTTTTGGGACACATATACAATGTTCCTTGGCTTTGAAAAGGACTAGAAGTGTTCTCCATAAACAAACTGTCTCAGTGAAAAAGAATAAACTGATACATCTGCATTCCAGCAGACAGCTGATTTGGTCAGACAAAAATTACTATCTTGGGAAAAATGAAGAAAAGTTTATTTAGTTTTCCTGGTGAACACTCTTAAGTACTTTCTCTGTCTTTTCCTCAGAGGAGACACATATTTGCACTAAATTGTTCTGTGATTCAGCTTCTCTTGCACTACAACCTGCTCCTTTACTGAACCAATTTCTTTGAGAAGAGGATGTAGGCTGCCAGATTTTGGATTGATGGAGAGTGCACCAATGTTAGTGGCTGTGTGGCGTAGGTTTGGAGTTTTTTCCTGACAGTTTAACAGCTCAGCAGTGGAGTCTGTATGCTGAAAACATGGAGCTCTCTGTTCCTAAAACAAATATCAAAACTAAGATACTAAGATCTGTAGTTCCTGGGTTTTCTAAAGGATTTTTGGGTCACTGCAGAGAGTTTACATATTTTGGTAGCTGAATTGCACCTTTAAGTTTCCCTTCTCTGTCTAGCTTCTGTGGGAGTAGAACCAAAACTCAAAGTGTTTGGGAGACTGAGACTGCTGGAGCAAGGACCCTTGAGATGAGTGTGGTGCCCCCAGACCAAAGCCAGCCCAATCAGAGGGGCTTCCATGTGGTCACAGTGCTAACCATGAAGAACTGTGATTCAGAAACAAGCAGATAAAATCTTCCCTTGTTTGTTGAGAGCAATGAGTGGGTGTGCACAGCAGTTTTCCAGATTCCTCATCAGTACCTTTCTTTTCCATCCATATTTTGCACATTCACTGCCAAATAAATCACCAGGAACTACTGGACTTTTACTCAAATTTCATCCTTCCTGTCTTGACAGTGTCTGTTCCTTTCTCTACTAGCTGATGCTGATGAGAGCCCAAATTCATTCTAATTATCTGTACCTTGATTTCTCTCCCAAATTTGCATTAATATGTCTCTTAAGGAAAAACTTTTAGGTCAGCTTCATTCCTGTAGTATTATTTGGCCCTCATTATTGCAAACCTCCTGTCATCTATCAAACCCTATTCACAGTTGAAATGAACAGTAAATAAAAGGAAACAAAGAAGTCAGCACAGTGCTGCACAGACATGGAGCTAGCATGCACAGAGATGGATGAAAAGCCACTGAGCCCCAAGAGTGCTGATGGAGCTGCCCTGCAGCTGTTCTGCTTGAGTTACTTCATCACTGCTGTACAGATGATTATAAATGTAAAAACTTAGCTGTGATAATGGCAGCAGGATCTGGTACTATCTTTATAACATGTCCATGAATGTGAACATGCTTGGATATTTATGCTTGGATATAATCACCCTTTTAATCCAAGGGTGATTATGAAATTGCCACGGCCTTCATGTAAATCAAGTCTGAGGTCAACGTAATGGCACCTATGGCCTGTCACCAAAAACAGTGGGGATGAAGTCTTTTCATTATATTTATTTTGTGAAGTGTGTAGGAAATATATAATTTCCTTATGCATGTTAATTTCTAGGCCTCAGACTTTCATGACTTTTTTCCTAGCAAGGTACCTTTTTTTACCACTGCAATGCTCTCTCCTTAATTTTTCAAGTGTTGTCACATCAATGGGTAATATATCTTAAAAGTGGAGAACTTAAGACAATACCAGTGCCTTCCAAGGGGTATGCAGAATGCTAGCTGTGGCACAAGTGTGAAATTAGGTAACCCACATTTCCACTGAGCACCCCAGTCACCAGGCTACACTTTCTTGCTGGGTTTAGGCTGCACATACATCAGCATTTCATCAGAGAGCAGTAGTATGGTTTTTAGTGAACTCATCCCTCTCTCCTCTACCACATTTGCAGTTGATTCAGATGTGGAGTGATTCACACTACAGATGTACTGTCGAGTTCCATGCAAGAGTGCTTTTGGAGGAAACCAAACCAGAAACTCTGCGGCAGGGTCACAAGGAGCACTTTTCAAACCAGAGTGTAAACATAAATATTCAAATCAAGTAGTATTCCTCATGACAGTACGGTAACATTCACTCCAAGGAATCAGACTAAATCTAGCCTGACATTAAATACTGGAAGTATTTATAATATAGACTTGGATATTTCAGCACCAACTGCTCCCATCCTCTGATCCAGTCCAACAGCTACAAGGTAATGTGGAGGTATCCATTCAAGGATAACATGCAAAGGCTTCACAATTACAAACACGTTGCAGAAAAAGATGCACAGTAGCTTGGGTATGAAGGGAAGTTCTATTGAAAAAAAAGGGTACACAGATATCTTTCACATCTGATTTTGGAAAGCAAGAGAGCATATAGATATCAGTAGACAATCAAAGACCCATTATGCTGAAATATGTAATATATAACCCTATATACAGTTATAGGATTCTTTTGGCCTGAGATCAGCATGAATAAAACAATCAGAGTGCTGGAAAATGAAAAAAAAAAAAAACAGAAAAAAAAAAAACAAACCTCAGAGCAGAATAAACTAGTTGATTTTTCTGCAGCCTCACTTCGAAAGCAGCAATGCTATAGGGGAGCCCCATAGAGCATAGAGATGAATACAAAGAAGGGATTAATCCTGTGGTAAAGTCACAGGATTAGAGTTCTGACTTCGTGGACTGTTTCAGAGTGTGAAGAACACAAGAAAAAAAGTCTTGATTCCATTACTTCTCACATTGGTTTTAATGCAGTTCTCAAGTCTTCCTGAGGGCTATCTATTGGCTCTGTGAACTACATGGACAACATAGTTCAGCAGGTAGGAAGAGGAAGGACCAGCTCCAGAGAACCTCTGCTGGAAAAAGTTAAAAGCATTTTCAGGATTTTTATGGGCACTGGCACTTTTTAATATTTTTCTCCCAGAGCAAAAGAAGTCTAAATGAAGCTGTGAACAGCCAATATTTCTAGAAGGAAAGATGCAGGTCTCCTAGTGAAAGTCTCTCTCAACTGCAGCTCAAGCTAACACTGTTAGCATGTGCCACTGCCCACTGGAGCAAAAAATATGCAAAGGGTATCTCTGAAACACAGATCCTTTTTGCATAATTAATCATAACACAACAGTGGTGCATATACAGACAGTAGTGAGTTGAAGAGATACACCCAAGATTATAGACCCAAGTAGCAGCAGAGGGCATGAATAACTATCCTTGTATTAACCAAGGGCTTCAGAGTCATTTCAAGATGTATTATTACATGAGAGACCTATTTCAAATTTAGTAGGCATGCACTGTGCTGTGGTAGCATAAGGAACTTTATTCAGTGTGCTCACTGTGTGAATGTTTTTACCTTCAGCAGAGCTACTGGAGATGATACACAAATCCTTACACATCTTGCTTCTCTATGGAGGAGATCATGTAACCCCTATAATTTAATTTCACACCTTAGAACATATTCACTGATTTAATCTGACTCTAACCCAACATTATTTAATTATTGCCATTGCTGTGGAAATTCTGAAAGCAATTGAGCAGCTGTCTGTGCTTAAACAAGATTGTCCATGAAAGTGAGATCAGTGGATATTCTCTTACCTTCTTTAAGGCCTAAGCTTGATACAGAAATAAAAGTACAGAGGTTGTGGCAGACAGGCTGCTCACACCATGCCCTGCAAGCTGTGGTTGTGGCCTGACATGGCCCAATAAGCAGTGGTAACTACTGCCTGCGTGACAAAACAGCATTCTCTAATATGACATAATCTTAGTACGGGGTCCAGATGCTCTTACTTGCCCTGCCCTTTGGATGCACACAAGTGATGAAAAGTCCTCTGGCATCTTCTAGAGACAGGACAAGCTCATACAGGGTGTGAACGTAGGCACACCCACAGCAACATGGGTGAACACAGAGCAACCAGTGTCTAGGGAGCTGCCTGGGTGTGACAAAGGCCATCCTACCACCCTATGAGGAACCAGGGCAGCTCTGCCATTGGGAACCATCCTAGGGACAGGGATGGCCACTGAGCAGTCTGAAATGGAGTATGTTCTTCTGAGCCATGGCACACTGTGTCAACACTAACCACCCACTGCATTTTCCCCAAAGAGCCAGCTGCCTCTATGCAGCACACAAAGCTGTCTCCAGCTGGCAAAGGTATTTGTCAGTTATAGTTTTTGTAGCCTTTCTATGTTCTTTAAAAACAACGACAAAACACAAGGTTGGTGACAGAGCGTGGTGGGTAGAAATGGATCCAATCAAAGCAAAAAACCTCTCAGCCATGCATATTCTCCTATGGACAATAAATGTCTTTGGTTTTGTAGGTGCAGGAGGATTGGCTATGCTGCTGAGGGACCCATCGGGACCATGCTCCTGTGAAAGTTCTGAAGCCAAGGAGGGTGCAGGGGTAAGTCTCCTCTCACCGTGTCCTTGTGGGAGGCACTGTCCATAATTCTTGATGGATCCCACACTCAGTGGAGTGCATCCTATCTTCAGCTGCAAGGATGCTGTCATGCTGGGCGTAGTTTTGCACAGATTCCCTTTGTGCAAACTGCATTCTCTTGGCTTCCACAGGGCCTCTTTTGAAACAGCTACAAGTCCAGTGCCACAGTTAGGATTAGGATGATTTTCAACAAAAGTGAATCTCTTGAAAAGTTTGGTTAAATAATCCTGGCAGCTCATGGAAGAGGGTGTCAACCCAATGCTCTGTCTTCCTCACTGTCAGTCAGTCTCCCACACACCTTTCCTTGCACATTCTGTCCTCTTCTTCTCAGGCTCCCCTGCAAATACTGCTACCACACCTCCTTTCATCTGCTGGGCAGCTTCCTGTGAGCAGCTGGACAGCATGAGGAGGGCAAGTGCCTGAGAAGCTTTGCCAAGTGTTTTTCCTGGTAGCCTGGTGTAGTGGGATGGCACATGGAAATGCTGTTTTGCTGGAAAAGCCATGACAGGAATACTCCTTTTTCTTTGTCGTTCTCACTGTGGTCATGTGCAGCCATGTGTTTCCAACAGCAGCAAATTAAATTGTCAGTAAGATAAAGAGTGGAAAGGCAGTGAATGGGCAAGTGAACTGCTGCAGGGCCAAGATATTAATCTTCACGGTGGCTGACATTGCTGAAGAAGTTTTTGTCTGAAGCCAAAAACAACCATGTTAAAAACTAGAGATGTCTCCAAAAATTTTACTCTAGACACTTCTAAAGATGCAAACTTGAGTATACATAGGCCATATTAATACCTAAATTTATTTTAACCTTTCACACTTATTAAATTTAAACTAAACAGCAATCAAGGCTTCTAACAGGTTCATATGAGACTGATGAAGCATATTTCATATATCTGCTGTAAAAGTAGTTTTGATTGGAATTTTTTAGTTAAATTTAGTTAATTTTCTTTAGAGAAGCATTTAAAGATAAAATGCAGTAAATTCATGTCTTCTTCTGGTCTGGTGGGTGAAAACTAGCGTGAGAAGCTCATATCAGCTACCCTTAAGATCTTAAAGGCCATGGTGAACAATCAGCTCAAGCCAGCATCTGCATAACTTCTTTTTTTGAACGAGGAAAATGTAAACACAAAACACATTTTGATTTTTCTTACAAAATTTACTTCTTTCTTTTACTAGCTAAAAAAAAAATTTTTCTCAAAATCCAGATTTCCTACAGGCCCTATTTATTTATTTTCTACAGTGCTAATGTTTAAAAAATAGCAAAATAAAGCAGATTTACTAACAACAAATACAAATCTGACTACATGTACTACGTTCTAAATTAACAATTTAGAATTGATGGCATAACACAGAATTTCACACTCCTGGGTATCAGGACCAAATTTAAGGTTAAATCTATATAAAGCAGCAAGTCAATGAGAGACACCAATCAATAATAAACTACTTTTAATTAGGGAAATAATTTATAACATAAGCAATAAAAGTAAGGTTTAAATTGATAGTGCAAATAAGTCAAAATGAAACCCCTTCATGTTATAGTTAAATCAGATATTTAAATTATTCTGGTTGGAGCTGGAGCGTGGACTTGCACAGGCATTCCCAGATGTTGTGCCCGGGTTGCTATCAGTGCTCTGCTCAGTGTAAGCTGCTTCGTGGCAGCTCTAAAGTCACAAGCAGGACCTCTCGGGCTGCTGGGAAAGCTCTCAGCTGCAGTTCAATCAGCCCATAACATTCTCTAGCTCAAGTTAAGGTCATACTTAAGGAAGAGGGGAAAAATGTTCAATGACTCTGAAATGCAATTTGTTTTAATAGCACAGTACCTCGAATGCTTGGGAGTGCAACATCACACAGAACAAAATCTGACTTAGCATTGTTTCCTCCTTGGCTTTGAAAAAGAGGTGTCATTTTTTCAATAAAGACCCCCTGCCGAAGGAAGAGGTTTAATGACATAATTTTGCAAAAGGGAGGCTGACTCAGTGTTGCTGCTAATGTAGCAAGAGCAGAATCAGCAAAGTGCCAGCACAGGAAAGTCAATAAAGTCCATGAGACTATCCTTGTCCACATGGAAAAAGGATTAATTTAGTCATTGAAAATGACAAAGAGCTAAAATTTTCCTGTACTAAGTGCTAACAATTTGTGGAAGGGACAGTCCTGTGTTTGAGGTAAAGATTATATGGAACAGTTGGTTATAAATTCTTCCAAGTTTGCTGAGAGAGGTATCCAAAATGATTGTCCTTTCTATTGTTAAAATGTCAAATGGGCAATGCTATTTGCATATAAGAAAATTATCAGTTCTAGATCCACTCCAAAAATAATCTATGCACACCTAGTTGCATTATTGTTTCATTAATATTTTCAATTAATAGAAACAATAAAGTGAAATCCTCATATCTGTGTTATTTTCAACAAACAACTTACTCCAAGGGGAGGCCTGGGCCATCATAAAGTTCCCTTTGCTTTAATGAACTATTAAAAAAGACACAACAAGCTACACTTAGGTCCTGACTGTGATATTGACTGTATGGTTCAAGTAAATGGTAATTAGTGTAGCTTTCAATTAAGTGTAGAAAATTCTTACATCAAAAAGATAATGATATTCATAACCAGTGAAGACAGGATATGGATCAGTAAACAAATGCTGCACTTGGAATATTCTCCCTCACCAGAGGAGGAATTTGTAGTCCTCCCTAAGAGCCATTGCATGCAACATGCTCTGAACAAGCCAAATTAGACCTATTGTTGAACAAGACAAAGTTTGTGAATAATCTTGGAGGAGTTTTTTATGTTTCTTCCTACATTTCTAAATAGCAAAATACTGCCTCTTCATTGTTGCATTGTTGCATCCTGTTATGCCTGCAGCTCTCTTTAGAGTGCAGGTTCAGAATATAGTGTACTTTATTACTGAGGCTTTCTTGAAGCTTTTGCTCAAAAAGTGTATGTGTGTGGGAGTAGAATAAACTGCAGCTGGTTGTCTTTATATTTCCACCATTATTGCTGCTGACTGGTAAGAAGGAAGAAGATGTACATGAAAATAATTTGTATTTTCTGTAATACAGATGTACAGGAGATTGAGAGGTTATCTTGGTGGATAACTTCTAATTTCAAAAATACCTTTAGGACCATGGAGAATATCAGCAGTAGGCTGAATTTGTCTTTCATTGCTAATATTTTGGTGTCATACTTTATCAGAAATATAGATATTAATTTTCTTTTTCATTGGTGTTATAAAATATTATATCACCAAAGAACCTGAGTCCAGAAATTTTTGGAAAAAAATCACTAATTTCACAGTGCAGCTGCTTTAAAACAAACAAATAAACAAACAAACAAAAATTCAAGGAGATCTAGGATATGCCCCTTCCCCTCATCCTCCCTCTTGTCCTGCTACCCTAAATGTATTGTGGACGAAAACTTTCCATGTAACTCAAAATGGAAGAGGCTTTGGTGTTTTCAGTATTCTGTATCAGTTTATAATGGAAATGCTTTTTATGTATAGTACAAGTGTATGAAGATTGCGAAGCCAGACAGCAAAAATCCCTGTCATCTGGGATCATTGGGATCTTTCAAAGTGTAAGCCTCCTTCCTGACTCTTCCGGCAGTTTCAGATATCTCTCGCTGCTATGCCCACCATAATCAGATACTTCTGAAATTCACTCACAGTATGCAGCAAAACATGGAGGCAAGGTACCCGCCAACTTCAAAGAGGAAAATAGTTTATTTTCTGCAACTGATGCTTGCCCCAGCTGGCTCCTGCCTGCTCTCATCACTGCCTTCCCAGGCTGCACTGTCCACCCCTAGTCCTGTCCAAAGCTTACCTCATGCTGAAGTCAGCAGAGCTGGGCAGGGCGATGGAGGGGAGAATTTATCTGAGTTACTGAACCGCATGTCACAGCACACAGCTAAGAGTTCGTTCCCAGTTATTTCTGCTAATTGGTCTCGAATGCATCTTTGTATCATCATGGAGATAGGCAACATTGCTTAGGGAAACCAGAGACTTATCAGTCATTCAAAGTGATCAAACATTATGTTTGACCCCTGGCTCTGTAGTTTTATTTTAGTGACTCTGCATGGAAACTGTCTAAGCTGAGTAACAACACTGTCAACCTGTGGACCTGTGTAAAACATGCCCCCTTACCTCCATATCCAAAGACAAATGAGATTGCCTGCTCCAACAGTGAGTTACACATTAAAATGCACATCAGTTTCCTAGTGCAGAGTGTGTATTTAATCAGCAGACCTATTATCAGGCTATTATCAGGTTCTCCTATGATCTTATTATAGCTTCATTTTGTCTGATTGCACTTCTGATGATCAGAAAACACAGTTAAGCTAAGACCTTAGCTTACTGCAGGCACAGCCAGTCCTTCAGCTAATCATAGGTTTGGCCACTGGGCCTGTTTCCTTTCTAATTCAAGAAAAGGACAAATCTTTACAAAGCTATGATACTTTTATTTGAGGTGAAAAAACATATTCTTAGTTATGAGACAAAGATTTTTTCTTTGAACTATGATCCTCTTCTTTGAAATATTATCCACTTGTCTCTAATTTTCTGAGAACCTTTAGGTAGTCTTGGTTTTCTCAGTCATTTCTAGTGTTGCCATCCACTATGCAGCAGACGACACATGACACATTCCAGTTGGAGGCATTTAACACCTTTGCAATAGCACTAGAAGGAATAAGCATCCAGCTTTTCTCTTTCGAGGGCCTAGTAAAGTGTGTTGAGAAGGCAGCTTAACTGCTGAAAGATTAGCACTTCAATGTGCAAAACTCAGAAAACTGAAAGGTCGAGAATTTGCAGGACCATTCCCTAAGACTGTAGCAACATAAAGGTGAAAATGTTAGGAGTATGGGAAGAGAGCCCTGGTGTTCTGTGTAGTAGGGATTTCAGTCACTGGAGGCTGACAATTCCCCATGTAGGAGTAAAAGCAAAGGCAGAAGGATTTCTCTTCTTCATCATTGTCAGAGCACATCTGTGGTAATGCTTCAGAAAAAGATGTCATGGCAAAATATGCCTTTCTCCATTTAGTTCATGTTTGAAATAGAAGTAACTACTGTGTTGGCTTTGCCTAACAATTAGATGTACAGAATTTAAGAAAACTGACCTGTTTTGGAGGCTGCTACTTGTGAGCTGAAAAGGCTAGGAGCATTGCAATATAAGCAGGTAAAGTTTAAATGTTATTGTTTTTAACAGTTATTGAAGTTGCTTAGTGTAGTATTAGTCATCAGCTTTTGATTCTCTTTCTCCTTTCCTGGTTAAAGTTTTGTGTAGTGTCCTTTTCTGCTCATCACATTTTCTTGTCCCAGACACTAACAGTTCCTCAAACTCCATTGACATTTCTTTCAAAACCCACCTTGTCTCTTTCCACATATTCATTTGAAGAGCTTTTTTTACTATTACTGCAATCTATTCTAATCAGGCTTCTTTTTCAATTTCTACTTTCTACTGAAATCCACACAGGTGTTACAAAAACGTATTTTTCACTCTTTCTCTAACATACTTTTCACTCTTTCTCTCTCACTAGATTTCTTCGCAAGATCTACACAGGCCTTTTGAAAGCCACTGATTACATTCTCTTCCCATTTTTTCTCAGCTGCAAGTCCCAGGTTCCCACCCCGCTTAGTTTCTGCTAAAGCTCAATTTCTGCTAATTGTTCCTCTTGTTTGCTGTCACTTTTACTTTAGTCTGCTCTCCTGTATCTCCCACAGTTGCTTATCTCCCTTTATCAGACTTTTTCCTGGGGTGACTCCGGCCCGTTTTTCCTGCAGGGGCAGGAGAGGTCTCTGCACATCAGCACCCATTATTGCCTGCATTTTGATAACATCATGGGCCAGATAAGAAACCACTACGTTGAATGAGATAAACTTACTAAAGGAAAGCCTCTCTCAGGTCCAGGTCTCAGTAAACACTTTGGAACCCTCTAAGAGTTATGGCATAAAAAAACTTCCAGTTCCTTCTTCCATCACAGTTTTGATCACTAACGGCAACAAATTATTTCAGTGTTATCTTTGCTTGAACTACTGAAATTCATAGTTATATTTATAATTCAGTTTTTGCAAATACTACGAAGTTGAATAATCAGTGAAATAACACTATGTATGGGTGTTTATGTGTAGATACTTAAACATTTCTGGACTGTACATTTTGTGAATTGCCTACACAAACAATTTGACCAGCTCTACAGTACTTTCTTTTAACTATAGAGCCTAATGTATTTAAGCTGCTGCAGGACAACACTGCTTTATTCTCTGCAGACAACTTTATTCTTTGTCTTGTTGTTTTTATTGTTCCACTGGTAGTGAATAAAAGGCTGCATCTGTTCCTCAGGAAGGACTTAATCCAAAGCTTATTGAATGCATTGGAAGAGTCTCCACTGGGCTTTGGATCAAGCTCTTTAGTACACAAACAAATGCTTTTTGTGAGAATATGCTATTCAAGTATTGTATAGAAGAGTTACAGAGGTTCCTTATTTCTAAAATAATGACTGCTCTTTAAATATTTTCTGCCATGCCTGCTCTATCACAGGAACAATATGCAACTGTACATAATTGTTGCAGTACTGTAGTTCACGTTTATCATGCCCCACCAGTTGATATAAGTGTAGAATATGTAATGCTGTGGTAACAAGTACTGCTATATTGATATGGCTCTTCCTATAGAGACAGTAATTCGAAAACTATATAGAGATTCACTTACTGGCCTGAGGATGATCTGGCTCAATCAGGCAAGCAGGACATGGCAAAACATCTTTGAGGACTGCCTTGTATTGGTGTTATTGATGAAGCTGAGTTGAAAGAGGGGTTTGTAGAATAAAAGAGGGATACTACTGAATGGAATTTTTTTCTACCCTTAGGAAAAGGAACAGACTGAAAAGAGTCACAAAGGGGAAGCCACAATAGGGTAAAGAAACAGGGGCTATTGTGGACACGGGTACAATCAGACAAAGATAAGGCAGGAGGAATCAAAGCAGAAACACTAGCTGAAATATGACTGTAAAGAACTTTAAGTGAAACTTTACAGCTCCAGATTTGCAATGACTGCATTTTCAGCAAGGAGGGAAGATCCATGAATTGACTATGCAGTGGAATTCCTCAAAGCTGCAATAAAACAGATTTTTTTTTCCTTACAATACTACAGGTACTGAATGCTTATTTGGATTTCTTGTGAAGGGAAACTGACAATTCCCATGCATTGAAGGAAGAGAACATGATGCCAGTGAAAGTTGCCTGTTTTTTCAACTGCATAGCAGAGTAACTTTTTCACGTGGGTGTAGATGACAGAAACAGTTACTGCTGGGTATTACTTCTGTGACAGAGCTGCTTGCAGTAAAACACACTATACTGCGTGGTAAGTGCTTGCAGGGTTGCACACGTAGTTTGTACGCTGATGGTGACTCAGACAGTTTATGGAGCCAATACTAAAACATTACTCACTCAAGGGGTCACATTTAAGCCAATGAGATTACTCATGTAGTGAGTGGCTGATAGAGATCTTGCCAAACGATTCCACCACATAATAGATGAGTGTAAATGAGCCTGTAAGTCAGGTGGATAACTTCAGAAAGGAATTTTTAAGTTCATTCTATGTAGGAACTTTTTCTGTTTGAACTCCCTAACCACAGCTGAGGTCCTATTATGTTTTGCCAGCTGCCACTTACCGGCAGTCCCTATCCTAAAATTCAACAAACTCATACAGACAAATAAGGGAAAGTGACTTGCCCTCAGTCACATCACAAGTCAACAGCAATGACAGGAATAGAACAGGGATCTCCAGTCAATCCTCTACCAGCAGCTCCCTGCCTCTGTAATTCACAACATTTAATCCCTGAACTGAATATAAAGCATTTATGAATGTGACCCCTAAATTTCCTACAGCTCTTCTGCTGTCTGCTGGATCTCTGCATTCATTAGCTTTATAAATGCACAGAGAATACACTGAAGTACCATTTTCATCTCACACACATCATTACAAGCTGGTGAATTCCCTCATCCAGTTCATCCCCATGTTTCCAGAACCACAAGAAAAGGAAAATTAATCTAATCACAACATTTCTGACAGTCAGTCTGACACCTAAAAATCTTCATACCAAGCAAAACTCATTTTTCATACTCAGTAGAATTCAGTGTGGAGGCTACCATATCAAGCATCACCTTTCAGGGCTGAATTTCATTTAATAAATGTTATAAAAGTGCCTGGCATATTCAGCATCATTACCACAGTATTTTCCTTCATTTCTTTGTTCTGCATTGCTCTCAGCACCTTTTAGAGTTCATAGAGAACACGAATAGTGTGCTGGGCTGTAAAGAGCAACCTGAAAAAATTTATAATAGGAAGAGGTATCCTCTTTGAATTATTCTCCATTTGAAGGTTGACTGCATAACAATAAAAAAATCTGCCTTACTGAAACCAGGTTCCCCTATACTGACAAGGTCCAAAAGCAGAGTAACTCCTCTGTCTCCTGAATAAAGGAGGAGCAGCAGATACTAATACAGCTTCACTCTTTTCACTCCCTATTTTTCTCTCCTCTCCTCCAAACATCTTTGTCTTTAATTTCCTTCCCTTTATCTCCCCATCCTGAGCTGCCTTGTGTCTCTTCCCCCTTCTAACTCCAGGCACTCTTTGCTGGCAATGGTTCCATCCTCTTTCTGCCCATGGAAGAGCACACATCTGTACAGAGGCAGATTGCAAACTAGGTCAGTTTATATGGCAGAGATAAAAAGAGCAGGCATAAGAGCCTTTTTTGTACAGTAACAAGGTCTCACAAAAGCACGTGGCCCAGTTGTCAGAGATGTTGAGCATCTGCTGTTGCCACTGACTTCAGTGGCACTAGTCCTCATGTCCACAGGCTGCAGATGTAGAAAAACATCCTCAGTTTCGCAGTCCCCTGCAAACAGAACTTCATATACATAGTCGCAGTTCCTTGATGTTCTCCAAGACGCCACATTAATCTCAGGATCTGTTTTTGTCAGTTTTTCCAACATGTTCAGCACAGTCTTGGGATGTAAATTGGTCAGTCATTGGAGGAGAAATGAGGTGATACTTGGTATAACACCTTTTTAGTTCACAAGAACATAAAACAGGCCTGAAATAGAATGACAAGTGAGGAACTGTCATGTGAGTGGTAAAAATAACTATCTTTCTTGACAAATATTTGGTTAATGCAGCTATCTTTATATTCTTCCTTCTTTCAGAGTTTTTAGGACAATACCAACTGATCTTGCAATTCATTATTTAGATAAAGGTATTTTAACATTACAGTAAAAGTAAGGGAAGACTGCACTCTGGCAAAGATTAATTGCTCCTTCCCCCTACCTGCAGCTCTCTGTAATGCTGTAAAAACATTACAGAGCATTAACAAACTGCATCAGTCTCATTTGTGATATTGCTTTACCTAATGGGAGAAAATCTGTGCTGCAGTCACACGCATAAGTCCAATCTTGTAAAAGTCCAGAAAGCAGGAAAGGGGCAGAAGGTAATTGTTGGAACAATAAGATAGAGGAAGAGGAGCTCTAAAATTCCCTGTTTGACAATGTAGCATCATTGTTTCCACAGAGTTTCCTCCACAGCCCACTACTTCCAGTCTCCAAAACATGGGGCCTTTAGAAAGCGTGATACTTGACAATGCTTATTTTAATTATGATTCTGAGTCCTGGAGGGGACATTTCTGCATGGCTCTGAAGGTTTCCACATGCAAAAATCACTAATTTATTTCCCTTCCTCCCTTCCAATAACTGCCTTATTCTATTTCTAGCAGCTGAAGTTCCTAAAAACCAAATAAAGGGTGGTCAGACCTGTGAAACATACAAAAAGGATGCAACCCCCATACTCCTTTTCCTCTTTTCTTCACATGCCCATATTGACATTTGGATGGCATGCCTTCCTGTAGGAGTACAGACTCTTAGCCTGCAGGGCAGGATCAGCAATGCATGTCCATGCACAGGTGCAGCTTTCCTTTGCTCCCTGCCTGCTCTCTGCAAATAGGCTGAATGAGGACGTCCTGTGATTCCAGCACCTTATCCTAGAAGGACAGAGGCTAGGAGTCCTGTCTTTGGGCAGATAACTGCATTGCAGACATTCCTGGGGACATTCCTAGATGGTGCAGCTGAAACACCCCTGTTCAGAGCTGATCTCTCTTCCTCCTTCCTGTGCCCCATGCTAGTGGGAAGTAAAAAATGTTCATTAAAAAGCCCATCCTTAGTCCAGAGAATTTACAGCAAAGTCTGAGAAAGAGAAAACAGATGGCTGCCAGTAGGGAGAATGGCAGACAGTTCCCTGGTCAAAGACCTTGGTGGGGTTTTGTCTGTACCATACTCTTGCATGTTTTTAGACACATACATTTGCAAAGAGGGTTGTTGCCACGTGAAGTCGATTATTAGGATACCTTCTTACTTAAAATTATAGCACCAGCTTATATGTCTGCACTTACATGTGTATGGCTCAATTTCCTTATTCCATTACTTTTTATTACAAACAATTTTCATTATCACACAGTGTTCAGGTAGCAACCATGCCTCTATGTGAGTGTCTGTGTCCTTGAGTTCTCAACAGAGAATGCAGCAGCTGAATTATCAACAGCAGCATGTAACCTCCTATTTAAAACACTGGCGACTGAAGAGTGGAGGGTGGAAAAGGTGACACTAAACTTCTATACAGACTGAAGAGCTAGAGGTTTGCAAACCTCATGCCTGTACTGTCCAAATACAGAGATGCTAATTGGGTTAGAACTAAAGGACGCTTACTGCAATCTATTTGAGAAGAGTCAACATCGCTGCTGTAAAGTCCTGCCTTAAACAAACCTTTTGGAGGTCTCTGAAAAGGTCAACAAAAACGTGGATAAGGGTGATCTAATTTACATATCAGACTGGGTGTCTAAAAGGTTCTTGACAAAGGCTTTTAAGGAGACTAAGCAGAGAAAACAACAGGAGGGAAAGCCCTGGTATAGCTCGGTAATTGCTTAGAAGATAAAATTCAAAGTACAAGAATAAATCACCAGTTCCCACAATGGAGGGAGGTGCTGGATGGTGTAGAGTTCTGCAAGAGTCAGTGTTGCAATGTGTGCTGTTCAATGTACTCATGCCTTACCTGGGAATGGAGTCAAATAGCAAAGTTCATCAAAATTAATTTATTTGGCAGTAATAAGAGGAAAGATTGTGAAGAATTATACCTGGACATTATGAGACCGAATGTTCAGTATCAGAAATCAAGTATAGGTGAATGTAAAATAGCACACATGGACAAACAGTCATTAAAAATGGTGGGCTCTGAGCTGGCATGAGTAAAGTCTCAGGGTTATGACAGGCCATAGAAACATCACCTCCTGTGCTCACAAGATCCTCACGAAGTATTGTCAAGGAAAAAAATCATTGTGCCATTGTATGAATCCGTGCTTTGATCACATCTTAAATCCTGTGTATTTCTTCAACTCAGATCTGTTAGATCAGGGTCATGCTCAGGAGTGCATCAAGGACACTAAGAGGTACAGAACAGTCTGTGGACAAAGGTCCCCGTGAGAGCAACCTACAGCTCTTCAGCCAGGAAATGTAATGATGTACAGAGATTACTGAGGAGATCTACAAACCCATGAGCAGGTCTAAGAGAGGGTTAATTGTTCCCATCTCCACCTTAAAGAAAGGGTTAGTTGTTCCTCATCTCCCGCACAGGAGCTGAGGGGATAATTAAGCTGGTATTGAAACAAAAAATAAAAGGCAAAGCTTCTTCACAGGAAGAAAAGCAGATCAATGGGAATCCTTGCAAGCATATTTGGGTTCCAGGCAACAACGAAGTAGTCCGGGACAGCAGTACTACCTATTAATGGGAAAAAAAAAAAAAAAAAAAAGCCAAAAAAGCCACACCAATAAAGAAAATCAAACCAAAACCAAATAAAAAGAAACCAGCCCGAAACCCGCGGCCTGGAAACCCCCGGAGCTGGCGGCGGAGTGAAGCTCCCGCCCTGCGCACTGCCCGGAGGCGAGCCGCGGGGCCGCGTTCCTTTCCTTCTCGACGGGGCTCGGCCCCCCCGGTGCCGGCTCCCTCCGTTCCCGCCCGCCGCGGGCATCGTAACAGGAGAGGCTCGCAGGCGGAGGGTAACCCGAGCGCGGCAGGGCGGGGGCCGCGGGGGCGGCAGCGGAGCCTCCTCACGGAGCGCTTCGCCCCGCGGGCCGGGCCGGGCCGGGCCGGGACGGGCGCGACGGGACTAGGCGGGGCGGGGCGGAGCGGGACGAGGCGGGCGGTGGCTTTGCCCCCCTCTTTCGGCGTCGGCGAAGGGGGCGGGCGAGGAGGGAAGTGGGGAGGAGGAAGAGGAGGAGGAAGAGGAGGAGGAAGGGGGACCCGACGTGCCGGGGCTGCGCGCGGAGCTGGCAGCGCACGCTGCGAGCCGGAGGAGCGGGAGAGGTTTGGATAAGGTACCTCCGAGCGCCGGGATGCGCGTGTCCGCGCGGCGTCGGTCTGCCGGCCTGCCTGTCTGTCTGTCTGTCTGCCTGTGTGTGTGTGTGTGTGTGTGTGTGTGTGTGTGTGTGTGTGTGTAAGAGAGAGAGCGCGGCTCCCGGCGCGGAGGGAAGGGAGGCGGCGGTGGCTGCGGCGCCGGCGAGCTGGCTGGCGCTCGACGGGTTGCGAGCGGGAGAGGGGAGAGGGGGGATAGGCAGGGAGAGGGGGGGGGAAATGAGGGTCTGTCGCTAGAGGGGCAATGAGGGGCAGGGGAAAAGCGAGGAGGGAAGATGGAATCGCGTGCAGGGAGAGAGGAGAAGAGGAAAGGGGAATGCAGATGCGCGGAGGCGATGGGAAGAGGACAGGAGGAAAGAGGGGATGCTGAAGGGGGACATTTGTAGCCTTGCCATCGGCAGCCCTGCGCGGCGTGCCCGCCAGCCCCGCGGGATCCCCCGGCGTGCACGGCCCGGGCGGAGCGCCGGGAGCTCCGCCGGAGCGGGGCCGCGTACTGACCGCCGGGTCCGTGCCCGCATCCCCCCGGGGTCCGCAGGCTGGGGCGGCC
Source organism: Emberiza elegans (assembly GCA_024865655.1). Taxonomy (NCBI): domain Eukaryota; kingdom Metazoa; phylum Chordata; class Aves; order Passeriformes; family Fringillidae; genus Emberiza; species Emberiza elegans. The sequence goes on from JALJVW010000001.1 coordinate 257,695, forward strand.
CTGCCCCCGCCGGGGTCTCCGCTGTGCCTGGGAGACGGGCGGGACGTGGGCATGGAGGGGGTGGAGGGGGCGTGGGGAGGGGGTTCAGCGAGAGCCTGAGAAACCTGTGACGTAATTATTTTTTAATCAGCGTGTGTTTTTTATGGCGATCTCAAATTTTCCTGGACTCCCCTTTTTGAACAGAAAATCCCCTGTTATCTTTGTTCCAAGTATTTCTATTTTTAGATTCCTCTGTAACAGCAAAGCGAGTTCATGAGTTTTAAGTATTTTTTTTCTTTTTTTTGTTTGGCCTCTGCTGAGGACCACTGCAGTGTAAACTTCCGAAACACTGTTGTCTCTTTGAAAAAGAGTTATTGAAATTATCACTGAGGTGAGCAGGCCGGCAGCTATTGTGGGTATGCCAGTGTTTGAGTTCCTGATGACATTAATCATTAGCCTTAAAGAGCAGTCATCACACTGAAGTTAGGTTTTTATCTTAAGATGAATTGCCTGTCAGGTCCCAGAAGATGTACATTAGGTGCAAGTACCAGCCTGCTGTTAGAAGAGACAGAGCATATACCCCCAGTTGTGATTTTGCCAATGGAGTAAACTTGTTGTTTTATTATAAGTGGGGATTTAACAGTTCAACGTTGTAATGATATTCTCTGATTCTAGCATTGTCTCATAGCTCTGGTATGTCAATTTGTATTCATGCTGTGTAAGTGTTTTGCAGAGGTTTTGCCTATCTGGCAGGGATTTATTTCAATTTCACAATTACGTTTTCTGATCTCAGCAGCCTTGGGAACCCAAAGAAGTTGTGTATGTATATATCAGTATCTGTTATAGTGTGTGACTTTTTTTTCCCTAAGAAATGCAAGTTTTTTCATGTCTTTAGATCACAGTTTTTATGTCTCTGCATACAGCAGAAGTTACAGCTGAAATTGTGTTCATTTAAGTGTATTCATTGCAAGCATTTCTGACCACTCAGTATTAAGTGTTTTTTATCGATTGATCTTCAGTTTATATTTGAATACCAGTCCATTTGCTGCCCTGACATAGCCACTGCCAAAGTAAGTGTTCAGAAATCGAAAATGTTACATACAGATACTGGCTTTTGAGAACTGATCCCTTGTTCTTGTATTAGTTTTCCTAGCTGTCCAAAGAGTACAAGTCCCAGGTGAGCTCTTAAGCAAATTAAGCCATATTTATAGGTATTCTGTAATATGTCAGTAAAAAATAGGTGTTGTGGCCACTGATGGTTATTTCTCTTCACTGTGGATGTGCAGCTTCTGTACAAGGGATGTGTGCAGTCCTTTTAAATTACTCCAAACTCCTGTTGACTTCAGCCAAAGTTTTGGCTAAGTTAAGAACACAGGATCGTATGACTTACAGAGTGAAAAATACAGGAGATTTACAGAGAATACAGGAGAATCATGAGCAGTTTGATATATACTTTGATCATAAGATAATTTGATTCATGCCTGTTTTGTCTTGTCTAAACTGCAAAATTCACTTTTGCTACTGGAAACACCTGCTGATTTAGCAACTGCTATTGATACTCCATTTATAGCAAGACAAGAAGAGCTACATAAAGCATCATCCAGAACTGTCCCTATTGTCACTATTCACAGTGTGATTTTTCTCTCATTGATGTGCTGCTATACTGATTCCCAGGCAGTTCTGACTTCAGCTGATGGGCAGTACCTTTATGGTTGTGGGATAAACAGGGTTGTTCAAGCTGCCAAATGGTCTCTCTTTCTTCCTCCAACCCCCTTTAAAAAATGAAAAGCTGTGGCAGCTGTCTCTTCAAGCCGGCTGTGCCAAAGGGGCAGATCTTTGTTCTCATGTGCATCCTGTTTTTTGGATGCTAGAGTTCAACCTGAATTCTGTGTAATTTTGATATAATTTTCATTGCCTATTTCCCATTTTAGGCGGATTTTTTTTATTATTTGTTTCAATGCCAAAACTTAATGAAGGTTCCCTAGGAAATTCTGGACAGATAATTCATTGAGGAAAAGCCTTTTCCAATGCTCCCACCCACTAGGACCAAGTCTGTTCAAGTTGATGCGGATAGGCTTGGCATTCAAATTATGGTGGGGAAAAAAAAGCTGGCCTGTTCAATTGATGATGATGCCAGCTTACCTAAATATTGCATTGATCCTGCAGAGGGATGATCTTAAATTGATTGCTCACCTAGACTACTAGAGTGCAGTTCTATTAAAATTAGGCTTAATTTTGAAATATAACAGCAGCACTGAATGGATGCCAACAGATGCAGTTATATCTATATGTGTTTTCTTTGAGCCATATGTCAAAGTGGTGCTCTTTTTCTTCTACATCTCCAAAATTTTAAGTCTTATCTGCTGAACTAACTGTAAGACTTTGGCATGCATTGCTCTGGTAAATTAGCAAAGTCCATAATATTTGGACTTTCCTATCTGGGATTCTTCTGCTGCTAAGAATGTATTTCACAGTACAGCTTGATAGGGAGGGACCTGGAGAATGATTCTGCTGGTTAGTCTCCAGTGAGGAAGCAAACCTTGCAGTCTTCCTCTTGGGGTAAGTCAGTTAGGGATAGTTTCCATCTCAGCCATCTGACAAGGACAGATGTCCAGTTGTAGTTGGTAACATTAACTATCCCATATTATGCCAAATGGGAAAGATTTTTAAAGAGTCAGATTGAGAATTTTGGGGTTTTTAAATACCTTATGGTAACCAGTCATCATAGTCATTGTAGTTGACTGCAGGGATCTAGATATTGATTAGGATGATGGCATCTCAAGGCCTTTCCAGTATTTTCTGTCATCAGTTAAGAGTCATGGTTATTCAGTACTGAAATGTGTGCAGAGCTTTAAAAAATACATGTCACACACAATACCTTCAGGAGATCACATATGTATCTTACTCCATCCTGAAAAACAAGTATGAATCATCAGTGCCAAAGTTTTTCACCTGTACAACAGAATTCTTGTTTCTTCTTCTCTACATTGGACAATCTTCAGAGCTTTTCCATAATTTTCACTCAAACTCACTAAGTTGAAACTGTAATTTCAGCTGCTACCGCAGGCTTGTTTCCCAAGTAATAACATACACAGCACTTGACATCTCTGGCATTATGACAGAATTAGCAAAAAAGAGGATACATTTTTTCATATTAAAATTCTGGGTTATCAGCACAAATTTTTGTTCTTACTTTTGGTGGTGAATAGCTTTCATTAATCCATTATAACTGTAAATCATGCCATCCTTCATTTTAAAAACAGATTGTTTTATTTAAGTTTATGATTAATAAGAGTTCAAAGTTCACTTTTTGTTTATTTGATGATGATGGTAAGATACTGGACATCGAGGAGAAAACCGTATCCTCAGAATAGTTCCTCAGAAATGTTATTAAAATACTGTATTGTAACAAGACTCAAGTGTTGCATTGCTCAGTGTGAGACTTACATGCAGCGTAGTGTGAAAGTGAGAGTTTTCCCTAGGTATTATACTGGCAGAGAATTATTTATTTAATCCCTTATTAATAACAGAGAAAAACAATATTGTATTTAAAATAAATCAGATTTCCTCCAAAACATATCTACATCTATTAGAAAGGTTAGGAATATTGCTTTAAAAGACATGCACAAGCTCTAGGGAAAACTTTGGTATGTGCTACTGAATCATGAAAGTGTATCCTGTTCATTTTGGAATTTTCTTCCATCTTTATCTAATTGACTAAAGAGATGAATCATGATCCGGAGGGAAAGAATGCTTCCAAAGCTCTGGATTTTTTTTCTTTAGAATCTATTGGTTACAATGATTTCTTCTGGGGCTCTGGGCATCATAATTTTCCTGTTCTCCTGTGTTTCTGGATTTAAAAGGGGAAAAGAGCAGAAAACTGTGTGTATAAATTACTAAATTTACATCACCATATATGTACCTCAGAAGGGAAGAGTTGTCTGTGTTTTACCAGCTTTGTTCTACATGTTTTTGTTTTATTTTATGCAACAACTGTTAGTATAATTAATGCATGAATCAGGAAACGTTTTTAAGGATGTAGTGGGTGTAGTACTGGCAGGGAAGGTGACTTTTATGCATCTCATTTAGTCCCTTTCTAGCCACTAAAGTTGACCACTTCAACAAAATAGTGCAAAAAATAATCTCCTGTCATGTTAATTTTCAAACACCTTTAAACTGGTGGCACATTAGGATTATACTCACTTAAACACACACACAGACACACACATCCCCCAAAACAAACAAGCAAACAAAACCAACCAAGCCGATAAATAAACACCGCCAAACCCACAAACACCACTGCTTCAATCACTGAGCTACTAAGTCATCATGACTGGGCCTGGGTGCAGATGCACCTGAGGACATATGCAGCTTCCTTCCTAACAGTTCTTCTCAGGGACTGATACTTGACAACATTTATGTTGTTTTTTTAACCATTTAAACCCAAGAATTCAAGTGGACATCTTGTGGCTCATGCTCTGGGACAGTGACACCAGCGTTGTTTGGGCTGAGCTTAAAAACAGCCACTTTTCCCCCAGCACTCCAGGGAAAAATACAGCTCCCTCTGTATACATGCTTGGAGTGCCCTATTTCTGTACCTCATTAAATGTGGAGCAAGTTTAGTAGTGCCAGTTGAGAAGAATTCCCTAACAGAGCTGCTAATATACAAACAAGATCCACTCATCTTTGAAAAAGCTTCACTTTTAAGAAGTTCCCTTCCCTTTTTTTTTCCCTAATTGCTCTTCTAGGGCAGGTTTCAGGGAGATGACAGACCAGAAAAAGGAATCAGATGAAATGTACACCTGTATTAGCATGCTGCACCAAACTCTACTGGCAAACTAATTAAATAGGTGTACATATATTAATAAAGCTTGCACAAGTAAAGCAGTAAAGATTGTTTTTGTTAAAGTTGGTGAGTTGGTTTGTACAGATCTTCTGTCTCTCTAATTTTGTTCTGTTAGGAGTGTATCACAGTACTCCTGTAGCCTTGTAAAGAAGACAGTGTGAAGCCAATCTCAACCCTTTAAATATTATTCTATCAGCTTTCCTAAGAAATAGGTCATTTATTTCCAATTTTAGAGTTCCCTATTAGCTGCTACCCTGCCCCAAGAGTGAGCGCAAGAAGAGGTTTTTGCTGGCAGTGCTCTTGAGAACCCACATGCTGGTGTAAGAACTACTATCAATAAATCCAGAGAGTCATTTAACCTGATTTTAAAACTAAGTATATGCAAGGTGAACAAACCTTTGTGGTTTGTGCCATGGTTTGATGTTCTGACTGTCCCTATGTTTTCAAGACGTGTTTTACTGGCACAATTCGCTTGCACTTAGGAGAGGATGACTATGGCCAAAATATCAAGGAAGATCTGGAGGACCAGGTGCATTAGTAGGAAATGTAGCCATGAGAATTCAAGCACATTCAGGCCTCAACATCATGTTGTTTCACACAACGTGGGACTGAGATGGGGACACACCAGGCGGGTTCCCAGCAGAATCCTTCTGGCAGGGCTTGGCTGAGCTCAGCAGAGCAGAGACTGATCCAGTTCTTCATTGTTCCTTGCTCCTGCTGCTGGTTGTGATCATTAAAAAGAGAAATTGTTAGCCAAAGTTATGGTCTGACTTTTCCATTTGATTGCATATTTTCAGTATTTTTAATTTCTCTTCATTTAGTTTGGAAAAGGCCCTTAGAACAACAACAGTAAAACTATTACTGACAATTCTGTATTTTTCTGTTGTGAAAGTGGTACATATACTGAACACACTGGTCAGTGTATCACTGGAAACTGGCTTAATCAAACTAACCATTTTGATACTTTAGTTAGATCTAAAAAATAGCATAAAAGTACCTGTCCTTGCTTTAGATGCTGTTCTTTGATTTGAAAAGTGCCTGAGCCTGTCCTGCATCCATTTGATGTTCCCAGTCTCCACAATGCTTCCATTGCTACCTTATAATGTATACTTTCACTAACACTCTTCTGTTTCAATTCCTGGCTTTGTTTAATTTAAAAATGTCAGAGACATATTACCTTCCTCTTACATTACTGCCAATGAAAGCTTGTTCTTCCTCTCTGACTCTCAAATCCATATGAGTCCCCTCTGAATCTCTGGTGAACAGCAGCTCTGAGGAAGGAGAGCAGCAACCACAGGTTTTGGGGAGTTCTTTCAAATTTGAAATGTACTTTTTAAAAGAGGAACCAGCATAGACTGAAGAAGTGCCCATTTATTTTCTGAAAATGAAACTTTTCACCAGCATTTTTGATGGGCACTCAGAACACCTCTGTCCTGTTGCCTCTTTGGCTTTGTAAAGTGATACATTTATAAGGCCCAGGCTTATGCTCATTTTGATGTATAAAATGTGCTTAGCAACTTGGTTAATGAGAACAGAATTGGCATGACACAGCAACTCAGAGTGTATATTGACAGACTTCCAGCACATAGTTCTCACTTCAAATTAAAAAAATCTTTTAATTAGTTGACATTTTTGGCATTTTGGGATATATTTTAAGCCCTTAAACTTGAAAAATCTTTTTCCATCTAATTAACTCAGAGATAGCTCAGGTAATTTTGAAATTTCTAGGAGGATCACCCTTAGGGGAAAAAAATCACATTTGGAGTTGTCACTGGAAAGCTGACAACAGCTACAGGCATATTTAGACAGTCCTAAAGCCAGTTTATGATAAGATAAGCAGGACTCTCGAGAATTTAGCTCTGAGTGGCAGTTAATTCCACTGACTTTTTCTTTCTTTCTTGGGGCTGGGTGCTGGTGGTCAGCAGTAGAGTTGGATTCCAAATATTTGGTGACTGAGACAAACTAGCTTTCAGGATGAAGTGTGCTGAAAAGAAGAGACTACAATAGAATTAATGTTTCTTGTGGGAAAATTCTTTGCTCTTGTCTTTTTGTCAGATGTCATTGTCAAATGAACTTCTGCTCTGAATAAAATGTTTTTAGGCTATTCTGCCTGTCATTCATTCCCCAGGCTTCTCCATTATTCAGGGGTTTCATATGTATAACAGCAACAGTTCAACAGCAAAATTGCTTTATTTTTCTCTGGTTCTAGAGGGATGTGGGGAAAACTCAGAAGTTCAGCTGTCAGGCATGCCTTGCCTACTGTTCTTGTGGACTCTGGCAAGTCATCTTGCTGTATCTTGCTGGCCTGAATGAGGGATGGGACTTCACTGTGGAGATCTGGGTAGAGTTTGTATTAAACTGTGTCTTGCTGGAAACTTGTTTTCTTTCTGGAAGAAAAGGGTGATAGGACTGTTCTCTTGGATGCTCCAAGACTCTGTATTATCCACGCTTTTGAAGAGAAATCAAGCCAACTCCCTAAGTTCTTGGCAGAGTGAACTGTCAAAAAAAGGGACTTTCCGAACGGGATATTACCAACTGATCACTGGCTTCCTGGGGTGTAGGTCCTTGGGAGCAGAGGAGCACATACATGGTATTTCTAAGCATTCCCTTTTCCATGTCTTTGGGATGTGTTTCTGCAGAAAAGAAAATAAAACTGGAATCCTGCAGGTGCTGATGGTAACATGTGATTGCGTCTGTCGTCATGTTAGATACTGGTAAGAAACCCAGAGGCAAAAAAGAAATAAGTGCATAAGTTTTGTCACATCAGCTGCTCAGTTTCTATTAAAAGTGGTGGAAAGCATGAAAGAAAGTGAGAGAATATTACTTAAGCCAGTATTCAGTAAACTGAGAGCGAGATGGCATTTAAAGCTGGGGCTAGGTTGCATTGGCCATAAGTGTTCGTCTGCAGATGCAGGGGATCTGAGATAATTAAAGACTAAAGCACTTCTACCAGTGTAACCTGTGCCATCTTTTCTTCTGTGTCAGCCTGCGACACATGGACAGCACTCGTGCTACACTGCATGACCTCTGAAGGGCAGCACGGCTGGGCTCAGGTTGAGCCCCACACAGTTTTGTCTTCTTTCATTGAAAAATCGGTTCTTCAATGTTCTACTCATTGCAGATGCTGACACTTCTGCAGAAAATGTGAAACATCAGGCCAGGGTTCACTGCTCACACCACTTTTTGAGGGTTTGTATCTTCCAGGCACAGATAAAACTGCTGGTCCAGACTGGGAGAGTCAACATTAAACACCTGAACACCAAAATGCCAACTTACCTCTGCAGGTACTCAGCAGCTCTTTGGCTGTGCATTCTTAAGTGTTGAGGACTTGGAAGTTTAGTAGAACTGTAGCAGCAGGACACAGGGGTATCTTATGGATGGGGACTGACTCTGTAGTTAAAAGGCACATGTGTACATGGGTGCTTTGTCCAATGTCCTTTGCTTTAATGGCAATATCCCATTGGCATTAGTCATCTGTCAGATGATGCATTGGGAAATGCATTGGGAAATGCATCATGCCATTTAAATTATCTTTCTAGCTGCTGGATCTAATGAATAATTTCCTTTGGAAGCAAAAGAGGGGAGTAAATGGAAAAAGGAGATGCTGAACTTTATTGTGGTAAATGTGAATTTGAAATAGTGTGCCTGACTTTTTTAAAGAAGAAAAGGGGACCCAGTTTCACAGCAGGAGAACTTCAATTCGCTAGGCACGATGCCAAGATTTTATAGTGACTTGATGGTTTCATTCCTCAAGAACACGGCAGTGTGCTCCAGCAGCAATAGACTTCTACTGTAGAGGGTCATGATCTCAAAATTTCTCAGGTTCTTCCTAGTCAGGCCAGACCTCAGGCATTTTAAGAAGCTGGGCAGTATGGAAACAGGCCTCTCCTGCTGCTCTGTTGCATTTCACATTTGGGACTAGATGCTGGGTGATACAGTTTGTATTGGTTTGGTGAAACAGATTTTGTATGTATATTCTGTTGTTGGACATCAGTTAATTCAAGCTATTGAACAATATTTGAAATTTTCTAGTTTATTTGTATTTACTTTGATTATGTGGACTTGATATGGAGCTTACCATAGATGATAGAAAAAATATCACAAGAGACTAAAACCAAATTTTTTTCTTCTGCAGTTTTCAGGAATCAATAAAATCCTCTTTTACGTAACTATACAGCAGCTTCACTGATAGCAAATTTGGGCTTGTTAAATGTAATTTTTTTTTTAATCTTGAAAGTTTTAAAATGTTTCCTGAGCTGCAGAGTTAAAAACTAACAAAAATATTTAGATTCAGAGTGTATTGTAAAGACCTGGCAAATCCAAAAGAAGGGCTTCTCTGGATCTTTTGTTGTATTTGTTCAGATGCTGAGGCTTATAACATTTTCTGAAAAGCTCTGAAATAAGCTACTCCTCTTTCAAGCCAAAGGCCCAGCCTTGCCAGGAGAAGACCCTCTGATTTTCCTCTGTGCCAACAAACACAAATAACAGAGAAATATGTTATTAGTCTCTCTCAGTGTTTCCCGCAGTCTGTGACAGTGTTGCCAGAGTTTCTTTGGTTTGGCTGTTAAAAGGGTAACAGCCTTTTAAGGTAACAGTTAAAAGCAGCCTTAACGGGGTAACAGCCTTAAAAGGGTAACAGTTAAAAGCAAAAACAGCTGTCCTTGGAGTCACAGGGCAGGATCCTGGTTCTCCTGAGGTCTGTGACGGGAAGGAGATGGTGGGTAACATCATTGCCCTGGAGCAGGCAGCTCTGCTCAGGGATCTGACCATGCAAGTCAGCTTGGCCAGGGCAATGGTGTTGGCTCAGACCCTTGTTCAGTATTGTACTGAACAATTGTATTTTCTAGTCTGTGTTGCATTTGCAATGTCTGTCTCACTTATGAATTTCTAGGCTTTTGTTCTGTGAAGCCCAGGTCCTTCCTCCACCTTTAGCCTGTTTCTTGTTTGCTTCTCTTCTTTTGGTGTTGCACGAGAGGTTTTTCTAAGTGTTTGTTGGCACGGTGGGTGTCAAGAGCCTAATATAAGAGTAAAGTGTACATATCCAAACTTTTTCCCAGCTCTGGTCACTGTTTGCTTTGTGTGAGGTTGAGAGGAAGGTTGAGTCATTTTCTTCAGGGAAGAGGTCTGAGTGTTCAACTGATACTGTCAGTTTCTTTCTCACAGAGAGCTGTGTGTTTAAAAAGCAGTGTGATGTATGACAGGAGTGGTGGGAGCACACAGAAGAACTTTGTCAGCTGAACCAAGTTCTCCTGCCAGCTGTGCACCAGGGAGCCAGTAACTGCCTGAGCTGCTGGAAAGTTAACACAGACCTGGTGGTATGACGGAGTAAAAGATTTGATCCTTGTCACCATGACAGTCCTTCATCTGATTCACTGTTCACATTGTGCCTTGGGCGGCTTGACTGAATTATATATTTGCTCCTAAGATATTGCCCGCATTTACAAAGGCCTTCCTGGAATGCAATTACCAGGCAAGCCTTTTCACTTTGCTGATACTCTCCTGTATCTGCATTTTCAACAGCAGATAGGTATACATGGCATGCATAACCCTCCTCAAGAACAGGAAGCCTGGAGGACACCTTGAAGGCTACATCTTCCCAGAGTGCTGCTTCCCCCTTCCAAAAGATAGACTAGGAGCAGTGCCCTGGTTTTGGGCAGTAAAGCCCCAGGGTGCCGTCTGACACAAGCTTATACAGGGGTTGATTTAAACAGCCAAAAGCACAATTCATCCATGCCTTTCTGTTTCCTTCTAGAATATAACCTTCTCAAACAGCTGTGTGTTACTGCATTAGTGTTGATTCTTTCAAAGAAAGATCAGAGCTTTACATGGAAGAGCAGCAGTTGGCTTGTATTCCATCAGGAAAAGCTGCATCAGAAATAGTTTTCACTAGAGTAAAACTAGAAAACCTCTTAAAGAAATTGTTAAGAGTAAAAGTTTAATTTTTGCTCTTGAATTCTTGTTCTTGCTAGTTGCAGTATTGTTGCTGCAGACCAAGTAGTTTATTCACAAGACCTTTAAACAAATAAAATTTAAAAGGTATCTACAAACTCTGGTTAGTCCCAGCATAAAGTGGGAATGCTGTCCATGTGCTGTTATTCTTGTGGTGCTCTGGCCTTGTGTTTATACATTGTTTGAATCTTCTGTGAGCATTGTGTGGGTTCTTTTACTGAGGTTGGTGGGATTTCTGATCTTATGTGACCATAGCTTTTGCCTTTCCTTTGCTGTGTTTCAGGGAGCCAGTAACTGCCTGAGCTGCTGGAAAGTTAACACAGACCTGGTGGTATGACGGGTAAAGATTTGATCCTTGTCACCATGACAGTCCTTCATCTGATTCACTGTTCACATTGTGCCTTGGGCGGCTTGACTGAATTATATATTTGCTCCTAAGATATTGCCCGCATTTACAAAGGCCTTCCTGGAATGCAATTACCAGGCAAGCCTTTTCACTTTGCTGATACTCTCCTGTATCTGCATTTTCAACAGCAGATAGGTATACATGGCATGCATAACCCTCCTCAAGAACAGGAAGCCTGGAGGACACCTTGAAGGCTACATCTTCCCAGAGTGCTGCTTCCCCCTTCCAAAAGATAGACTAGGAGCAGTGCCCTGGTTTTGGGCAGTAAAGCCCCAGGGTGCCGTCTGACACAAGCTTATACAGGGGTTGATTTAAACAGCCAAAAGCACAATTCATCCATGCCTTTCTGTTTCCTTCTAGAATATAACCTTCTCAAACAGCTGTGTGTTACTGCATTAGTGTTGATTCTTTCAAAGAAAGATCAGAGCTTTACATGGAAGAGCAGCAGTTGGCTTGTATTCCATCAGGAAAAGCTGCATCAGAAATAGTTCTCACTAGAGAAAAACTAGAAAACCTCTTAAAGAAATTGCTAAAAGTTTAATTTTTGCTTTTGAATTCTTGTTCTTGCTAGTTGCAGTATTGTTGCTGCAGACCAAGTAGTTTATTCACAAGACCTTTAAACAAATAAAATTTAAAAGGTATCTACAAACTCTGGTTAGTCCCAGCATAAAGTGGGAATGCTGTCCATGTGCTGTTATTCTTGTGGTGCTCTGGTCTTGTGTTTATACATTGTTTGAATCTTCTGTGAGCATTGTGTGGGTTCTTTTACTGAGATTGGTGGGATTTCTGATCTTATGTGACCATAGCTTTTGCCTTTCCTTTGCTGTGTTTTCTTTATAAAATTAAGTCAGCCTTCTGTGATTAATCTCATTGCATAGAAGGAAAAAATGTGAGATGTTTCCTGCAAACAATTGATGACAAACTCATTGTACCAAGCTTGCTGAAAAGGAACTTTTTTTTGGAAGGTGAGAATAAAGGAATTTCCTCCTCCACCCTTCTGTTGTTCAGCTGTGAACTGATATTGTTGAGAGGGAAAAAAGTTGCTTTAGTTTTCCTCAGGATATTGTTGTATGATCTTAGTGAAAACTTTTAAAGGTACAACTGTCACTCTTAAAGTTTCGGTTTCATGCAGAATTGAAAAATTAATTCCCAATTTGTTTTTAGTTTAGAGCATAGTCGGTTCAGTTAATTTTCACAAAAGACATCCCTTTCTGAAGGTTCAGAGATTCCCCGGGTTAACTTTACAGTTCAGTGAGAATGAAATCTCTTTTATGGCACACTCTATCAAACAGTTTGATAATTACTGATCCTGCCTGACTGCCATTGAGGGAATGGGAAAATGCTTTTTAAGGGCGGGGTATATTCCATTTTTGTATTTATCAGGCCAAGATGCCTAAACTAGGGTTTGACATTACCCTCTTTCAGTTTGTGTTTAAGTCACTTTTATTGAAAACTTGCTTAGCATCATGGTGTGAGTCCTATGATGTCCTGTGCAGTATTTTACTTTATCAGACTGTAAGTAGGCTCACCATCCCACCTTTTTCCTCATTCCTTGGGATCTCCTGTAGACACAAGCTATTGCAGCAATAGAGATACCAAGCTCCTGTTCTGCCATTTCTCTCAAAACTCAAATTGTCTTCAATTTATTTCCCTGATGGTCTAGTTCCTGATACCATTCAAGTGAAAGAGCAGGGATAGATTAATGCTGTTCTGAATATTATTAATAGTTCTTTGTTACATCCCTAATTAAGATTTAAAATAGGATTTAAGTAATTATATAAACCTGTTATAAGATACAGTTTCTGTCCCAAAATCTCAAGTAGACAAAATAGAGAATAAAAACAGCAGATAGAGCTCATTGCTCAGTAGACAGCATTGCTACTGATAAACTCCACAGAGCTCACAAGGCCTAGCAAAGAGCAAAATTACCTTATCTCTGCATCCTAGTTCTAGTAAAATTCAAGCCTAAAACCTTTTCAATGGTTGTGATTGACAGGCTGAAGTTTCTACAGGTCTTGGTTTAACTCTAGGTAACAAGTCACCTCCTCCTCCATGCATGAAGAGCAGAAAGATGTAAAATGTGAGCTAGATCCTTAGCTGCAGCCTCCTAGGTTAACTCTTACTTTTGTGGCTATGCTCTAAAAGTCAGCTGTATTCCTGCCTGCAGGACCAGCCAGTCCCAGAAGATAAAAAGAAGCCTTCAAAGATTTGCAACTTTTTTTTTCCCTATTGCAGCACAGGATGATCAAGCATAATGCTTATTGCTTATTCAGACTTTCACACTGGTAGAATTAGGTATTCCTTGGCTCCTGATGGAACAGATCTTCATAGTTTGAAACATACAGCCTTTTTGGTGATTCTGGACTTGCATTATTCTACCCCAAAACTGTCACAAGATGAAGCCTGGGAAATGGTTGGAGGAAAACAGTGAGGCAGAGGCAGTGAGGCAGAAAGGAAGCTCTTATGGTCTGAGGCTGGAATAATGTCAGGAAGAATAATTGTTTTGTACTCTTAATTGCTAGCTTTACTCATGCAGCTGAATTGACATGGGTGGGGAGAATGTGGTGTGCCACATCTGCACTGACTCATGGGACAGTAGTCACCTGCCCCCTCAATTATTTTTGACTTCCTGTGAAAGACTCAAGGATGACATAAGCAGGGAGAGTGAGATCCAAAGTCCTTCATTTTGTTAGCTTGGACTGTGGCTCTGTCACCAAATGTAGTGATAATTGAAGCAAAATGGGAGTTCAAGGTTTTTTTCCAGTGCACGTGGAGCTGTGGTAAGACAAGCTTTCACATGAGGCACATGGATAGCAAATGCCTCTCCAGAGGCACATGGATAGCAGATGACATAGCACTACCTTGTACTTGGTTCTTAGGCTTTCATAAAGCATGTCTATTGTCTACCAGATGCTCTGATATGTTGAAGAGGAATTTAAAGAAGAATGGCACATTAAGTTCAAGGTGTTGTTTTTAGTATAGAAGTTGTAGGACATCACTTGCAAAAGTGATGTAGTATAGAAGTTGTAGGACATGTCTTGCAAAAGTATGAACATATGTGAGTAGAAACAACCAAAAGTTAGCCTTTTTTATATATGCTGTTTTCTCAAATTGGTGTATTTGAATTACCTTATTTGCATGTGTTATGGTTTATCTCAGCCAGTGAGGCAGTCGTTCACTCATCCCCACACCAGTGGGGCTGAGGAGTGAATTAAATGGAAAACTCATGGGTTGAGGTCAACACCATTTAGTAGAGAAAGCAAAAGCCACACACATGAGCAAAGCAAAACAAAACAAGGAATTATTTTATTGTTTTCCGTGGCAGGCATGTGTTCAGCCATCTCCAGGAGAGGAGAGCCTCATTATGTATAACAGTTACTTGCATAGACGAACACCATCATTCCAAATACTCCCCTCCTTCCTCCCGCCTTTATATTCTGAGCATGATGTCACATGGCCTGGAAATCCCTTTGGTCAGTTTGGGTCACCTGTCCCAGCTGTGTCTCCTCCCAACTTCCTCACCAGTGTGCAAGAACAAACAGCAGAAAAGGCCTTGTTTCTGTGTAAACCCTGCTCAGCAATAACAAAAACATCTCTGTATTATCAGCCCTGTGTTCAGCACAAGTACAAAATAGAGCTCCATACCAGCCACTCTGGAGAAAGTTAATTCTGCCCCAGCCAAATGCAGCACAACAGTTCAACTAAAATACGCTATGTACTGAAGCAAGGGCATTTTGAGGCTGAATCAGACTCAGAAGATTTAGCAAGAACAGTCTGGGAGGGGTTCCTGTAGATTTAGAATTATTTAATTTCAAAGTAAGTTCCCTGTAATTTCCTTGTTAGAGGCTAATTTGTCACAAAAAGTGAATGGCTTTTTTTCTTGCATATATGACTTCCATGTCAGCTCATCATCTTGATAAAGCAGACCTCATAAAGCAGATTTGCAAAGAGGTGTCCACATCAATGCAGCTCTCTTCATATAGCTGTGTGTATACAACTCAATATTTGGTGCCTGATGTTGAGTACCAATGGTTCTTTTTAATTGAAGAAATGCAGATGAGTATTTTTTTTATTTGAAAGCATGTATGCATGGTACAGGGTTTTGTTTGGTCTTCAGAACACTCATGTAGTTATAAAGGTTGTATATGCCAAATATTTGGTTATTAGCATTTATAGTTTCCTTGATTTAATATTCATTTCAATGTATTCTTTAAAGCCTATTTTATACTAAAGAAGACTTGCCTAACTAACTGTGTCCATGATATGTCATACGGTGGAACAGTTCCCAACAGTCTTGACCGGCAGTGAAGGCTGTGCAGGAACAGTGAAGCCAGAGAACAGTTTTCTGTTGATTTCAGGTTGATTTAATTGCCTTTTCCCTACAGATGGCATGACTGATTTAAGGTAGAAGCTGAAACTGGTGAGAGGGGATGGAGGTCTAACATCTGACTAGGGCTGCTCTACTTTTGATCAATCTGCTGGTAACTCTAGATCAAAAATAAGGCTGATCAAGTTTATAGGAAGAATCTAATGCCAGGAGAAAGTGTTGCGTTATAAGACCCTTATGTTTTTGAGTCAATTAAGACACCTCACTGGAAAATTTTTGAAATTTCCCTGGTGATGTGTAACTGGGACACTACTTAATGTTCAGGGAAAAAAAACCTTAAAGGTTGACATCTGACAACAGAAATTAAATAGAAAATATGTGGGACAGCATTGCACAAGTGATTGAAAATCTCTGGGCACAGAAGTGAACAACACAACTTGGAATCAATAAGGGGTTGTAAACATGTAGATTTGGCAGTTTGCTTGATTAGGTGAATACGGCAGTGATGGAGAGGATTCTACTCAAATGCAGTTTCACTTGGCTTAAAACTTAAGGCTTTTTATCTACAACTTCAAATCCTATTAGATTTAATCCTCAGCTGTTTGGAAATTTCACCATTGTCATGCATGCATTTTCCACCTTGCAATCTTATTAGCCCTTGATACCTCCATTACTTGTCAGTAGTTCTTCACAATTTTTCCAGATGGAAATTCTCCTTGAAATCAGATCTGAGTTTGTGTTCACTTGAATTTCAAATTGTTCTTCCTAGTTCAGTTGGTAAAGAATATCGTGGTCAGAATCCATATGTAATAAAACCTCAATTTGACCTGGTCACCATTAACTTGGAATCCTTCTTATGGGGTAATTATCTTCTTTTGCTCATTTCTACACTGATTTCTTACCATATACACCCTACAGCTTCATGTGGCAGCGTTATTGTTTCTGATATAAGTAAAATCTGTCAGTGCTGCTGTAAAGCTAATATACTAATTGCTTAGACAGCTAATTAGCATGACTAACGAGCTGCCTGAGGTCTCTGAGTCTGAATTAACTCTCCTACACACACTACTTAAAACTAGAGCATCACTGAAATAGCAGTGTAGGGGTAGACATGAACAACTGGCTGACATAGGGGAAGAGAAGGTCTAGGAGAAAGGCATTAGTAGAAAAGAAGCACTTTCTCCTTCAAATCTGTTTTGAAAGAGAGCAGTGAGTTGTTAGCTCTTCTCAAAAGTGCTTTGCTACTGTTGGTTATTTGTCTGCAGAAGGCAGGAAGTAACGTCTTGGCTGAGGTTATTCTTCCCTAGGCTTCTGTGCACATTGAAAGCTTACCCCTCAGGTCCAACATTGCCCAGTTTTAATCCTTGGGATTGAGCGTCACACTTTCTTCCACAAACAGCTTTTTCCACTTCAGGCAGCCAAGGGATAGCTGATAGCAATGAAAAAATACTTGCACAGGATGGAAAGGAGTGTCACACACCCCAGGTGAACTGTGTCTCCATGGGGAGAAAGGCAGTCCAAGGAATGCAGACTGAGCACACTGTCCAGCCTTACACCATCAGAAATGCTCACATATGCTTCCCAGGGTGAAATGGATCAACAGATGGTCCCTAATCCATTCTCTACAAAAAACATCATATACATCTCCTAATCTGTTAATGAGTGACATTAACTTGTCTCCTTGGCTGTTCATGGGACTCTGATTGTGCCTTCTGGCAAGCAGGAGCAAACCCCCTGTTCTTTGCTCTCTCCCTCCTTAATGCTCCAGACCTTGCTGCCTTTATGCATGGTCAGAGAGGAAGGAGTCAAGGTGTTCCATTAACAGAGACTGCTCTGAGAACCAACCAGAATCCTTTCTGCTGCTTTGTCATCCTTTTGTAAGTTTACAGGCATGCCACTTCTCACTTCAAGCACCCTCTGGGTCTTGTGGAGCAGAGAAGATTCTTTGCCATTTATAATGAAGATTAATTTGTGTTAAATTTTGCTGCTGGTTGTGCTGAAATTACTTCAGTCAGCATCTAGTCCTGTCACCCAAATTCAAGCAGCAGCCTTGCTAAGGAGAAACTGAGAGAAGCAGATGTAACATAAACAACATATTTTGTCATGAATGCAGTCTGCAGCAGCAATCATCCACATGGAAAACCGCTGTTCTGCCAAATTTTGGGTTTTATCCTCTGTACTCTGTACTGTAAGGGAGGTACTCATGAGTCTGTTTCACCTGGTTGTAACCATGAATAGATTCAAGAATAAGAATGTAAAACCAGAAATGCCAGGGGAGGTGAGAACACGTGGTTCATATTTGATGTGGTTTTTTCGGAGTTTTCCTAACATGTGTGAAGTTTCAGAGTACCTGGACAGGAGAGAGAGAGGCAGAGCAAGAGGTCTGTGGCCTGCTGCTTCCTAAAGTGAGTTGGTACCAAGGCTTACTGCCAGCATTTGCTCATTTTCAGTGCTGTGTTAAGGTACAATAGTTTGCATAGGTTTTTAAAAAAAGAGGTGAAATGAGTTTGGCATCCTTCAAAAACTGGAGGTAGCATGCTCTCCTACGTGGCTTTTTATTCTTTGTTCCCAAATTACTCCCTACATATATATTGCATGGTGGGATTTTTAAACTTCTTGTGGTGTGCTCATCTTTTTAAGGATGGTGTCAGGTTCACCCTGGAAGTGATCTGCTCTGCCTGCAGGAAAGTCTAGCACAAAGAGCTATGGGAGGCATAGCTGAGCATGGCAGTGGCCACAACAGAGAACTGAATGCAGACCACCATCTGGGGAGGAGTGTCTGTGAGGAAGCCTAACAGCTGGAAGAGGCATGATTGCTTTATGGCAGTGTGAGTGCTCACAAGGTGACTTTTTCCTCACTGGAAGAAACCAGCAAACTTTGGAAATAAGTGCTAGCTGTCAATTATTTGGTTACATGGGCAGAGTGGGGAGAGATGAAACTGTGGTCATGATGTCTGAGAGTTTAAAGAAGGGAATAGAAACATAACCAGGGTTGACATTTGAGCTGACAAAATCCAGAACCAAGTGAAAAATCACAACCAGAGGCTTTCCTTCTTGCCATGGTGCAAACAGCATGTTCCCACTCCAAACAGCCACTTCCACTAATGCAAAGGAAGAACTTATTCCGCTGCCTCTGTCCCTGCTATGTCTTCTCTCCCTTGTGACTAAAGTTAGGGGGAAGCTTATTCAGCCGATGGATAATGCAACAGAGTTTGGACTGCTGTCATAGCTTTTACTTGGTTTAGTAATTTGTTGCTTAATTAAGCTAAGCACTGAAGACATGGCTGTCAAGTCATTGCTCAGTTAAGTTAGTATCTTGTCCTGCACCAAGGCTGTGGCTGTCGTGGTACAACCAGCACTGCAACTGATGGAACAAGCAAGGAACCAATGGCCAAGGGGTTGAAACTGTGCAGATATGCCCAACATCTGTGTGAGTTTGGCCTCAGACCTGGGAGATAACCTCTTCCCAGCTTCTGCCCAGACAGCCTCTTCATGAACTCATGCAGGGCTGTGCTCCCTGGGAATCCAGCGAGTCTTCTCCCTGATGGCCACTGGGGATGGGCTGGAGTGGGCTGAGTGGGAAGTGAACCTTCCTCCCCAGGGACACGTCTGCGTTCTCCATTTTACTTACTGGAATAGTTCACACCCTTGTCCCAGATAGTGCAGAGGTTTACACCCCGATGGGACTGACAGATATTCCTGTAAACCTGCTGCTGTGGTGCTTGTGCAATGTTCTCCTTCCTCCTTCTCCTTCCTGGCCTCCTGCATTTACCAGCCAAGGCAGGGCCTGGCCATCCATGTGTCCTTTCGTTCTCCCTCTCTCTGCAATCTCTTTGGCTCCTCAGCTGCAGGTGAAGCAAAGATTGAGCAATCAGCAAAGCCATCAAGAACCAAATCTGTGTCTAATCTGCCATCTTTCACCTACCATTCAACCCTCTACACCCTTGCAAAGATCATGTACAGCAGTAGGTCAGACACATATTCCTTAATAAGTAGGAAATTGAAAGCAAAGACATCTTGCTTCAGTTACTGGAAGCTTTAAAACAAAGATGCCCCAAATGTGATTTCATTTGTAAGTAGAGCAATTTCATTCTGCTTTTAGGTTTCTTGCTGTGTTTGGGGTTTGATATTTTTTAAGAAAGTAAATATTTAAACACTTTCTTCATCTGAAGTAAAATTTTTATGACCATTATTAACATGTGTGCAGTTTTGAGTAAACACTATGTAAAAATAAGCAGCATTCCTCTTCCTGAGGTGGATTTAGTGGGCACAGCATTACTCAAGGTTACACCACCACTTCAGTGGATTTCGTGAGACCCAAGGAAAATACTTCTAAATACTGAGTTTTAATTTATGCTATTAAAAGTATACAGATTTAAGTTGCCATTATTGTCTCATATAAACCAGTTTTGTTCCCATCTTCTAATTTTTTTTAATTAATTTGATTCACTTGTGGCAATGGCAAATTTTAATGGGATTTCTTTTTAATTAAAATGAGAACATTTGAATCCCAGAGGGTAGATCCTGGTTTTGTTGCAAACTCCCCTCATACAAATAGGATGCTGTTCTATTAACAGTGCTGCAAGAAAACAGATTTGAGGATTATCAGCAAAGCAGAATGATATGACAGTTCTAAAATGCTATAAAAATGTCTGAGGTTGAGAGAGGCCTTTCTCCATATTGATGTGCCTTTGATGAGAGGAGGTAAAGGCGACTAAATATAATGAGGACTGTACTATAGGCACTGATGAAGGAAGAAATTAAAATTCAAGCTAATGATCTTTGCTTTTTAGGAGAACTTAAATGCTAGGATATCTTCTCAGTCCCAGACTAAAGGCAGACCTGTGTCAATCCTGAGCCTCTCATTCGAGTTCCCTGTGTGAAGTTGCAAGTGTGAACTTCAGGACTGAGTGCCTAGAAAGTGAGTTGTAAAAGGAAGGTAATATGAGGTTTTTCCCTCCTGCCTCCACCTTCCCCTGCTAAAAATATCATCAGTCCATTTTGAAGTGGAAGAGAGAGAAGAAAGAGGTGAGTCTGAAGCTGGAGAAACCTTCCCAGCTTACTGGCTCTTGTGTCTCTGCCCTGCTGCACAGCCCTGGAGACTAACAGAAACACTAGGCAAAGCCCTCACTAATTAATCATCAGTTAATGGCACATACTGCATCAACTCCACAGCAACCACAATATCACCTGTTGCCTTTCTCTGGGTATTTTGTTGTTATTACCATGTGCCTTTATGGTGTTGTATGCCACTTGGGCATGTTGTGCAGCTCCAGTTCCCAGAAGAAGCACTATTCTAAGCTTAAAAAAATGTTTTATTAGATAAAAGGGAAAAATCCAGCTTACATATATGGGAAAATGCAAGATAAAACCTATCAAAGGAAATTATATTATGTTTTTGGGAAGCTCAAAGAAATGTGTATTGTATTGTGAAAACACAAAACAGTTTGCTCTCTTCCTGCACAGCTTGCCATCTTTTTTTTTGTTGTTGTTGTTTGTTTGTTTGTTTTTAATAAATAGAACTTAAAACCAGCATGTTTTCTGGAACATTGTTATTTTACTAGCTACAGATTAAATAAATCAAGAAATACTTATCTCAGGTGCCTTCTTTACTTGGACTCTGGCAAAGTTAAGAAGTACGGTGATTCACAATCTGATTTCCTTGTATAGCAGTGTCCCAGCCAGAAATCTCAAATAGTTGTAAATTACTTTGATAGTGAAATAAGTAAAGACAGATCTGTCTGAACCTCATCAACTTCCAGAGCTTGATTAGGGAGGAAGAAAGATGAGAGATACTTAAGTTTTGAATTTTAAAAACTAAAATCTCATTTGTGCATCTTTATGAAAGTAAAATCAAATTTTCTTTTGTGTATCCCAATTCTCATTCAGTAGCAAAACCAAAATGAAAACCATTGCTAACTAGATGTCTTTTTCAGGCTGGAGAATAGTAGTATTGAAGGGGTTTTATATCTGTCATTACTGTGACTATTCCTTTGCTGTTAACAGTCTTACTAAGCTAAATTCCCTATTCTTAACCAAAATGCCAGACAATGATTAAAAACCATAAATTCCTTCCTCGATGGAAGAAGAAAATCAGTCCTTGCTGTGCCATGCTTCATTTTCCTGCAGTCCTACCTGCAAACCTGTTCTTACTGACAAGAGAGACATGCATCTCCGTGTGTTTAGGTACTTGATCACTCTGCTGTGGATAATGGCTTGGTTGGTGTTCGCAGAAAATTCACAGATACAGAAGAGACACTGAAACAGAAGAAGTTTACTTTTGGCCAGCCTGGCATGCTGTTGTAATTATGCATTGCTGTAATTAATCCAGCATCATCTGCTGAGGAATCTGAGCCAGGCAAGAAAAGTCACTGACCAATGTGGTCGATTAACTGCATACTGTAGCAGACTGTCTATGAGCTTGCTGATGTTTCTTGGTGCTTGCAGAGAGTGGGACACAGCATGGTCATTCCCACTCCAGCCCAGACAGCTGCTGTGCAGTGGAGACCCCAAGAAATGTGATGCACAGCCTTTTTATGGCAGGTTTAGAAGAGATGGGTTTGGCATCTAATATACCCTAGATAACCAATCTGTATCTGCCCTTCGGCTCTTGAAGAGCCTTCAGCATAGCATGAGGAGAATCTTGGGGGAGCCATGAGTGTAAAACTGGAACGGGAAAAACACTGCAAAGACATTGACCAAAGGCTGAAATAAAAGCAGACTTGAACTTTTCAAGCACTTGTGTGCATGAAGTATTTTTAACCTTCTTTGCATTCTTTTAGTGAAATACTAATTTTTCGCTGGGTGTAAGAGTCTCTCAAACAGATAAAAACAAACTGTGCTCTTGATTCACGGGTATATGAACTGAGGGCAACTTGTCATGTAGGGAAAATGGTGAACATGTACTCAGGATTTTTGGTGTGCTTATAGAGCAAAATTCAGCAGCAAAATGTTATCAGGATGTTAGGCTATGATACAGACCTCCAAGATAACTCCTGCTCATTGTCTTTGTCTTTCTGAATTCAGGGGGAAGCTTTGTTAAAGCAGAGCGTTATGCTCTATTTAGAGGTGAGTATTGCTCTTGGGGTACTGTCAGCACAAGTCCTGTCATGTTTGAGAACAAAAATAGGTCAAGACAGTGTTTTGCCTTTGGGTTTTCCATTAATCATTTGCTTGTGTATTTTTAATATTGTAAACCTGATTTTATTCCATAAAATTACCGTTACACCTTCTGGGTTATATTTTGCTTTTGCATATAAAATTCTCAGCTTCTATTAGCATACTTAAAGTTTGAGGGCCTCAGCTTGGCCATACAAACCACTGTATCAACATTTACATACAGTTGATTTTGGTGTGTTAATGAAGTAGGCTTGATGCACACAAAGATTCCTCTAACTTAAGACATGCTAAAAGCATGTGTCTTGCAAAAGATTTTATATCTGGTTAGGAACATACAGCGTATTTTTAAATAGAATGGATAACTTCTCACTGAGGTGACCTTTGTTGCACAAGGTAAGTTTGGACTCTTCATGTGGAATATGTTTTCCTAGTTGCTGTCTGTGTGCCCCCAGGATTTATGACTGGGTTACTACACTAGATCTACACCTATGAATTTTAAAGTGCATCATATTGTTCAATATTCTAGTATTCTTACTTCACTCAAAACTGCAGCCATGGAAGTGTCTCCTTTGGCAGGGCTTAATTGCCTGTGGGGTTAGGTTGCTTTTTTTTTTTTTTTTTTTTCTTCAGAAGGGTTTTATTAGTTCATCCGAGCAAACTGTTGGATTTTTGCAAGAATATTAATGGATCTTTTGCCTTTGATTTGTTTTCAACAAATACAACACCTGTTCATGGCAGACCAAGAGCAGTGCTTTTGCGGTGCTTGCTTCCAGAGGAATGGAACAGTTTTGAAAGGGCCCTTAATTCTTTACAAATTCAGGGTTGACTAAATGCCATCAACAGTTGGAGCAGCTGCTGGTATAGTCTACATAACTTACAGATGATCTTTTCTGCAAAAGAGGAGGTTTACAGCAGTGGGTTGTGGATTGAATACTGAGGGCTCAAATGTTTCTGGTTTTCTGGGGAGCATAGTCGAGATTGCACCCTTAAAAAACATGTTGATTAAGGAAGAGTGGTTTGTGATGCCTCCTTTGAAAGCAACACCCACCATCTTCAGATGAGGAATGTCTGCAGCAATTCTCACCCTGACATCCAGTGGGACCACAGCCCCTTTCCATTCACGCATTTCAAGGCACACTCGTCATAAAACAAAACTGAAGGATCCCATCTCTGTATGCATGTCTGCCCCTTCAGTCTTCCAAGTTAGGTGGTAGGACATGCTTCTGGTGCCTTTCACATGCCCCAATATATGTCCAAAGTGTGTCAGGTGTAAGAATATGAGAAGAGGAAAGAGAAACTGATTTAGATGTTCACCTTACTGTTTGTTAAAGAAGGATCATACCCTGCCACATAACAAAAATTTAGGTGTCCTTTTTTGTAGGAGCAAATATGTATTTTCTTTGCATGCCAAAGCGTGTGTTTTGCAATGGATATTGTTCTGGACTGCTAAGAGAGGAGGGCTCAGGGCCAGCTGAGGCTAAAGGTAATATTTTGTGTTGTTTGCGTGGTGCATAGGTACACTGCAGCTGCATTGCACACAGAACACTGGAGAATGTGTGTTAACACCATGCCCTGTGTTTACCAACACTAAAGGTTCACACAGGACAAGCAGAAGTGCCAGAGACACGTATCCTTGCTTCAAATGGCCTTTGTAGAACTGGGTTTTGGTTGCTCGTTGCTCTGGCAAAATGAGAACACTATTATGGCAGGAATTGTTGGAAATTTACTGGAGTTTTTAAAGTGAAGAGGATTTGGGCTGTGGTAGTTCATTAGAGAATTGTTCAATGTGTGATAAGCACCATAACACAGATAAAGAGCTAACAGGGTCTAAAAGGACACGAAAAGAACTACCACAACTGAGATTCATTGTACAATAATAGGTTTAGCAGTGCAAGACACATCATCTCTGTCAAGCAAATTCAGTCATCTAAAGAGAGATCTGTTGGGGTGGTGGGAACAGTGCATTTTACAGATTGGGGATGGTACAGTGGGCCTCCTCTGGATGCTCTTTCCAGAAAGACATGTACTGGAATAGACTCCAGGTGCACTGGACAGATCCGTGAAGAGGCCAACTTGCTGTCAGTGTTCCATCCAAAAAGAAGTTAGCTGAAGCAGGGTAACACCAGGTTAAACACAGGGTTTCCATATTTAGAGTGTCAGTTTTAGCTCATCTCCCCATGTCTTGCGAAGATCAGACGGACAAGAACAATGCTGCCAATCAGACACTGAAATATTATGAACTGTAAAAATACTTCCAGTTCTTGTCAGAGAGCTCAAGCAATGGAGAAGTGGAAGATTCTTTAGATGGCCTGATGCAACATTTAATCCTTTGGAATTTCTTCCATGCCGTCTTTAGCTTTCTTCTCATTGTTTGTGTGTGTGTATAGATGTAGATATTTATATATTTATATATATACTTGTTTTTTAAGCTCAAGTGTAGGGAACTTTGGAAGAAGTTAAATGAGACAAAAAAAAAGCCTATGCAAATTATCAGGCTTTTAATTCATAGAGGATGGCCTTCTCCAGAGAAGTTTTCCAGTAAGGCAGCCACATCACAGCTGGCCTTTCATTTCAGACTTTGTTCTCTTTTTGCATTTGAAGATTGTGATTCATTTGCACATTTACAAAAGCACCTTTCCCTTGAAAATTATTGCACAGAAAATCGGGGAGCAAATGTTTTCCTTATCTCATCATCCTGCAGGAAGGAGTTATTTACAAGCATCTGCATATGAACTAGTACAAGTAGCAGCTGAGCTGCTGGTCAGGAGACGAGGATGTGCCTCTTCTTAGGCAAGATTTAAAAGTGTGTTAAAAGATAATTCACGTCCTTCCAGGTAAAGTATTCAAATGTAAGTCTACGAGAAGGACTAATAGAATCACTTACTCAAGATGATTAAATAACAGCATGGAACTTTCATAGACTCCTTGTTTACCTTACCTCGTTGAAAGGACCTTCAAAGAAAGGGAGACATGTTGAGGAACATGGATCAGTCCATTCTTATGAATGTTCTTTTGAGACTTAAATATTTAGACTATTCCTGTCTCCCCACCATTCACTGGGAGGTGCTGTGCTTCAGTCCCTCACTTCTGCTTCTCTTGCAGTTCCATGTGCTGTTACCCTTGAAGCAGACACACGGTCATCAGAATGAATGATGGTCATCAGAATGATTTCTAAGGCAGAAATTGTAAAACGAGCAAGAAGGAAAATAAGGAATAAGGAAAAGAGTCAGCCAGTTGTTTCCTGCCACTGTCAGTTTCATCTTGAAAAAGAGTGGATGAAAACACTAGAACAGGCAGGAAAGATCAGCAGTGCACTTCAAGGACAGGCAGAAGATCTCTCCTGTCATTTTTGGACTTAGAGTTACCTGCTTTTCCTAAGGCAGTATTGCCAAGATAAAGATTGGAAGTGGGGCAGAGAAAATTAGATTAAGCTTTCTTCAATCTATGTATTATATTGATATGACCCAAGAGAAGAAAACCAAATGAGAAAACATTTTTCTAGCACTGTGAATTTGTGAACAAGTGTGAACCTTGTTCTTAAGCCTTCTTAATTGATTCCAAATCCTAACCATGTCTGGTAATATGCATGGGTTTTTCTGTAGAGTCATGTCATTTTAGTCGTACTGTTCTGTGTCTTCAAAGTAAGAAACCTCAAGAAGATTCATCCTTTTCCTAGAGTTTGTGGTGCGCTAATGAACATGCTCAATATAAACAAAGTCACAGATGCTTACGAAGTTGCTCTTTTAAGTAAGAATTTTTCTAATAACATTTACTTGTGTAATTTTTCAAGAATGTTTCCTTCTGTTTTCATACCTGTTATTCCACAGAATACATACTTTTTTAAACAAAAAACAACATATGCTTTTTCCTTAAAGCACATGGGAAATGCCCTTTTTGGCTAATATAACTAATGTACACTTATTAAATTCTTTAAATGGAGTTTAAGGAATCAGAGAGGACGCCAAAGGTAAAATGCAGCATGAGAGCAGAGAATAGTTGAACATTTGTCATTAAGGACAGCCCTTGTGTGAAGTAACATTGCGTTTTAATTAACCTATTAAAATATTTTAATCACGCTTAAAAGATATTTCCCCACTTTCTCTTGATCTCAGAGGCAGTCCCACAGGTCAGTCATGTGCCTGTGGATCAAGGGAAAGTTCACTTTCGGGATGCTTTGGGGAAAAATTAGCTTAGTTTAGCATGAGGATGTGGTGTGGGGAGGAACGACAAACACAGACAGCAAACCTTGGGTATGTGCTGCTATTTAACATGGATGGGCCTTCGTCCTGACCTTTAACAACATTAACAAACAAGCATCCCCTAAGACTTAACCTCTGAAAGGATGTAGACAGGGGGAGACAGGACTGCTGCTTGGGCCCACTCCTGCATTTTCTTACTGATCTTCAGGCATGGCTTCCAGAATCTTGCTTCAGGTATTCATTTCATATGGAAAAAACACGGTGTGGACGTTCCCCAGGACTGCCACAGATGCTCAGGAATTCATATTGCCTTTGCCTGTTTCTACTGTATAAAATGGGCTGAGGGTTTAGCAGAAATGCTTAACATCTCAGCAGTGCCTTTGCTTTGTGCCCACTGACATCACGTGAAGTTCTTCGCCCCGTTTCAGTGAGATAAACATTGGTGCTTTGGAAAGAGTTGTTCTCACAATACTTCTAAGATACAGCAGAGAGCATCCCTTACGTCTGACAGGGAGATCTCTGCCTAAGCAGTCAGAAAAGGCCAGTGAAATTGGAGGGATTAATAGTGATGGGGAGAGCATCAAAGGAGGAGAAAACGCGGAGGGGCTGACAGGCTATCAGCAGGCTTGGCTGGGAGTCCTGGGACACAGCGTTTCTGTTTCTCCGTCAAATGGTTCTGTCACATCAGATACACCCGGACATTCCTGCTTAAGCTGGGACAAATCCTGTGCTTGCTCCCAGTGGAACGTGCCTTACAGCACCTCCAGCTGCTGTCTGTAAACACAGGACAGAGTCCCACACCTTCATGCAGTGCAAATAACCAGTCCTCTCCTTGTGTGAGCATTTCTTTGCTAATTGTCCTTTAGAGTAAAACGGAATAGCTTTCCTTTTGACTCACCAACAGACGTGCTTATGCTCACCATGGAGTGGTAATAGTCTTTATCATTCCATTGTGAGAATGTGTCAAGTGCTGCCCAGGTCCTTCATCCTGATAAGCAAGTTGTGAGTAGTCAACAACGATGTGATAAATACGAGGAATCTGAGGACTGAGTGTTCATACTTTGCAATTTGAAGTAGTTATTGCCCCTCCTAAACACGTGGCCGAGGTGCTTGTAAAGCATTTCACACGAGTCCCTGCCCTTTGTAGCGTGATGCCCCAAGGCCACCCTTCCCCACAGAGCAGCTGCACAGGGCACTGCCATTATTTATGTACAGCTCATTAGCCACCGCACAGAAAAGGATATGATCAAAACACATCCTGCCCCACTCTCCCCAATGAATGAACCATCTTAAAGACCTTCACTTAGTCTGCTGAGCCTGCTGTCTGTGAACATGTCCTCTTTGTTGGTGCACTTGGGCAGCGCACCAACTCTCTGAGTGTGGACGTGCCCAGCGTTTGCATCAGCTCACTTTAAGTCTCTTGAGCCCGTTGCACATTCAGGCATCCACAAAGAACCAGGATACTCCAGAATGTTTGTCAGAAAAACTTACGAAACTCACATATATGTACAGTTCAGACAAAGAAAAAAAACCAAACAAACCAACCAAACAAAACAAAAACAAGTGGAATATGTTCCCCATTTTCTGTTTGGTTTAACTTTTAGTTGCACGAGGGCAAATGTGTCTCTCCAGTTGTCTGGTGTTCTTCAATACCTTAGTTACAACTACATACCAAATAAATTTAATGTTAAAACAGAATGTTACAAATGCTGTATCTTAATTAGTCATCTTGCTCCCTGTTTTCTTGCTTGTACACTTCTACAGTCTCAGTATCAGCCTTCATCTCAGAAGGGAAGTTGCTGTGTCTGTTCCCTTTTGACTCCTACACATCTCTGCTACTTGCTCAAGTTTGAGGTTCTTCCCTCTGCTTTCATTTTTTAATTGGGGCCTCCAGAGGGGTGCAGTGAAAGGTGTCACCACCACATCCACTGCATGATATTGCCTTGAAATTGTTCTGCCATGGACTAAGATACTAACTTAAGAGAAAGCACTTGAGGGGCCATTCTTGCAGCCTTTCTCCCCAGGAACATTTCCATGCTTAACCTACTAGAAATAAGGACTTAAGTTAGGTTCAATGACAGCCATGGAGAAGTGCTCCAAGAGAGTTCAAGTAGCGACTTTGTTTCATGTATTTCCATTTCTTGGTTTTTCTCATCAGCACGTTTGAAACCAGACATGTTATTGCCCAACTGCAATAGAAACATGTTTCAATTAACTACACAAAGAAGCCTTGCACTAACCTTAAATTTCCTTTGCTGCACTTGATACAAGAAGCACTGGAATAAAAGCGCCGTTAAAAACAAGCTGCAGTTCTTAAAGAATAAATACAGATGGAAACACAGATACAGTTTGGGCAGGATTTCTGTCTGAGGCTTTTAGCGTATGTAAAATGTGGTTGGATGGTTCCTCAGAAAGGGGCTTGTTCCCTAAAACAGGGGAGAAGCCATTGAAGAAACGTCAAAAGCTGGAAAATCGCACTTAAGAACACAGTTTAGTGGTGCACTTGGCAGTGTTGGGTTAATGATTGGACTCAATGGTCTTAGAGGAGTTTTCCAGCCTAAATGGTTTTGTGATCTCAGAGGGAGAATATGGTGTCAGTCAGGTAATGTCTCTAAAGATGCAGGAGGTTCCCTGCTGCTTGCTGTTGTCTCCACAGGCTGGCACAGGTAACCTGACTTGGGTATTAAACCTCATTTCAGAGGATCTCCTTCCACCACAGAGCTGTTAGGCAACAAAAACATTTCATTTCTCCCAGGCCACACGCACAGCACTAACAAGACAGGCTTCATATGAATAATACCTTACTGGAAGCAGTGTCTAGGAAGGAAAGCCAGTGGCTTCCAGGCAGGGAACAGCAGTGGGTGGGGGAAGGAGGGTGTGGAAGTGTTTCTGTGCCTTCAGGATGGCCTTTGGGTGGGCTTTGCACACCTCCATCCTGGACATCCCTGCATTCCACCCAGTGCTCTGGAGCAGTGCCCATGGAGATCTGGAGGGTGAGAAGGGCTCTTCAGATAACCCCATGGAGGGAGAAACTTTTTCCCTCTGAGGTCTCACTGCCCTATCCAGGCTTGTAAGGTCTGGCAGTGGTACCATCTGTGTGTAAGAGCCCGGTGTGCAGGCTTTACAGGAGCACAGATTTGCACATACCTCCACAAAGCTCATTCACATAAGCTGTGTAGAAGTGAAAGGGTGCCCCCCAAGCTGGGTCTATCCCAGTAGATGGGTCTGAAAGTGCAGGAGAGACCAATTCGCCAGAGAAATTCCTAGGTGGAGTTACTTGCTGAGGAACTTGCTCAGGCTGCTGCATTTATCTTGTTTAGATGGTATTTTGTTTGGTGGTGCTTCTTAGAAACCGAATGTCCGCTTCCTTTCTGGCTTAACAAGGCACTCTTAAACAATGCTAATCAAAGAGTGTCAGGGTTTCCTTTAAATGTTGCTTTTGACTCTTAAGAGGTGGGCTGTCACTCACAGCCAGCACTCTGGCTTACATCCAAAGGTGCTGCAGTTAGCAAAACATCTATTTCCACGCAGCTTTGACTCTTACCTGTCCTTTGCTGTTGTTTGCAGATTTCACGAGGTAGCAACTGTTGGTATTTTGCTTTCCTTGACAGCACTAGGAGCACGCAGCACCCTCTCCCTCTGCAGGAGGGCAGAAGTGTCTCTGATCTAGATTGGAGGCCTGCAGGAGCAACTCACAAAGCTGCAATGCTGCCCTTAAGATTAAGGAAGAGAAACCAGTGAATTGACTTCTTTTTATTCTTTGTAACCTTTCAATTGAAAACTGCATTTTACTTCATATTTACTTCATATTTACTTCATTCTGTATCTGTGCTCAGTGATTATTGTATTATCTACCAGAGTTTAAAATGCATGTGTTTGATTTCAAATGAGTGTAGCTGAATGATCAGCTGCAGTTCTCTTGACTTTCATGTATTGATACTTCATCATTTGTTTATTCTTGCACCTTAAAAAATACCTTGAGGTGAAATGTAGGTGGTCTCCAAGCACAAGGGTTAGCTCCATATACAGCATCATCAAGTTTGGATCTTATCTTGTCTGTGAAAGATAGGTTAGATCAGTCTCTCTGTCTAAATGGCTCTAACCTAGCGTATCTTCATTCTCTTTGCGTTCTGCCCCTCACTGTGAATGGCAGCTGCAAGTCTGCAGACAGCATCATACCCAAAACTGTTGAATGGGCAGAAGCAGTATCTTGAACTGAATCTGGGATTTTAGACTCATTTTTTGGCATCTCTCTTCACATGTGCTCTTAAGACATTTCAAGGCATAACAGACCTCACAATGCCTGTGAAAGGCACAGCTGGTCTCACTGTCTTGAGCCAGAGGAGCATTTGTGGCTGTGTGATGTGTAGCCACTCCTCACATCCATACAGCCAATCCAGCAGAATGATGGAGGAGCTCGTGCAATAACCATATGGCTACGAGTTCAATAGCAGTGTCAGGTATTTTGTCTTAGTACGTGGTGGCTAATCAGTGTGGGCAAAAAAGCAGCATGTAACAAGTGATTCCAGAAAGGCGTCACAGTATGGCATTAGTCAGGGAATTAGTCCCACTCTGGGTTTCTAGGCAGTTGCAATGACTGGAGTGCTTTCATCCTTGAAAATGCTCCGTATCTTAAGTGAGATTCTTGCACAATAGCAGTCTTTATCCATCCTGGCAGGGGCAAAGTGACATTTTGTGCAAGCAACACAAAATTACTGTTAACAGTGCACCAGAAACCCACTTGTTGGTTGACGCAGCAGGTATATATATTCTTGTGCACCAGTACTGGCACACACATCTGCGTGTGTGTGTGTGTGTGTGTGTGTGTGTGTGTGTGTGTGTGTGTGAACACTCAAAGACATCTGCATCTGCACCAAAGGAGCCTTCTGCCTCCCTCTTCCCCTGCCAAAGGTTATTTCCCCTAATTGTGCCCTGCAGCAGCAGCGTCTGACATATGAGAGAGCTGGGACAAGCTTGGCCTCTGCCTGTTCTGGGCAGACATGGTTCAGCACAGTTAACACCAGGAAGGGAAGACCTCAGTTGCCGTAAGGAAAACTCAGATGGTGCTGCATGCTGGAAGTGGGTCAAGTTAATGCAACGGTCTCACAGCATCTGTCAGCAGATGGGAGCAGGGAACTCTGCACAGATTCCATACTTATTGTCAGAGAAGGTCTTTTAGTAGAAAGCTTTCAGTGTAAGAAGAGTTTAAGAGGCAGTGCAGTAACTTTTCATAGTTTATATATAAATGTTGCTTTATTATAACTTATTAATTAACAGAAAATGAGGGGATATGTACAAATCCTGTTGCAAAATTTCACCGTTTTTAAAGGGATTGGGCTAAAAGGGAGAAGAAAAGACACATTGTTTGGAGAATTCAGAGGAAAAGAGCATGCCCTGGAGCAGCTGAGTGCTCTGCACATGATGGGAGGCCGTTGTGACTGCCGAGATTTTGAAATGGGACAAGACTTTGTGAATTGATAAAAAATGAAGGAATGACAAGGGTAGGCTAAAGTAGTGCTGAGCATTCATCAAAACTCTACATAAAATACCTGATACATGTGGAGGGATATTTGACCAAAGTAAATAGAATATTTATTAAATGACAAGTAAGAATTTGACACAGCTGGAATTACATTGGTGTTTCTATTGCTGCTTTTTACTTTTGTGAAAACCAAGCTACCAGGATCATGGGGTTGTCATAGCATTCCTCATGAGATTTCTGTATGCATTTCTATATGCAGTCCTGTCATGGGGTGAATTCATGTTTGTTCTTCATCCACCATTGGTTCTTCAGTGATTTTTTTCTGAGGATACAGTGCCTGTATATGTCCTTTGGAGACACAGCTTGTCTTCCAACGATCTTAGTAGGGCACAGACCATCAGCTGTGAGAGTTCATTGCTGGAAGGACAGAACCTAGACAGTAAAAGACACAGTTTTGCAATAAAATGAAAAATCAACACAAGGTGGGAAGAAGCATGAAAGACTTAGGAGGGATGAGGCTAACACACTGCAGGTTCCTAACATTTTTGGACCAGACTTACCCAAGTTGCATTTAGAAACTGTATTTTTTGTAAAAGGATGCAACATCTACCTACTCCAAGGAAAATCAGATGAGTTTCATGCTTTTTTTTTGTTTTAACTGGCAGCTTTTTCTCCAATGATTTTGTCATGTTACACCTCCTTTGGCACAAATATGTAAGGCATTACTCCTATGGAAAAAAGCAAATGTAAAAGCCATTAGAAAATCATGCCATATGGCTGGTGAACTTTCTCAGACAGGCTGGTGAACAGGAACATTTTCATGTGGCTGGAGCTGCTGGGGGCTTTCTGGCTGGGACTTGTTCTTTCTGTTTTCCCACTTTCCATTGTAGTGCAAAAGTGGTGCATGTTAAGACCTAGATGTAGGCTTTATGATAAGTTTTAGGAGGGAGGCTGAGACTTGAGTGAACAAAGAAGAGCAGAATTTTTCCTCCTATACCCAGTTCCACAGCCGTAGCTGTGCAGAGTTTGTGCCAACAGGCTCTGTTCTGCAGCACAGAGATCCATGTACCCGTGCAGGGGCAACCTCTGTTAAACCTTCACAAGGCTCTGCAGCCTCGAAATCAGCCGGGCACAGAGCCTCTGAATGCCTCCAGATAGTGCCAGCAGGGCCTCCCATGCTCGGGCATGCAGCAGAGGGGCTGGCAGAGGGACCAGGGCACAGCAGGGAATGAAGTGCAAGGAGGGATGGAGCTGGTAGGGCCAGGAGGTGGCAGGCGCTGGGGCTGTGGTGAGGGGTGAGGGGTATGGCACGCGATTCAGAGAGGCTTGGATGCATATTTCTGAGAACTATTTGTTGCATTCTGAAACTACTTGTGGCAGGGCAGTGCCGTGGAACTGACAGACTGATTTCATGGCTGTGGTGGTCTGGCTGCTCCAACACAAAGAGTTAGAGCATGGTGCGAAGGGAGAAGGGATTTTCTCCCGGAGTTCCCTACTGAGCTGCTGAAACTTTCTCTCCTGTAAACAAAGTGGTTGTGTGAGCATCCTCCGTTTCGTTTTTCCCTTCTGATGCCATTTCATGCAAAGAGCTGCAAGTGTTTGGCTTGGCACTGTAACTTTGGTAATCGTATCCAGGGCATAGAGTAGCATGGGCTGGTGCTTAATCATTCACTCATTAGCTCAGTGTCGGTTGAGCTTGGAAGACAATTAGAGGGTAAGAAATTGTGTCGGGCCGTCTGAGAGGAGCAGGTGTAAGGCAGTCCATGAAGGACGACATACTTTCTGTGTTTCTTGGTGCACTGACTCATTGCCATTTCAGCACAGCTGTTGCTGCTGCTACCAGTTTTGGAGAAAATGTTTGTATTTGAAATGCCCATCTGCTTGCAGCTCTTGTCATCTTTTAATTGGTATAATCCTGACGGATGAGGGAAGTACAATTGTGAGCATCTCCTGCACTGCCACCGACTGCCAGCACCTCCTGTGCCGTGCACCTGTTTTTGCCCATACACTTTCTGTATAAATACCTTCCTTATGTACCCAGGGGTTTCCCTGAGGGCTGACTTTCTTACGGGGCAGTACAAAAAGAATTTCTTCCCTCTTGAGCTATGATTACTTGCCAGTCAGGGCAGAAGAGATAGGGGCATGACTTGACACTGCAGTGGTTGCATGGACAGCCAAGAGATGAAAGCCTGACATACAATTTGAGATTAAAGGAACTTTACTTGTTTAGTCTAGAAAGTTGCAGACTGCTATGTATCAAAAGTTTATATATGCATCAGGGAGGGAAACAGCAAGAAGGGCAGTAGGTTACTAAATCAAATGGTCAGTACTGGAAAAAAACCAAAACAGATGTGAACTAGATATTAGATGTCCGCTAGAAACTAGAACCCAGCCCTTGAGGATCAGACTAACACTGCCATGGCAACAGTGGGGACCAATTATCTTAGCCATTTTTTTTTTTTTTTTAAGACAGAATTTGAATAATTTCATGAAGATGATGAACTGTCTGTCATGCTTTCCTGCCATAATCAGTGATGGGTTTAGATGACATAGGAAGTCTTGTTTCCTTCTTCTGCCAGTACATGCATTTGTTAAAGTTCCTGAAGAAGTTTTGCAGTGGGGACTAAGATACTGCAAAGATCCTGTTGCTTTGTGGAAGGAAGTCAAATTATTATGCAGGTGTGCTAGTGATTGGATGCTGAGCCCAAAACACCAGGTTGTTTTGTGGGGTTTTTTTTTTTTTGGGTTTGTTTGGAAGCACGTTTGGGGATTTGAACTGTACACAAACACTGCATCAAACTGTGAGCTGAACAAATTTCACAGGATTACGAGGGGGAAGGTGTGCTGGTGGCTTGCTAGCTGACCACCCAGGGTAAGTATGATGATTAGGCTACTGCAGTGTCAACTTATGCTGCGTTTGTTCAGTTGGGATCTGAATTTAGATACGAATCACTCTTCCCTTTTTTTTACTGAGATTACTCTTCAGCCATATCATCAAACCCAGCATGGCCAGGCCAGAGGTGAGGAGGCTCCTTTGGCCTGGGTTGTCACTGCTGTATGACTGTGGCTGCCTACTGTCCTTGCAGCAGTATCAAAACCACAGTGCCAGCACCTTTCAAGTTCAGTTAGGCTAATGAAAAGCCTATTTTTCCGTGGGGACTTTTACACATGATCCCAACTGTTGTCATCTAAGTGCTTGTGATATTTTCTGCTAAACCACAAGAGGTTGTAGTTCTATGGCTAGAGCATAATTCCTTTTGTAGAAAACCCAGGTATACACTAGATAGGGACACCCTAGAAAAAGTGCAAAGAACTGTTTCACAGTCACTCAGTATTTTCCAGGACAGACAATGTACAAAAATTCCACCCTTATATTCTGTTCCTGATGTTTCTTTTACATTGGTTGTTTTAGGATGATCTCTCTCTCTCTTTCCCTCCACAGCAGTTTCAGTGAAGGTTTTAAGAGAGTTTCCTCTTCTACTATAGTTTCAGGATTTTTGTCATCTTTCCATTTGTAAAAAGGTTTGGATTTTGGTCTTTTAGAGGTTAAAAGGTGTTCAGGCAGCAGTTGTATCTGTTTTGGAAAGAATATGAGTGAGAATTAGGGATTTCCTGCTTAGGGAGAGCCATGTGATTACCAGTGAATGAGCGATGCCTAAAGCTCTTTGCACTCTACAACCCACTTAAATTCCGTGTGTTGTGAGCCATGCCTTAGCAGCTAAACTAGAGAACCTAGAGCTGAACTGGGGATTGCATAATGTCTTCTTCCTGTGTTTTTGGTGGCAGGATTTGTTTGACAGCATGCTAAGAAGCTGTTCTATATCTTCACCAAGCCAAGTAATTTCTGTACAATGTGAAAACCTCATTGATCATGCCTCAATACCATCACAAGTTGTTTGCAGTGCACAAATTGATGTATTCAAGGGAAGTTTTGCAATCAGCGACTGTTAAGATCTTACCCTTCATGATCTCATGCTTTCCTTCTGAAAAATGCAGTCAAGAATCACATTCATGTATAGCTGCTGAGCATTTGGACAAAATACCTTTTTCTTACACCCTTTCTTACTGCTTTTCCTTTCAAACAGAAAGTAG
This sequence comes from Emberiza elegans, assembly GCA_024865655.1. Classification (NCBI taxonomy): domain Eukaryota; kingdom Metazoa; phylum Chordata; class Aves; order Passeriformes; family Fringillidae; genus Emberiza; species Emberiza elegans. The sequence continues at coordinate 294,094 of JALJVW010000001.1, forward strand.
AAAATTGTGCTCCTCAAGCTCCTTCTATTTATCTGAATGAATCTTTCTAGACCTTGTTAGTCCAGCCCATAGTCACCTACATGTTTTCACTTTAAAATACTCTAAAAAAAGACTTTTTCTTGTGATGGAACAAGTTTGTCTAAGTACTGAGAAAATTATTTACTACTGGGCAGCTCCTTGTGTATGCTCTTATTGAAATACTCCTTATGTTATTACTTCTTGGAGCACCTAGTACTAGCTGATGGTCTAATCACTACACATTCTTGTTTTCCAAGAGATGGCACTTTATGTAAAGGAAGATGGACATTGAGTAATAGTAGCAGTGTTGTAGCCACAGAGGTTTACCAGAAAACAATGGAGATTGGGTTATATAGGAAGAAACAATGTATTTTATTAGACTGATTGGGGGAAAAAAAAAACAAAAAAAAAAAAAAACCACAAAACAACCTGGTGTTTTGGGCTCAGCATCCAATCACTAGCACACCTGCATAATAATTTGACTTCCTTCCACAAAGCAACAGGATGTTTAGAAGTTTTGCATTCTCCAGGCTTCACATACAGGGTCTGGACAAAAATTTGCTGCTTCTTTTCAAACTTCTCCATTTGTTTATAAAAATTTGCTTAGCCTTTGAGATACATGACTGAAAAAGACAGGCTTCTCAGGTTGCTGATACTGCATGGTTTTGGTTTACTATCTGACATCTTGCATATATAGTCTGATGATAAATATAGCTTTGAATCTGCTCTTTTGTGTCACATATAAAATGGGGATTATGAAATGTTGTGCAACAGAAGAGGTAAGATGAGCAAAATGATAAATTTAATTCAGGAGATTTAGAGACTGGCTGGTTTAAAATTTCTATCTTACTTCTTTGCAACCAGGAGGCAGGAATGAAAAATGAGGGGTTTATACCTGTAGGAGAATTCTTGCTCTAGGAACAGAAGAGCAGCAGTATACTAGTACTGCTTACTAAAAATACCTGTCTCTCTTTCCTGAGGAGCTCACCAGGCTGAATTCTTGGGCTCTCTGGTTCAATTCTGCAGTTCGTGTTTTTTCAATAAAGTGCTCATGACATTCAGTAATTATTGATGGATATTCAGCAAGATTAGACTGCTGAGTACTTTTGCCCAAATTTCAGATGATCAAACCATGTATTTTGCAACTGTCAAACCCTGTGATTATTTAAAGTCTTTGAGTGCTCATGGCCAAGACTGAGAGAGCCTCTGGCCCCTATGTGGTAGTGTCCTTTTTAGCCAGGCTGTGTTCTGTAGGACAGGTACGAATTCTTCCCTTCCTTTTGTAAGGAAATAACAGAGCACAGTGGTGCCTTACTTCTCATACCACTTCTGTGTTTGTACATGCATATAGCATGGACAAAACCAAAGACATTTCAGGAAATTTCAAGTTCCCGTGTGTCAAGTGTCAGGCATGCTGAGCAGAGGAAGGCAAACGGAGGTCTTCCTCACTCTTCTGGCACTGCAATATGCTCTACTGCATGAGCCGCTGCATTTCAGTGGGGCACTGAGGGACCAGGAAAATGCAATGAACCATTTTAATGGGCAGTAAAATGGAAAAATAAAATTGAAAATCTTGGGTGCCTTTTCTTCTTGCGTTCTTTGGATACCAAAGGAAGAAGACACCATATGGATACTTACCTCATTCACTGATGTTGTGTGAGAGATTAGTCCTGAAGTCTTCAAAGAAGGAGACAAACTAGCAGGTGTCCTCAGAAGCACACTCTTTGCATACAAGTCATAATATGCTATAGACACCTTTCTGATAAAAGACACTGAGATTAAATTATTTTTTCCAAGATGTCAGAGCCAGGGATTGAATTTGATCTCATAAATTCCAATCTAATACTTTAGAGACATGCATTTTTCACAGCAGGAGGTTTTATCTCTGATGCAGTGTCTAATCTTCCTTACTCATGAACAACTGGAAGGCAAACAACTTTTCTGGCTTCATCAGCTTGAGTAAATTCTTAACCTTATCCTAAGGCTTAGTATTTATTGGGAAATAAAAGAAGGAGGAGTAGAAGGACAGCACTAGTAAATCCTGTGCTGTCAGAGTCTCACAGGAAGTTGAATGACCCTTGCTTGAGAAACAAAAACCACAGAATGTGGGCGTGATACTTATTGCTACGTGCTTTGCATTCTCCTCCAAGGACCGATTGCATTTTGCATTGCTGCTGTAAATCCTGCCTACCTTTTCCAAGAAGATTTCAACACTAACTCTTCTGACACCAAGCCGCTGGAGAGAAGCACTGTGTTAGTATTTTGACTTCCGAGCCCTGGAAAGCTCTCCCCTGGTGTTAATGATTTTTGGTGAAAGGGAAGAATGATGGGCTTTCAGGCACAGTGGGCATTCATTAGCATGTACTCTCTGTCAATAGATCCTGCTTGGATGGCACAGTCATATCTCTGTGACTTCCCTTTCAGTGTGTTTGTTCACTGTTTCTCCCTGAAGACAAGTCAGCTATTGCATTGACTTTCTGATCTTCGTATGCGAATGTTTATATTAGCATCAGCGGCTCTGTGCTCTCATTTAAAATTGGCTGTGGGCTGAGGCGTCCTGGTTTCTTTTCTAATTAAAAAGAAAGGGGGGAAAGCCTAGAATGAAAGGGGAGAAAGATGGCTTACTTTTGCAGAAAATAAGCAAATTATATTTGCATGGGTGTAAGGTCATAAAAGTTCAGTTTATGCATTTTTAATTGTTCACTTGCATGAATTCTTTCTTCTTAATGCAAAAAAATGTAAAAGCAGCTTCAGTGTGTTGTTCACAGTTAATTAACTGTTCTAAATGTGGCTGATATATCACAATATTTTCAGCTAGCTAGTTTCTGAGCTGTTCAGGAGCATTCAGTTCTTCCACTACGAAAATCAAAGATCAGAGGTCTTCTTTTTAGGAAGCTTGTTTAATATTCTATATTAAGCCAAAATATTTTGTCATGAGTGTTTTCCTGAGGATCTCCAGGGTTTGAGGTATTTTTGCAGACTAGGTTCACTGTCAAGTCTACAGGATTGTATCTTGGTACTTAGGGTGATCCATTCTGTATGTATATTTGCATCTAACTTTAGAGTTGAAATACTATGGTATTTAGAGTTAAATACTGTGGAACTTAAATATTGTGGTATAGACTTCATCATATAGGTAATGAGCAAAACAGCCTTTGACAAGCAAAACAAAAATAAAAAGGAAGTTATTAAGAAAGTACAAGATTAGGATGCATGCAGACAAGCTCATTTCTTTGCCACATCATTTGTTTGCAAATCTGGCCATGGGAGGGTTCAAAGGATGCATAGAATGACCATTTCTCCCCAAAATCCACAGCCCTGCCCTTGGCCATGCTGAAGTAAGTTACTATTACTTTAGCAGAAAGGCAGCACCTCCTCTAGCTTGTGTTTTAACCTAAATTCTCCTGTAATCCATGTTAGTCCAGACTTCAAGTGCGTTTGTTTTTTTTTTTTGCCAAGTACGTGGTGAAACCAGTGCTTTAGTGGTGTCTAGGTGTTTTCTTGGCTGTCTGTCCCTCCACTGTCAAGAAAGACAAAATATATATGAGGAGGTACATTTTCTTAGACAATTTTCTTAACAAAACAGTTGTGCGTGAGAGTGCTGCTGCTGTTTTTTGTGCTCCAGTTGGACTCATAGATCTCTGTTATAGCTGCTTTCTGTACATGAGCTGAGGCGGGAGCAATGCTGTGCACAGCCTCAGTTCTCTGGTAGGAGTAGTTATAGGGACAATTCTTGTACAGTTCTTTCTGCATCCCTGTAATTTATTTGGGTGTCACTGCTGCAGTACAAGTACTGGAGATAAAATATTGAGGTTCACTGAGTCAGATTTGAGTCAATATAAATCTAAAATTACTTCTTCCTCTGTCAAAGCTAAAGAAAGAAATGAGGATAACTTATTTGCTTGATCTGTTTGTGTGGACTTCCATCTGTGATGGTTTATGCTTACAAACAACTGCCTTAGAAGCAAATGTGGCACTGGTGTATCGACAGCATCCCACTGTAGCACTGACAAGTGCCTTTTTGGTTCATCACTGAAATAACATAAAAGTAGGAAATAACTGACCTTTATTCTTTTGCCAGTTTAATGTCTTTGAGAACAAGCCTTGTTCTCCAACTGAAAAAAATTATAATCCATTAAGAGAAATGTAACTGTAAGGAAGGCTGCAGTATATTTTATTTCCAGTGTTGCAAAGACCTCACAATGGAGTATTTTTGGAGGAGACCTTTCAGTATCATTTAGGGTGGTAATTTTTTTAATGTGGTGATTGTAACATGAGAGTGATCATAGCAGCTTCTGTGTGAATTTATTATTTATTATTGTGCCAACTGCAGAGTGGAAGTCAGGATGCCAGAGATATGGACAGGAGGGAATCCCTCCTGGCAAGAGGAAGAGGGAATTCCCTTCAGTCAGGTTAAAAGGTAATAGCAAAAATAAAGAAGGCAAAGCTACAGATTATCCCTGACAGCTGCTTCTGGACTTGTGAAGTAGAGTCCAATGAAAGTAGAGTCTGCAGTGGAAATAAACTCAAGATTTGCAGAAGAAGGAGTGACCCTGCCATGACATGCTGTCCACCATCCTCTCCTTCAAGAGGAGGAGTGGGAGGTTCAAAGGTTATCATCCTATTTATGCTAATTGAGTTTGAGCTAAGCTCTTCCCAAGGAAAAAAGCCTCTTATTGAATTAGTTATTCAGTTCCTCGGGGTGCAAGTGGAATGGCTGTAACACTGTCTTAGAGTCTGCTGGAGTGGCCCTTGAAGAGTACATCTGAAAGATTTCTCTTCATTTAAGCATCCCCCAGATGCAGAGCAACACGAGGACCTGAGAGACTTGTGTGCCTTTTGCTATTTGTCTGTCTTCAAAAGGGGCCAAACATGTTCAGGTACACAGCACCCTGGCAGGTCCTCTGCTTGTCCATGGAGCAGGGTTTGAGGGTAAGAATGATTTATTTTCATAATGTTAAACAACCATAATTTGTAGTTGTGTGAATGTGCTGTGAAGGGGAGGCAATGTTAGAGCTACCCAGAGAATTAGGGATCTGTGGGGATGTGTCTTGTTCATTCTGTCACTGCGTGTTTCCAAATTGCAGTAACTTGAGGGAGCAAGTCAGAAGTTTTATGAAAACATGCTGTGTATGTTTATGTGTCTCTGCATTTGTATTCATACATCAAACATAAACCACTGTTTACCTCTATGTAGGAAATATTGTTAATAATTTTAATTTCCATAGGCCCTTCCATCCTTAAGCTTTTGAAAGATTTATAGAGATGGATTAATTAATTAAACCTCATAGGAGTCTTAGGACTCCTATGTTAAGGTAGGATTGCACTCTGGATAAATTAAGTATTTTATTCAAGGTCATGCAGCAAGTCGAGAGCAGACAGGAGAATGAACTCCAGAACTTCTGATTCTAACTCACTCTAGTTGATTAATAATTGTTAGTTGTCTTCTAAATTTTTTTTAAACCTTTAGTGTTGAGGATTCACAAAATTACCATTAAGTGTATCAGTAGAACAACTGTGGTCAAGATTGACGTCTGAAAAGTGTAACCTTAAATTAATTTGGCTGTCATTATTTGTACACCTACTCTCACAGTACATGGCAGTATTCTTTTCCATGAAACCAGTCTAGTAGTCTCTGATGGCATTTAATATGAAAGAGTTAGTTTGCAATTCAAAAATACCTATTGCATTTCCTGGATCTTCTGATTTTATCACAACTCTTTAAATACTTGGTGTGGGTCTTCTTTCCAAAAGTTCCAAATGCAGAAAAACCTAAAAACCTTCAAACTTTGAAAAAAGGTTTATAGGTTCAAAAGTTGCAACAAAATACTGGAAATTATGGTTTCTAAATAATGTCTTCTGATCTGTGTTTTTCTGTCTCCCTGCTTGAAAGAGGCAAATCAAAATTAAAACATTATTAACACCATTTTGTTCTTACATCTAGTGAGTTTGTATCTCACTAGCTTTTACAATTTTTGAAGATTGATTTTTTTTGTATCAGTCTCTCTAGAAAGTGCATACTTAAAAACAGAATGAGCAAGACCTATGCACACCTATATGAGGACAGTTTGCATTTGTTGCTAAGTCCATTTTGACTATTCCCTTTCTAATCCTTTTATCTTAAAGGATCCAACTATACAGATTGTATAGATCACTTATCAGTCATTACGTAATCTTCTTTGGGATGGAGGTGGGATTTTGTGCTGTAAAAAGGATAGCGCAGGGCTTCCAAAGGGTTGGTATTTCTGGAGATTTTTCCCCCTGCAGCAGGTTCTTAGCTGGTTCTGGTGTCTCTTTCAGCAGAGACTTCAGTTTCACAACTATTCTTTACTATATCATAAAAGCTTACTTCTGGATTATTATGAATCTGCAATGTATGGCTTTCACAATTAGCAGTTATCTAACCACAATTTCTGCAGCAATTTCTCCCTTCCTTTTCCCCCTGGTGTCTTAAGCATCACTGAAAAGAAAATACTCTGAAAGTCCATGAAGTGCTTTTTTTTGTCCTGTTTCTATCTTAACATAGCTTCACAGTCATAAGTTACAGCTTATCTGAGACACCAAATATATTACCAGAAGCTATAGATGAAAAGAAAATTTGGCCATGTGTCCAGTGGGTCCCTGAAGGCATGGCATTCTTCATTGAATTTTATGCTGTACAGAGCTGTTCAAGTACTAGAGCAATGGTAATAAATTTTGGATGTTTGTATCCAAATGCATTAAGGTGTCAGAAAGCAGAATGCCAGCTGCCAGCATTGGCTGCAGTTCAGTCTCTGGGCTTCAGCTCAGAGTATTGCCTAAGCCAAAAATTAAATAGGCTGCCTGGGGAACATTCATATCAAATGAAATCAAGTGTGCACTTGATGTCAAAAAAAGGTTAAAAGATTAAATGCACTTACTGTCCTTGCAGTGCAATATTGTGGTTGTGATACCAGCTCAGATAGGAATATGTGTATTTCTGTTCTAATTTAAATTCCTCAGGAGGATGGCCACTTCATTGTAATGATGAAGTGATACTCTCAGTGATACTCTGAGCCTTCTTTCCATAATTGTTTACTCAAAATCAGCCAGAGATGACTTCTCCCAAAAAAAGTGATACTGCATCCGTATATGGATGAAGTAACGCCTGCTATGACTGTGCCAGGCTCTGAAATCATAGCCTGCTGTCTGCATACCAGCCATTCATTACACATGTGCATGGACCAGGATCAAGCTGGGAAGTGTTATGTAGAGCTGTGCTCAGAAAGTCTGAATTCCACAGGATTTTCTCTGGGTAATGCTGGAATGGTTTAAAACTTCAAGTGTGGCAACAGTGTGGAAGATGTCCACAGCCCCCGCCACGCACAAATCTGCTCTCTATGTTTTTAAAATAAACAGTGCAGTTTAATATAAATGTTTGGATTTGTTACTTATTTGCATTTCTCTATTGCAGTGAGTTAATATAGTCAAGCCAGTGATAAGTTTCACATTACCCTTTGCCTAAGCAGGCACTGTTGTACATTAATATTTATTAAATCATATTAATTAGACAGCTGATGAAAGCATACCGTTGACCTTGCTGGAGGAAGGCTACAGTATTTCTTCTCTCTTAGGCCCAGCCAAATTCACCATTTAGCATTTCATACTTGGAAGACTGTCCAGCTCACTTTTGCATGTGATCAGCATTCAGGCTTACAGTCTGCTTCTGCTGAAGTCCACAGCAAAACTCTCCTTGATTTAGACTAGTGCAGAGCTGGATGTAGCAAGATAATGAGACAGTAGTTTGAAGGTACTATTTGTAGTGATCCCAAAAATGCAGAAGTTTTGCCAAAACATTATTACTGGGGGCTTTGGAGTTAGCACAGGTACGATTAATGAAGAGGCAGGCCTGCCTCTAGTCTCCTGGTACATAGCAAAACTGTCCTGAGGCTCATTCGGGGCACATCCAGGCAGTGCAGCAGTAGTGGTAATTTGTTTTAATGAATGCTGCTCATTTAAAAAGCTGTAATTTGTGCAAAGCCCTTAGGAAGTAAGGAGGAACTGCGGGAACATAAATTTCCTAAAGCAGAGTCACAGTCTTTCTAGGTGTGTGACTAAAGGACATCATAAGCCTTAGAAGAAACAAATAAAGGCTGTAAATCATCAAGAGTTCTGCAGTCACTCCATTGAGTTTGGCATTCTGATTTTTACTGATCTGTTGAGACTGTATGGTTGCATTGAATTGTTTTGAATTAGATCAGAAGAAAACCCAGAAAGATCTTAACAGTAAAGGTAGATGTGATCCTTTAATATTGTTGAGGTGCTTCAGGCTTGGCTGGGTGGTGCTTTTCTTTTACACATACACCTCTTAGTCCTAGCATCTCTAGAATTTCTTATTTGTCACGTGATGTGACAAAGAAAAGATTTGGAAGAAATGCTCATTATTATTACATGCAAATATGTTTCTAGCTGGTGGTTCCCAGATTTCAGCTACCACATATTAACTATGGCACTGAAAGCCAATACACTTTCATACTTAACCAAAAGTGTTCTTAGTATGTCTCCAGTGATTCAGATGAATCAACTCATGGCTGCTTCTCTTCAGACTGAAGAGCTGATAAAATTTCCTGACATTTTTCAGGCAGGAGAAGCTTGAGCATGGTATCTAACATAACTCTACGGCCCTTTTAAGAACCTGTGTTCCCGGGCAGATAAATAGCACTGCACAGTGAAAAACAATCCTCTTGCCTTACAACTGAAGTGATGTTTTCAGACTGGTAATTTGTCTTGATAGCAAGTAAATACAAAAGCATCCTGCAAGGAGCTGACTTGCACTTAACATAATGCAGCAGCAGATGACTGCAGTTGCATAGACTTGGGTCACATACTGCCTGTCCTCCTCTAATCTTAACAGGTCCTAGCAAAGAGCCTCAGTGCCCTGTAAGGTAAACAGAAGAATGAGCCACAAATGCCCACCATAGCTGGATAGTACTTGGTTGCACAAAAATGGTTCTATTCTCTCTATACTGCCACTTCTTTTGAGTGTTGGAAAATGAGGATTTTGCTAAAAATCAGAGTTCATGTGACTGAAGGATCATAGAAGAATTTTTAAATGGTAGCTATCTAATGATCTAGGAGAATTTTAAAAGAACTTTCAAAAGTCAAGAAAATATTCTAGCTTTTTCTGGTATCAGATAAAAGCTTAGAAAAAAGTCAGACTCACTGCTAAAAACTCAAAAACATAAGGAAAATAAAAAGGGCTGTATAGCCACATTTTTGTGCTGGCAACTCTCAGCTTCCTGGGACTTTAATAATGACATCTGAGCAAATGGGATTATTTTTATTGCTCTATGATTAGGGAGCTTTAGTTCCATCAAGTGCCAGCAATACCAGTTTGTGCACATTGTTATAGTAACCTTGGTTGTTTCATCTCTCTTGTTGCTAGTCACACTGCTGCACACTACACTTAAAGCACTTCTAGGTTGTTGTTTCTGTTCCAACATGATGCCCTTCTGCCTTTTGAAAGTGTTCCCAGTTCTCTTCAACTTCTTTTTCCCTTCTTAGTTTTCAGTCTTTTAATGCTGACCCAGTGGAACACAGGTCTGCTCTTCCTGCCCTTTGTTTTTCATATGACCAAGAGACTGGAGATTGCTGAAGAAAAGAATGAGATAAACTGGGGAAAAGCATGAAGATACCCACCAGGTTGCCTGACCTGTAAGCAGAAGCTGTCCAGCAGGAGTGTCGTAATCTGTTTTGAGCTGTCCACCATGTTCACTGTCCTCATTCAGGGAGAAAGACTTTTAGGGCCCTTCCTCAAGTTACATTTGAGCTGCTGTGTACCTGCATTGCTGTTTTCTGGCAGTAAATTAAAAATTCTGATTATATGTTCATAAATTTATTCTGGGCCATTTTGGTACAAATTCTAAATAATTAAAACTTGTCTTCAGTTCCCATTAAAATATCTTTACGCATTTTTTGCTGGGAAAGCATACATGGGTATAAATACAAAACCATTGAGCTTTTGCTGAAGTCAAGTTTTGAATCATAATTCCTGGAAAAAGAACTTGTCCACACCATGGCAATCATTAGGGAAAAAAGTTCTTGAGCAAAGTCACAGTAAAATATATCATTAATCATAACCCACCCACATCTAGGCATCATATCACCAGACACTTCACTGGAGGAAGGAACAGTACTGTTGATATTCATGACTCACTATATTAATGGGTTATAAGGTTTAAAGCATCAGCTGTGATCCCATTATGACTGGCATTGTGACATAGACTAGGGGATTTCTCCAAATTGATTTTTGTTTGGATTACAGCTTATCTTTTATAAAAACATCCCGTTTTGATTCCACATGTCCTATAAGGCAGCATTAATCACAGCCCTTAATAAATTGTTCCATTCATTAATTATAATCATTGCTAAGATAGTTCTGTTAGAAAATAAGCATTATTTTACTTATGGTCTCCCTGAACACTCCCCAGTACAATCAGAAATGCTCCTTCCTCCTCTGAGGGATAGGCATTGTCTGAGGATTGCAGAGCGATTGGGAGGTTTTTTTGTTTGTTTTTTGCCCTGCATAACCTGTGAGGTTGGAAGAAGTTCTAGCTTTGGCTTTAATTACAGTCTGTCTAACTATCTAAAAAAGCTTGCCACTCTCTTCAAGTTTTTGTAGCTGAGAAGAGTAATGTTGATGGCTTGTGCATGATCTCCACTTTCATTCATACTGCTTTCATCTTCTTGTCACCTGACATTGCAGCCTGCCGTCATGTGTCCATCTCTTTACTAAGCTCTCACTGGAGGTTGTGACCAGGTTATTATTGCTGTTTTAAAACTAGGATATAACCTAGTACATTGAGGTCCCCATCTGAGCTGTGCTGAGAGCTTCTGAGCATTAATCAGCTTTCCTGATGAAATGGTCAAGGTGAAGTGCTTTGGTTAAGAGTTCATTTCACAGTTTCAGCATAGTTAAGGGCTGTACTTATATTACGATTTCCACAACAGAACTGGCATGTGCACTGACATCCGTCACATGCAGACTCAGGGTTGGATAAGGACCATTGGCAGCCACTTGCAGCTGTTCCAACATGAAGCCAGGATCCCTGTGGACTCCAGCCGGTGTTACTAAGCCAGAAGGGTACTTTTCCCAAACCCAGTAATGAGGTGTTTGTGTGCAAACCAGAGTGGTGATGGGGATGCAACACAGAGGTGTGAGTCTGGGTAAGCTCTGCTTTGAAGACATGCCCTTAATTATGCTTCAGGGTTGGGCAGTGCTTCTGTAATAGTTGCTGTCGAATCATCTCAGGAAGCTATGATCTTTCTTTATCCCTTTTGAGACACTAATTGGTAAGAAGAGATGTCGGTGCTAAGGCACTGATAAGCACATTAGCTATGTTGCTACTTAGTTGCTGAGATGTTCAGGATTCCTTAATTGACGCCATTTATTTCCTTTGGGTAATTTCTGTTTAGCTGACTTGCTCAGCAATGTTCTGTCCACAAGTGTTTCCTGAAATTATCAGCTGACATAATGCAAAATACTGCTTTATGTGTGTTTGTATGAAGTCAGAAAGCATAGCAAAGTATGATGGCTTCCACTGAGCAGAATACCAGCAGGCTGTGAAGGGCATTTCTGGGTAGACAGACAAGAGCTTTTCCATGCCCTCATAGAACAACACAGAGGTCCCGCTCGGGTTCTGACGGGGTCAGATTGAATTATCCTTTGGCAAGCCTCATATCTTCCCTTGTAGTCAACAATGTGAATAATGATGGCCCTTAGTTAGGAGAAATGTCAGCCCTTGGACTGTGGCATGAGTGTTTTAGATTCAAGCATGTGATCAGCAAACTCTTGAAGTAGTCTTGATAACTTTCCTATATAGGTTGTGATGAAAATTAAGTAGAACTTTACTCCTTTCTTTTCAGATTCTGGGATTCTTAAGCACTGGACATTAAGTTAGTGATTGAATTGGCCTTCTAGTGTATATTTTATTCTTCCTCTTGGTAGGACATTGACAACCCCAAATTTGCCATTTGTTGTATACTTCTAATTTAGCATTCAGATCTGAGTGTATACACCTCGGTAACATCTAGATCTGTCTGTCCCAGAAACAGGTGTCAGGAGCCAGTTCTGGGACTTTCACTTTAAGCATCAGGATTCCAGCATTTTTCTTTTAAAGGCCTGATCTGTAGTGTTTGTGGTTCCTAAAAACAAATGAGCTCTGCTTTCAGTAGGTCTGGAGCTGGTCCAGGTCTCTGCTGTTGTCCACGTGCAAACTGCTGCTCACCATTCCAGAAGAGAGGCTGATTCCCACATTCATCCCACTTGCAAACAGCAAAACAACTTGTTTTTTCTTCAAGTGACTTTTTTTGCAGCAACTGACTTTTTAATGGCACACTTGTATCCTTGTATTCACAGAATTTTCAAAGTTCATGGTGACTCTGAAGTGGTGCTGCGATCATGACTTTAATTTTATTTACCTTTTAATACTGCTAAGAGGATTTTTTTTTTCACCTGTGATGTAAGAAATGTTAAATGCTATCTGATGAAAATACATTTGTTATTTATAGGCAAATCCAATTATTTAGTTAATGGATCTTAAAAATAGCTATAAGAAGTGGCCATTCATACATTTGTGAACAACTAATTGCTATTTCCCTCCTGAAAAACATCCATTGTGATTGATTTGTGAGTATTCAGCTTTGTGAAAGGAAAGCCAGACCTGTTAGCATAGCTTTATCTTGCATGTCACAGAGAACAGACAAATCAGTGCTTATTGAGCCACCCTGTAATTGCATTAGTCTGTAAACTTCTGGTGGCCTGGTTTCCTCTCTTATTAAACGGAATGAGAAGGGTTGAAGACATGCTTGGATACTTGCACTTGTAGATTAGACATTTCCTTTTTTGGAGGTCGGCTTTAATGGCTTGGGTGTTTTTCCTTAAAAACGAGACATGGTTTTGGTTTGGTGTTATTTTTTTGTTCTGCCAGAAAACAGTAATGGATTATGAAAAAATGTTCATTTGTTCTAAGCTATGATTATTTATAGGTCAGAGTTCTCACATGATGAGTACTTCCAGCTTTAGGTCCTCATAAGGAATACAAATTCAGCTTGGAGACTATTTGTATTTCTTTTTCTAGTTGAAATAACTGATTTAGGTCCCTGTCTCATTTTGAATGTGTCAGTTTTGATAAATCATATTCACCTCACAAAACTCTCCTGTCACTTTGTGAGTTACAAAGTACGTAAAAAGAAACATAAAATACGTTTTTATTTTCCCCATAAAAGTTATTTTTGAACACTGAGTTCTTGTTAACCTGTCAGTCAGAAAGGGAAACCACCAAACAAACATGTCAGTTGGGACAGGGAGGGGGTAGGGGGCAGGCAGGGATTGCTGCAATGTTTTTGCTGTGTGAAAATCAACTTGAAATTTTTCCCAGCATCCTGAGTTTCTAAACTCTCCTGTATTAAAACCAGAGAAGCCAGCTGGGGGGCAATAAAGTTAGACAGGTGCTTCAGCATTTTTTTAGGAGCCTACAGCCAGGGGAAGGAGTTTTTAGTGGGAAGCCACAGGCACATGTGGCTGCTTCAGCTGAGAGCTACCACTCGCCCAGTTGCTTCCCCCGTCCCTTTGGCCGCTCCCAAGAAACTAAACAGCCAAGGTTTGCCCCAAATCTGCTGTGTGACCCTAGAATCCTGTTCAGACCAGAGTTAGGCAAACACCAAACAGCTTGTACTCCAAACTTTAGGCATTCAGTCTATAAGTAATTACAGTTCCAGTCCTTTCACAGTATGTATTAATAATGCAAGATAAATCTTGATGTTAACTGTTTCCAGCAGCTAAAGACCTGATTACTACCCAGTCGTTCAAAGAAGCAACAGTTAGAAATAAAAATGAAGCTGATACATGGTCTAATGCTGTTACCATGGAAAGGCAGATGGTGTTCTTGGGGTACTCCATGATTACACTGTTGCCCTTTTCTAAGGCTTTCTGTGAAGGAAGAAGGATCAACACAAAGCCCCAAAAAAGGGCTGACTGCAGTGTGAGTGTTTAATTTGGTGGACAAAGGACAGCTGTCATAAGAAATTTCTTACAAGCCCCACGCTGTTTTTTACTGACAAGCCATCCTTGCCCTCCCTGTGGTTGTGTGAAGAAGGGTTGTCTGTGGGGGAGGACAAATGGACAAATTTGTCAGAATTTCATACTAGAGTAACAATCTTAGAATGGGAGGGGTCGCATGGTTTCCCCTGTTGGTGGCTACCTTCCAGCTGGTAATGCTCCGCACGTAATTCACAGAGTGGTAATCCAGGTCTTCCTCATAGAGTTTGAAGCTGCTCTGCCTTTCCTCCTGAACCATGTTAGAGTTTTGTGTGACATTTTGGGCCAGTTTATGCCATATATAGCAGGAAAGGACAGCTACACTGGAGGGAGAGGTGGTGTTGTCCCAGAACCATTCACCGCCAGGTAAAATCTCAGAGCCCTTACAGTGTCTTGGGTACACTGTCATACTAAGGCATTAATGCCCTGGCATCTAATTCACAAGTCTTGCTGTGAGTCAAGTATTTGATATGCTGCTTAATGCTTGTTATTTTTTCAAGTATTTTCCCAGTTTAAGTTGTCCTAGTTTGAAGACTGCCTTAATGGCTGAATGTCCATGGTTTTGTAAAATGGACTAGAAGGGTGATATGCTACAGAAAATATTCTTTTTAAATATTGATTGAGAATACTCTGTGAAATTAAGGTAATTTCCTGGAACATTGTGAAACACCTAGGTGCTTACAGTGTGGTTAGAGGTATTTGTATGGTGGGACTAGAAATATGCAAGGTGGTGTTCTGCCCATCATCCCTGTAAAAGAATGACAGAATATCTTTATAGATTTCTTCTTGCCTGTGCTTTCCAGTTTGCTTGCTTTAATATATGAAATTGCAGTACCATCCCATGTTTCTCCAACTGCCTCTGTGCAATTTTTCATGCAGGAGTATAGGTTGGGAAGACACTTTGAGCTGGGCAGCCTTTCCTTGGCTTAGAATTTGCCATGAGATAGCATGTGCATAGATTTATGTGAATAAAGCTCAGCATAAAGTCATTCTCTGGCCTCACAGAGTTACCACAGTGGGAACTGCTTCCTGTCTCCCTCTAGACATATAGAGATAAATGATAGATAGATAGATAGATAGATAGATAGATAGATAGATAGATAGATAGATAGATAGATAGATAGATAGATAGATAGATAGATAGATAATATGAATGCCAGAAAGAGGAAGAGACAAACGAGCTCATTCTACATGCAGGTTTGATTACTGCAATTCCCAAGTGTATGCTGCAGAGCCTCTCACTGCTCCTACAGACAGCTGTCGACAGGGGACACAGGCTAGAACAGCATTTTCAATTGCTTTCCAAAACTCTGCATTCTTGTCATTGTTTGAGCCGTAATTTGCTGAGCAGTTGACTTGAGCCCAGGAAATCATTATGGGTTGATTTTATTGTTGCTATTATTGTAATAGGAGGAGGGGATTAAAAACAAATGCCTCAATGCTGATGTTTGACTAGAGTGAGAGAGACTGATGTGTAAATGCCTGGAAAAAGCCAGGCAGGAGGTCTGCTGGGCAGTTGATAAGCTGAATTTCAGCATTATGTTCCAAGGGGATTCACACACAGAACTTTAGTGGAAGTGAGCTTGGGCAGAGGCAGGGTGAATGGGCTCAAACCACAGGATATTGCTATTACAAGATGCTACACGGAAGAAATGTTGCTTGATGCATTTAGCATGCCCTTTTTCATCAAGATGCAAGTAGGTGGTGGATAGAAGAAGCCAGAGGAAGAACTGGAACAGCTGTTCCTGAAGAGAAAGCTTGAAGAAAACCAATGACCAATAAAAGGAAGAGAAAACATTCTGGAAAAAAGCCTCAGAAAAGAGACATTTCAGACACACAAATTAACATAGGTAATCATGATTCCAAGTTCTCCAGTCTCCAAGAGGTAGCAGCTGCTGTTTGTCTCTCAGCAGTGATGAAGCGAAGAAGGCTTTTGGCAGATGTCCCCCATGGAGCAGTTGTGGTACTCAGGGCTGGCTGAGAGGAAGCTCCTCTTAAGTGGCAGAAAAATGTTGGGAGGCCTCATGTCACTGATTGTTGTCTCAGGGTTTGCCACACAGTTGGCAAGTGGTGAACCTCTTCATTAATCTGACTTGAAGGTGTAGCTTAGAGCAGTGCACCAGTGCTCATGCCCCATGCAGATGGGGAAGAACACTTGGAGGGTGGGCTCCAGCAGCCAGGAAGCCACTGTATGTCTTCTCATCTACTGCTTCAAACAGCGCAGACTGCCACAACTTCATTTTCTTCATCTGCCCAGCAGAGGTAATGAGCATTAGCAATATATGGAGAGCTTCATAATGAACATTGTGTGTACACAAGGTGTGTTCACACTATATTTACAGCTGCTGCAATGCCCTTTTGTCTTGGCAAAAGATGTAGGCAAGTGTTAGTGTAAAGGAAAATTAACCCTGTAAAAAAAAAAAACAAAACCAGTCACCCCAGATAATTCTGAGATTAGTAAACTATCAACCAGTAGCACTGTATTTGTATAGTAGGATTTGAGTTCTGTCAATACTTGACAATTTGCACTGTCTGTGTACGGTGCCTAATTCATACGTTGAAGCTCTAATGACAAGAAAATGACAAATATGGCAACACTGCCCAGTAGGCTATCAGCAACAGTCCTAAAGGCTCTCTATTTCACACAAGAATACAAATTTACAAAGAGGTCTTCACCACCAGTTCTTAAATAAGGAGAAATAAATTTGCAGGAGGATAATTAAAAAAAAAATTAAAATCTTTTCATTAAGAAATCTTTTAACATTCTTATCAATAAAAAGAGGCTCTTCCACATATTTATTAATTAATCATTTATCACACAAATAAAAGATCTGTAGTCCTCTCTTTAACAAGGTTTTGGTATTATATATCTGTTACTGAGATTAGTATTTCCTTTGAAGTGTCCATGAGTTTCACAGTCTCAGACAGACTTCAGGATCAGGTATGTGCAAACCCGTATGCACATGTGTTGATTTTCAGAGTGCCTTACCTTTTCTTCCATTTTTCTGAACTTGAGCATCTGTCTTGTCCTAGGACAAGTTGTGCTTCTTGGGAATGTCCTGTATTTATGAGGGTTTTCTGCCTCACTATGGTGAATATCCTTCAGCATTCTTCTTTACCTCCCCTTCCAAAATGTGAAAGACAGTTCAGATGTTTCCAACACGGCGTTTTTTAAATAAGAAAATATTATTGGATCAGGAGGAATATGCTTACAGTGGTATATGGTGCTTGTTTCAGTGCATTTACGGTCAGCAAGCTCATTCCTGCACTCTCCCATTTAGCTTTATATTTTAATCTTGTGTCTTAAAAAGCAATGAAATTTCAGGAGGATCCTGAATTTCAGGTGAATTCATGTGTTGTATCACATTTCACTTGCTGAGATAGAAATCAATTATTATTAACTCTTCAATTATTTACTTGAAGGAGCGAGGTTTTAATACTGAATTTATGTAGGATATTATGTTGCAATTGTATCTACACTTCTTTGCACATTGCCATCAATTCAGTGAAGCTTAGTTTTATAGCAGGGAGCATTAGAGGAAATTTATAATGACTTGGAAGATAAGCCAGTGCCTTGACACAAGCTTATCAGTAACACGCTGCTAGAAAAAATTAAGTAATTGCCTCTAAATGCTAAAAAGTCACTGTAATCAGGGAATGCGTGCTTGTGTTTCTCTTGTAGTTAAAGATGCCTTAACATTTCCTGAAATGTTGTTGCTCATTTGATTAAGAATCACAGTTCTTATCTTCATCTGTGTGAAGTCCTACTGGATGGCATAATTCTGTGTTGGCAGCAGATGTACATCTAAGACTTAAACTGTGACCAGTAGACATCTTCCTTGTGTTTGCCCTTCCCACATCCTTCTGGAGTCGCAGGAAGGCAAGAATATGGATTTCTTGAAGGTTTTTATTAAATGAGCTTAAGCTGTGTTTTTAGACCAGAAATGGCCTGTCTGCACCTCCTAAGCTGTGTTCAGCAGTTCTTCAAGGAAAACACAGAGCTGTGGTGAAGTTTAGCCTCAGAAGTTGCTGCCTGTCATAGGAGAAACTTAACATCAGTTGGCCTGGCAGCATCGTCATGGTGGTATGCAGGATTCCCTCGGAAGATTCTGCTGGTGCTGGATGATGGTGAAGGGCAGGAAGTTCAGGGTTTGGGGTGAGAGTGAGGAAATCAGGGGGAAAAAATGTGGAGGGTCTTCTCCCTGATATAAAGTAATTTTATTGCCGCTACTGTTGTTGTGACATAAAGAGAGCTACCCTATTAAGGGGAAAAATAAAAGCTACCCTATTAATGTAACCAGTGAATTGTTATAGAACAAAGTTGGGTGTGGTTTGACCAATTTGCTAATATTAATTGTAGAATAAATAACATCTAAGTAATTACAGCAAAAGAAGCATTAAATGCAACTTGAAATACACACATCTTTTCTAAGCTTGCGGATGTTTGACATTTTGTAGTGTTAATCTTGGTTTGTAATTGACTGGTCATCATCAATTTATGTTGATAAGCTGTCCTGTGCTTCTTAATGTTCTCCTTTAGGTAGATGGCAGATAGCAGTGGGTGCTGTTGTTGCAAATAAGTGTTTGGTTTCTTTCCAGACTGTTGAGATCTCTCCTTTCTAATTTTCTATCTATAAAGTACTGTGTCTGTTGAAAGCTACAGCAGCTCTGTATCTGGAAGAGCACCATTTGGGAGAAAGTTTAACTGCACTAAAGAAATTATGCTTCCCATAACTCTGAACATTCCTCTCTGTTTTGCCAGTGCGACATGTAACTTTGCAAGACGGCACCAGAGTTAAAAGCTTCAGATTTTGGCTGAATTAAATAGAAATTAACTAGCATAACTCCAGCTTGCAAGACAAGGAGTCTGGGAGTTACCTAAACACTTTGTTCTGTTTTAAAACAAACATTTTTCTATCAGCTTTTTCAAAATTCCTGAGGATCTTTGTTTCCAGCCACCTGTGTTGGCAGCAGATGTACATCTAAGACTTAAACTGTGACCAGTAGACATCTTCCTTGTGTTTGCCCTTCCCACATCCTTCTGGAGTCGCAGGAAGGCAAGAATATGGATTTCTTGAAGGTTTTTATTAAATGAGCTTAAGCTGTGTTTTTAGACCAGAAATGGCCTGTCTGCACCTCCTAAGCTGTGTTCAGCAGTTCTTCAAGGAAAACACAGAGCTGTGGTGAAGTTTAGCCTCAGAAGTTGCTGCCTGTCATAGGAGAAACTTAACATCAGTTGGCCTGGCAGCATCGTCATGGTGGTATGCAGGATTCCCTCGGAAGATTCTGCTGGTGCTGGATGATGGTGAAGGGCAGGAAGTTCAGGGTTTGGGGTGAGAGTGAGGAAATCAGGGGGAAAAAATGTGGAGGGTCTTCTCCCTGATATAAAGTAATTTTATTGCCGCTACTGTTGTTGTGACATAAAGAGAGCTACCCTATTAAGGGGAAAAATAAAAGCTACCCTATTAATGTAACCAGTGAATTGTTATAGAACAAAGTTGGGTGTGGTTTGACCAATTTGCTAATATTAATTGTAGAATAAATAACATCTAAGTAATTACAGCAAAAGAAGCATTAAATGCAACTTGAAATACACACATCTTTTCTAAGCTTGCGGATGTTTGACATTTTGTAGTGTTAATCTTGGTTTGTAATTGACTGGTCATCATCAATTTATGTTGATAAGCTGTCCTGTGCTTCTTAATGTTCTCCTTTAGGTAGATGGCAGATAGCAGTGGGTGCTGTTGTTGCAAATAAGTGTTTGGTTTCTTTCCAGACTGTTGAGATCTCTCCTTTCTAATTTTCTATCTATAAAGTACTGTGTCTGTTGAAAGCTACAGCAGCTCTGTATCTGGAAGAGCACCATTTGGGAGAAAGTTTAACTGCACTAAAGAAATTATGCTTCCCATAACTCTGAACATTCCTCTCTGTTTTGCCAGTGCGGGACATGTAACTTTGCAAGACGGCACCAGAGTTAAAAGCTTCAGATTTTGGCTGAATTAAATAGAAATTAACTAGCATAACTCCAGCTTGCAAGACAAGGAGTCTGGGAGTTACCTAAACACTTTGTTCTGTTTTAAAACAAACATTTTTCTATCAGCTTTTTCAAAATTCCTGAGGATCTTTGTTTCCAGCCACCTTATCTAAACAAATCAAAACAAACACTGTGCACAGGTTCCTTGCTACCACAATAAATTGCTTGTTTTAACTGGGGTGGTTGTGGACTGGTTTGGTTTTGGGTATTTTTCCTTGTCTTTTGTGTTTGCCTGAGAAACAGGCTCAGCATGTAGGATGACAGGTCATCTGAAGTGCTAAGAACATTTAAAACCATTCCAGAGGAAGCTTCTTGTGTTTAGGGAGAGGCAAGAGCCTGCACAGGGCCATTGCCATCAGGCAGCTGATAGAGGACTGCTCAGTTACCCTTTTGTGTCCCCACATGGAGCATGGAGCAGCTAAAGATGGCTTTTAGAAGTGCAGACTGGCTTCCTACTCCTACTGTCAGTGTAGGTCAGGCCAGCTTGGGTTATCTCACCTTGAAGACTAAGGAGGCACTCATCTGCTTGCATACCCCTCCAGTGAGAGATGCTTAAAATAAGCTTCAGACTTTTTAACCTCACAACGGTGAAGAGTTTACTGTGGAGCGACTGTGGTACATGGCTACAGGAATCACACCAGGTGTTGGACGTGATGTCACAGGTTGTGGAATTTTCACCCACCTCAGTACCCACAACAAAAGCCTGTGGGTAAGACAGTGCTTTTGAGAGGTATTGAAAAAGTGGAGAAGAGACGAGAGGAAGTCTTTCTCCTTCTAAGGGGCTTGCAGCAAACTTAAGTAATTTTTCATTTCAGATTCCTTGTTTGTGTGCAAGAGCAGGTAAGGAGATGAATAAATCCTTAAATATTAAGTGTCAGTATCTGAGGAAAAGAAGTAGGATGCTGTATGTTCTTACTTGTTTTTCCTGCCCTCATCTTTTCATGACACATAGCATTCTCAGCTGATTGGCATTTATTGCTCCATCCCTGGTAATTTAGACAAGGTATTTTATGTTTGTTGTGCTGGGGGCAGTAAACATGCCACGTGCCACTTTTTTTTCTGAATGGAGAATGCCCCCAAAGCCCCAGTTTCCAGAGCAGTCAAGTGTGAATACATCATTTAAGAAGTGTTACCTGTTCAGCATGGAAATATGAATGAAGACCAGTTTTAGCATTGGAAATAAATTTCAATCCAAATGGCATGGAGAGAGAGCCTCCAGGTATTCTTTGGGTCGGGTTGAACACAAACTCTTAGTTTTCAGCAGGGTTAAAGGTTTCCTGCTTATGTTACCTAACCCAGCAGCAAGTGTGAGTAGATATTCATGTAAGTACCAGTACACACTGCTGGTGGGAGCATTTTTTTCTCAAAGAAGCTGTAGTCTTTTTCTGTCATAAGAAGACATGGCCTGACAGTAAGCAGCATCAGAGCCTGGCACTAGATCCCTTCCCCTGTGAAAGTGAGCAGCAGAAAGCAACTGCATTGAACCTCCTCACTGCAAAATGCAAAGCACTAGTGAAATGTAAGAGCCCTCTGCTCCCCTGTCAAGGTTTAGTGTGACAATTTCCTACTGGAATTTATTTTGGTGGCCATCCTTGGGTAATTCATGCTGAGCAGTTATTCTCCTGCTGCTACAGCAGCAGTGAAGACTTTGTCTGAAATACATGTTTCAGGTGGCGGGTACTCTCTGAAAGGGAGAGGTTTGAGCTGTGAGCGTGTTGTTCGTACCACCTATCTCAGAAACTGGTTTTATTTCTGTCTCATACTGTTCTTCTTTGTAAGAACAGGAGGCCTGGTTATAGCACCAGGGGAAATTGAACTGACAGAGCCAATTTGTACTCATAAAATAAATAAAACTGGCCTTTGGGTTTAAAGTGTGGGATTTCCTTGGAAGGAGGAGGAAGAACAATTAAGATTGCTCACCAGATTAAATTCTTTGCAATAGCTTGTTTTCAAATAGCCCCTTAATCATAAGGAAATATCCAAGAAAACTATTTATTTTTAAAAAGTTTTTGTTGCAAAAAGGAATTCTGTCAAATTGCCTTCCCTTGCTCCTATGAGCTGTCTCTGCCAAAGACTGAAAATTAGCTTGTGAGCAAGCATGCTCAGACTGGCATCTGCTGGGCACCTGCTCAGGAAACTGCCTTCCCTCTCATGAGATGTCCTCCCTGCATCTCTTCACCATGCGGGAACCATACAGTGAGGTCAGAAATGTTTTAGAAGTCTGGGGAATGGAGCAAATCGCTTAAAAATGAAAAAGCACTGAACCAGCGAGTGACAGGCTGGCATTAAAAGCCTTACCATATGCCCTGAATCTTTATTGTTTTACTTGGTCGCTTGCATAGGATGCTCTCAGATGTTCACCACCCATAATTAATCATCCACTGGTTTGGTAAGGATAGATTTCTAGAGAAAGTATTAAAAATGAGAAGGAGATCATTAAAATGTTTAGTGAACTCTAGCAGTTGCAGCCTTAAGCACCAATTTTGCACAAGCAGACAGCCTTCTGGGGCACTCTTCATTTTACAGTCCCAGATAGAGATGTCTGTGGAGATTATAGTTTAAAAATAATGTGCAGATATGGTGGCTGTGGGCCCATCAGACCTTCCCTCACATGCAGGCAGCTTTGCTGTCACACAGAGGAGAGGAATAACACTTCCTCCAGTGAGGTATATTGATACAGAAGGAGATAAGGGAAGAGTTCTGATACTTGTTTTTTTCTTCTGCAGTTGCATGTCTGGTATTTGATAGTCATGTAAGGATGCTATGCTTGTACAACAGATTGAGAAAGGTAGGATATGTACTCCCTGAACAGGAAAGGGATGCACAAGAGGATTTGTTTGGTTTATGTTAAGCTTGTGTATACTTTCCATAAAAGAGGAGCACTTTTTTTTTCCTTCCCCCCACCTTTTTTTTTTTTTATTTTTCTTTTTTCCCCTTCTCCGATATGTTAGAAGAGCAGAATTAGCTGCTACAAGGTTGTAGCAATGACCCTTGTGGTTCAACTCATGCAGTTACCTCCAGTGTGGGAAGGTGTTTGGGCTGATAAGCATCTGTAGCCTGAGGTAGCTGAAAGGGATTGTGAATGCTGTAATTTTGTTACTACTTAATCAGGAGATATAACACTGCAGATCACTGGTTCTGCCACATTTTTAAAGAATTTGTGTTGAACCAAAACCATAAGTTGAAAACTCCTGCTGAAATCTGGGATGGCCTCTCCCAGAAACATAGCATAGGCTGTGCGCTACACTCAGTGCCTCATCACGTTTTGTGAAGGTTCACAGAGGAGGGCTGTTTCAGCTTAAAGAAGTCTCCCAAACTGAAGGCCCTGGCAGAGAACATGGTGCCACCTACATAATTTTTTTTACTGATTGAGTTCTTGCTTTATACATCTCACCTGCCTTCACAGGTGGCGTCTTGGCATGCACGGAGCAGTCCTGTGGCCCTTCAGCACCAGCATTCCATGTGCTGCAGGCCTGAGGATCCTCAGATCTGCAGAAAAAAAAAACAAACCAGGAGTTGCCTGCTTACACTAACATTACATACACACAGATTTAGACATGAAACCCAGAATCCTTGGATATAATGTGCATTTATGCTGCAAATTTGGAAGATTGGGGTCTGAAGCAGGTAAATCACTTTGTAAGGGTCCTTTTTTTCCCAGATACTGAGGCCAGCACTCTGCCTTTTGTAATCTTGCCCTTGACATCTCTAGAAGATAATAGTGGCTGATTGTTCAGTGGATCTCTGATACAAGTACAGAATCTTTAGGAGAGAAAAACATATCAATCTTTGCAGACTTACTTCATTTCAGTATGGCATGATGTAAGGGACCCAGAGGCATACTGCTTATAGTCATGCAGAAGAGTTGGTTAAAAATTCAGATATGTCAAGAGTCTTTGCACTTCATTAAGTTAAAAGAAATCATTCTGAAGTTAGAGGGAATAATTTTAAAGTATTCTTGGACCACTTTGAGTTAGTTTATTAAGTTTTCTTTGTTTCTTGATCATTCAGTTGTTTCAAGTTTCTGTTCAAATTTTTTGTTTCAACCAAGAATTCTACAATTTTATTTATTTTTTATTAAATAAACTTTGGGTTCTTTTGGGTGGGACTGATGCTTTAAGGGAAAAAAAAACCCACCAAACAACAAAAAATAAGAGAAACCCCAACTTACTTTAAGTTGATGGCAATGATGAGCCTGAGTTCCTGAGGGGAAAAACCTTCTTGGTTTATGTGAGGCCAGACATAGCAGAAAAGTGTTTAGCAGGGTGTGTGTGCTGCCTTTGCTACTAAGCCACGCTGCTCTACTGGACACATGTCATTACCACTAGCCCATTCATTCTTGCAATATACCAAAATATTTTCTGAAACTAGTTGGTATGAGAAACAGGTCATTAAAAAAAAAGAAAAATTACATAGTGCAACTCCTTTAGGGTTCAATGAAAACTGAGCATTTGCATGTCAAATGGACAATTCCCATGAGTCTCTATCAAACAAGGGTCTTGAGCTCCACCTCCTGCACACCTGGGGAGCACTCCAGTTACAGCTCTGTCCTGCAGTGACCTCCCAGGCATGTGGGGCTTTAGGCACCTGGCGTCAGGGAGAGTACAGAAGATAAATATCTTGTGACCTTCTGCTCCTTCAGTGGCCACAGATGAGGCAAGGTTACCTAAACTTTGTATTTAATCAATAATCAGCTATAGAAATTGCATTTTAAATCTATTTGCACTTTATTTAAATAGAGTATTTTATTTCTCTGTGGGACATTTATCCCTCTTCATAGTGTAAAATTCTGGGACGATCCAAGGGAATAAAATAGCTACCTTTGTAAAATCTGTAACTGTGTATTAAAATATCTATCCCTCTGCTTTGCAGACAGTGTGGGAAGTGTTACATGAAGGCACACAGTATTTCCTGTCACTTTAGGCTCACCAAAGCCACTCTTGGGTTAGGACAGGGATGTTGAGTGAGTGCTGATTTGTTTTTTTTTTTTTTTTCCTTTCTTTCTGGTGAGACTCTTATTTACATTCTCTTTTCATAGATTTTTTTAATAAATGACAAAGGGTTTCTTACTACCCATTTTAAAAATGAAGCGGCTTGACATGCCTCATTTAATGTGGCTCAGGCAGGTTGTGGAGCATCTGGTGAAGTGAGCCACCACTGCCTTCAAGGGTTTTCCTGTCAAAAACATCACTTTTCATCATTGCTGGTAGAGAATGGCTGTGCCTTCCCTTTGCTGATGCCCTAGAAGTAAGAAAGCAAGTTTTATGTAATTCCTCAAGTGAGTAAAATTCGCTTGAGCTGTGTCATTTTTAGCATCATGTGTGACCCTAAATTCAAGCCGTTTTAACCCAAAGTCCAGAGGGCCTTTGCAGGGGATGTCTGGTCAGCGCAGCTCGTGTTTTTACCTTAAACTATCAAGCTTCCAGGAAACTTAATCCAAGGGTACTCAAATGTCATTAGCCCTCAGGCAGCAGTAATGAACAGGTACGGGGCTTTTCAAAAAGTGCTGCCTATTTTCTCCTTCACCCTTCTAAATTTGGGTGGGGGTTTTTTGTTTGTTTGTGTTTTGAGGATTTTTTTACATTCTTTGTATCCAGTTGTTTCTATATGGCTGGTACTTTCCATACAATCTTGGCACCTCTACCCTGACCTGAGTCTTCTGAAACAGCTTATGAAAGGTGGCCTGAGTGCTTCCATTAACATTTCAGCTTCTTCTGTAGAAAGAATATAGTCAAGCCTTTTTTTGTTTTGTGATAGGTAAAAATTACTGCTAATTACAGCTTGGAGCTTGTGTCTTTCACAGCATCCCTTCATTTAATTGCTGTTTCTTAGTACTAAGCCAGCCACATGCTGTGTTGTTGAGTTGTGGCTCTCCCTGCCAGCCCCCTTCCAGCCTCCCCCCTCCCACCAAAAAAACCCCACAATTAAAACGAAACCCAAATTTTAAAAAAAGAAAAAAACTAAAAAAAAAAGAAACAAAAAAGCAACAAGAACAAACCAAAACCCTAAAACAACAAGAACAACCCCCCCCAAAAAACATTAACTAAAACAACAACAAAAAACCCAAAAACAATAACAAAAACAAAAACGAAAGAAAAACCCAAACAAACCCACTCACAAAAAACCTACAACAGTAAATTCCTGCTTATGCTACCTGAAAACAGGTCTCTTGCCAACAGGGTGCTTTTGAAAGTATCTCTAAGATAGTGGCTCCCTTACAGGTTAAGTGAAGTCATGCTCTTTCTAAGTGTGAACTGGCATTTTCCCTTGTAAAAGACTCTCTTTGTGTGAATAGACTGAGGTTTTGGTTTGGTTTTTTTTTTAAACCAGGTCTCCCTTAGCCTGTGACATCACAGTACGGTAATGAGCTGGGGAAAGAATTTGATTGAACAAGCCAAAAAAAGCTAAGGCCTTTTTGGAAAACAGCATATTTAGAGTTTGCTTCAGAGTTTACAGAATCAGAGAGAAAGGGCAAGCTAAGGTTTCTGACCTGCCACACATTATCTATCACATTTAATCTTTGTCTTTCTATATTGGCAGGTGTATTTAAAGTAGCATTTTTCCAGGTGATATTTGTGAAATTCATTGAATTGTAGCTGGTTTGTTCATTGTGAGCAGTAGTGAAATTCACAACTTTCTACTAGACATAATACAGGAGGATATTGATTCTCAGGAGAAAATATACTTTTGTATATCCTGTGCATGTGATAACTAGGAGAACCACCCAGCATATTTGGTGTCTATATTCTTCAGACAGCACTTGCAAAGTCTTCTGGCTTCAGTTTTAGTTGCTCTGAAGGGGTATGTTTCTCACTAGTTGAGTGTGTTACTGTTCTTGACACTAAAGCAAATTTCAGTTCATAAAGATGCTTTCAGGGTGTCTGTTCAGCTTCATCTTTTAGTTGTTTAACACTGGAGGAAATTAAGCATAGTACTTACTGTGAGCAGTCACATTTAGCAGCAACAGCATTCCTGGGTTTTATGGCATTTGATGTGTGCTGTGGCACTTGGTTGACACCTCTGTGCATGCACCAGGATAGCACATTCTTTAACTCTTGAGAAATGAGGAAGGGTAAAAAAGGAAATAGCATCTGAAAGCCAAGATGACTTGCTGTCTCCTACTAGCCTGTGCTTTGGCTTTTAGGTAGACAGACTCCATAGCTGAAGTCCCATGCAGTCATTTAAAATACTGAAAACCAAGCTATTGCTTGTGTGATATGCTAGTAAACAAATACTCTTCCGAGAAGGTCTGGTCTTCCCCCCTTTCTAAAGCAATTTGATCTGGAATGTGTCAAACTTGTGTTTCTGCAGAAACGTGAGGTGCTGCTTGCTGTTTAATGTCGAGCCTTTTTGTTACTGCTTAAAATAGCTCCAAGCAAGGAAGCATTTCCTATCGAATAGCAAATTGTCTGAGAAATGCAGCAACTCTTAATATGACAGTTTAGTTGTATTTAGGAATTTTGCTAACATTAAATGAATTAACCACTGTTTATTTTAATTTTCTGTAATTAGGTAAAAATGAACCCACAATCTGAGGGACTTGGCAATCTGAAGGAATTTTAAAGCAGAGCAGTTTGAGCTGGAATAGCCATTTCAGTTAATAACATTTTCCTCCACCATTATCTTAATTCTCCACGTGCCCAAAGACAAATCAATGAACGCCTTAATCAAATAATATCCTAATATAATCCAGATGTGCTGTAGGTCATTTTAATCAGGTCCTTTTCAGCAGGAAAAGAAGGAGTAATGAGTTTTTGCTTGGAAGAGGAGAGGGAAGCAGGGGCAGAGGGACAGGAAGTAGTAGGTGCTAAAAGGAGATATTCCAGGGATTTCTCAACTCTTTCCCCAAACAAGGAATTAAAAAAACCCAGCCTGTGCAAGTCTCACTTTCAATGAAATATTCTCCTGCAGGAAATAGTGAGATGACTGAAGTGCATATTTTTTGTTATGAGCAAAGCACAGATGAAGTTTCTAACTGTTCAAAACCCCAAACTCACATGGTACGTCCTATTTATAGCCTAGGGACAGCAATGGCATGTGGAGAATTTAGCAACATCCTCCTTCTTTACAGACTGTACACATTTGGCCTCTCACTAGCAAAACTGTTTTGTGGACTCTGTAGTCTGACTACTGTTAAATATTACTTATTTGCTGAATATTTGTTGAAATGGTGTGTCAAAGTCCACTGAAATGATAGGTCAAAGTCAAACATCCTGGCTATATTGGATTCATCATTTAAAGACAGCAAATTTCATTTTGTTGATATGTATCTTTGAGGGCGGGTTTTTCTACATGCACTGTCCAGAAAATTAAATTACATGCATGCCCCTAGAGGGAGAGCCCTGCGAATTGCACTCCACTAGAGTTACAAGGTTTTGGCTCCTGTATAAAATCTCCAATTGCCGTTTTCTCCATGATCTGTTTCTGGTAAAAGGGACTGAGAGTGGAAGCGTTTTTGTGTGGTAGTTCCCTGACAGACAGTGGGCATGGCAACACAGTGGGGAGCGTGACTCAGGCAGGGGAGGTGATGTGCCGCTCTTGTTGGAAGTGACTTTTCTTCCCACTTGTGTGTGTAGCACAGCTAATGGCAGAGACTTCAGTTATATCCTTGGACCACCATCATGTTTCCCCCCTCTTCACTTACATAATGTGATTTTTGAGCTAGTACTAGGCTAGATATCCTCTTTTTTTTCATATCCTTTCAGTTTTCTTTTTGTATTGTTCCAGTTACAGGCTTTTGCCTGGGTCTGGAGGTAGTAGCTTCTACATTTTGGGTAGAGCTAATTCTACATAGGGACCTTTTCAAGCAGCTACATGCTCTCTCGCAATAGAGTGCTTTAGAGGTCTCTAGCTTTAAAACAATTCCATTTCCTTGAAAAACTGGGAGGAAAGCAGTCTGCAGAGTGCTTAAGCCTGCTGGCCGGTTGAGACCTCAGACTGTAACCTTCCCAAGACTCACTGCTTGCAGTGAGTGAACATTCCCCTGTTCTTTGTGCTCCTGGCAGAGCAGGCTGCCGCTGGGTGAGACACACTGCACCAAGCACAGTTACGTAGGCATACCTTCATTTAAGGAGATTTTGCTGTGATGAGTCTTAATCTAATGGATGAGAGCAGCTGTAGCAAGTCCTACTGATAAAGACAAAACATCAAAGATAATTCTTAACTTTCTTCAGCTGTCAGAGAAACAGATGTTTGGTCTTACATTTCTGAGCATAATTTGTTCCATTAGTCCAGCATAGCCTCTGGCAGCAGTCTTGTCAAAATTGAACAGCCATGCTTTTCAGAAGTACAGCAAGTATTAATTAGGCTTTAGAAAATAGTTAAAAGCAGTATGACCTCCAACCGTTAACATTTGTGAAACAGATAATTGAAAGTGAAAAACCTTAGTCTTATTGGCAAAGGTTTGTAGGTGGTTGTTTCAGTTAAAGCATTCAATTCCTACTCTATTGCCCTTGAAAGTAAGAGGTCAAAGAACTCCTGCATAGAGATCATGTATCTTTTTTCAGAAATTGAAGGTTAGGCTGCCATTTATGAAATATTTACTGAATTGTACCAGGTGCTGAAAGACTGTATCCTCAGAAGACTTTAATACTGATACATCTCAGAAAGCCTATTTGTTTGTTTAAGGCAGGTTTATCTCTGTTCCTTATATATATTAAAGCAGGTTTTCCTAGCAACCATAGTACCTGTTCAGGGAGCAAGTGAACTGCATGGCCTTTTGTCTCCATTTACTGCCTTCCTCCTGCCCCTGCCTAACCCAAATTCCTTCCTCAGGAGGTCCCTTTCTTATTCACTAAATGATTAATATACCAGTATTTTTCTCAAGCTCTCTCTTTTGCATAGGAGAGTTGTAGATTCATTCTTTAGATAGAACAGGAGCCCTGTGCCCCCGATGAAAAGACTAAGGAATTTTCCCCCTGTCTCTATTCTTTCTCGTGCAAGCGACCGTAAAGGTCACTCTTTCCTTGTGCTGACATTATCTAGATGGGTTAGAGAGTATTAAGAGCAAGGCTTAGTTTAGCGTCCTTTCCCCTCCCCGCTGGGATTAGATCATGCTTTATCAGAGCAATTGTTCCATCCATGACATGTGCAGGGCAGATTTCAGCTGCAGCATTTTGTGAAACTGATTTTTCATGCATACATTCAGACGTTGTGTTCTGCTCAACTCAGTATCGGTATTAGGCTCTCTGTTAAACTGAACATTTATCTTTCCTTATTCACCTGGGATTTCTCCTTTTTGATTTAACATCAAACCAGAGGCTGAGTGTGGGAGTGCTACTAAACAGCCAAGCCCTTAGCTCAGCTCCACCAGCACCAGCTGAGTGGGGAGCCTAGCCAAGTGGTCTCTGTAAGTGCAGTGGTACAGGACCTCATTCGGTGACCTTCAGTTGTAAAGAAGAAATTCTCCTTCTGTTCCTTAAGGATTTTATCATTAATTGAATTGCCTGCCAGGTGTGGGCAGTTTTCTAACTGTGCCATGTTCCTTATGTATTAGTTGGATCAGATGCTCTTTATTTCTCCACCAGGCCATTGTGCTTCCTTATTGGAGGCTGCTTCACAAGATCATATTTACCAATTTAAGTGACTTAGCACAACAACCTCTTTAAATCAAGTATCCCAGCTGTTGGAATTCAATCTTGTTTCAGCAAAAGCAGATTTTGGACTCAAGCCGTGGAAGAACAAGCCTTAGGGAAAATGTGTAACAAAGTTAAAAAGTACTAACCATCTGTAGTGGTGCACTTGATTAACACATTAACGTGGTTTGTATTGACCTTGAGTCCAGTGCTGTCCCTCAGTGGCATTGGTTTGTTTCCTATGCCTGCACACAGAGTGTGCTGTCCTTTCTGTCCTAGGGAACTGAGTGAAGCAGCATGAGAAATAATAATACCTACTGGTGCATTTTAATTTGAGGTGGAAATAATTTTGCAGGTGAAAGGAGCATCAGAAGTGTGATTTGAACTGATGAGAGTGATGATAAAACAACATTTTTCTGGGTGAAATGCATTCTTTTGCGCGCATTTACTGCTCTAATTCAGTTGCGCTTTCAGGCTGACCTACATTACAAGAAGCCAACAGTGCAGAGAACAGGAGAATAGCCTTTTGATTGCCGGTTCTGGTCCCTGAAATGATTGCCAGTTTACTGACCTCTTGGGTTCTTCAAGCGCCTGGTTCTCCCTATGTGCAACTGATTGAAAATGTGGTGTGAATGTGGAGTGTGGCAGTACCAAACAGTGCTGCACTTTCTTTATGAGAGTATAATCACAGTTTCCTGTAATTTCAGATTTCCATCTTGATTATGTAAAACTGAACAGAGCTTTCATAGCAAGCTAACCAGCTCCACACAGAGTAGTATCTGTGTGTACACCACTTGAATATATGTTGCTTTCCATACTACCAGCTGTGTAACCATCATGCTCTAATAAACTCTGCATTGTTTTTTCTTAATCAGAGGTGATATTTCTTTTCATTCAGCAGTTAGCAGCCTTTTGTCCCCAAATATTAATTTCTGTATAAATCACTCTGTCTATATAGGTGCTTTGTGCAGTTTCAGTTCTTTGCTGAATTAAAATATTTTGTAAAAAGAACTCAGCATTTTATTGTTGCTTTTTTACAACAGCTGCACAAGCACTAAAGAAGGAAGGTACTTGATTTTCTTGCTGCTGTAGCACTGGTTGAAATCTAGTTATTAGGGCTGCAAATTTTTCATGGAGGGACCAGATCTGTGTTTTTAGGAAGCAAGACAAAATAACAGGCATACAAGATCAGCTGGTTTCCTACCAGTAGAGTACCTCTTCAATTTATGTACCCTGGCATTAGTAGGAAATAGTAAGGTTTATTACAAATTTGGATTCTGACTTACCCAGGAAAGTAATTCACCTATTTGTTATTGAGGGCACAAAAAATTGCTGGAGCTACAGAGGCACATATGGAAAAATATAGTATCAAGTGACTGTGTCCTCATCATTAAAATATCCTGTCATACAATATATGTTTATTATTAAAGTAGTGATAATTAATTCTTGGGCCATTTTAATCCCTCTTTAATTTATTACAGCAGCAAAAGAAGATTGGAGTTTGATTTGATAAAAGAGCTTTATAGTGTATCACATGGGGAAGCTGAAGCCTGTGGCTCAGATGGATATTTCTAAAAGAATATTGCAAAGCCTTTCACATGTTTTCTGATTGAATGCAATCACAACTTCTTTGCTAAACCATGAAGAAAGGAAGTAGGAGAACCACGTAAAAAAAGTCACACAGCAAGCTCTCCAAATAAGCACTTTGTTTGGCACTGTGTCTCCACATCACTTATCACTGTCTGTAGTCCAAAAGAGCCCCTGACTGGTTCTTAGGAGGAGGTAATACGAAGTTGCATTGATTTTTATTGCATTTGAATGTACTCTTGTGATTTCTGAAGTGTTTGGGAGACAAACCAGCATTTCACAAAGAAAATATTGTGCTGTCTGGCTGCCTCAGAAAAGTCACAGAAGAGTGTGGAGAGCTGCTTGCAGAGAATGTCACTGTGACACTCAACACTAAAACATTTTAGAAAGCAGATATTGTTTCAGTCTTTGTATTGAAGACACTGTATAATGCACTGTGAGAGGAACAGGCAAGGTTTTGCTTTTTGGGTGTAAGTAGGATTGTGAATGGAACTATTCAAGGTAGTGTCAGCATGTGCCTGACACTACCTTGAATAGTCTTAAATTCAAAATCTGGCGACAGGATTTGAGGATTTTGTCAGGTTGGTTTGGGTTTTTTTCCCTGAAACTTGAATTTTATTTTATTAAAAGAAAACTTCTAAATTTTTGTGCAACATTTCCCTTAGTAGTTTAAAAACCTTTAGATGTCAGTATTTTATACTGTATGAAAAAGGAAGGCCTTTTTGCATGGAAGCAAAAAGACAACACTTTGGGTTTGGATTTGGGATTTTTTTGTGTGTTTTGATTTGGTTTTTTTAAATCAAAATGTATCATTTCTGTAAGCAATGTGAGTAGAAACCCTTTATTTCCTTGAGTTCCACATCATCATCTTCACCCCTTCTCCCCTCCATTTCTAGGATCTCTTTTAACTTTTTTTTTCCTGCTACTGCTTTCTCTTAGCTCACCCATTTCTTTAGACTGCTTTGTGCAGAGGCTCCCACTGTCACATTCTTCCTCCAGTGCCAAGAGGGGTTCACCACATTTTTGGAGTTAGATGGGGTGGCAGCTGCCCCCTGAGACCCTGCTGAGGAAGGGAGGGAGTGCAGGAGCCACTGTGAGACAGGAGCTGCCGCAGTGGTTCGGGCTGTCATTCCCACCTGGGATGGGGTGGGGTGCTGGCACCTGTCTGAGCACCTGTTGTGTGGTGGGGAACATGGGCTGTGAGGGATAGATGCTATCACCTTTTACAGCTTTAGCTTTTGTGGTTCATTATGAACTGCATCACTTGGGGTCCTAAAGAAAATGAGTTCTGCAAAGACTCACTGTCACTAGCAAGCATGGGCCAATACCTCTGCTGGCTAGGAGTTTTGTCTCTGGACAGGGTGTCTGTCTGGAACCACCGAGGTTCAGCTGACTTCTGTGTCTTTGCAGTGTTTGGGATTGGCTCCATCTGTTATGCAGGTGGTGACTGTGTTCTTCAAAAGGGTGAGGTGAATGAAAGCAGCTGCTCCCTTGAAGGTTTGCCAGAGTCAATCTCCTAACAAATGCATCATTTGCTTCCTTCTTAATTGCAAATAAGACAATCAGAGAGGCAGGCCAAGACAGTAGTTGAAGAGGGCGAAGATGACTGACATCAGCAGGGATGGTGTGGATTAGCCAGTAAACCATCTACAAATGAGGTTTTACTACTAAAACTGCTTTGATGTATGGTGGGCCTGATAGTCAGATTGAAGAGAAGAGTGGAAAGGGTTGAACAAAACACTGGCTCAATGCTGAAGCAGGGGAAGGAGGAGCAAATGAAGTACAGGACATCTCCAAAAGAATATGAAAGCCAAAGAAATGGAAAGTTGACAGCGGTAACGAAGCCAGGAGACCAACAGCGAAGCCAGGAGACCAACAGCATCAAAAGCTGTCTTGAAACTTGGCTGGAGTAAATGTCAAAGCCCACAATGAGGAAACTTCCAGATTTTCTTAAACCATGAAACTTCTTAGTTATTTAATCCTTTCCTCTCCTTTCCCACCACTGCCACTGATGCTTCAGAAGAATGTTGCTCTGACTCAGAAGGATTTCCTCCCACTTGTTTCTGTAGGCATTTTTTGTTGCATCAAACAAAGGAAGGCACTGGCAGCACGTTTGTTGGGTCCTGCTAGTAGCACACCCACATTCTGTTCCTTCTAAAAGAGCTGATTGCCCAAACACTTGCACTTTTGTAGATGAAGAATTCAGCCAAAGAGAAAATATGCTAATAATTTTCTAAGCTGCTAATAACTATAGTTTACTAAAGTGCAGCAGCATTGTAGAAGTGACACTAATTGCCCTGTTGCATCTTGACTTAGAAATGAACACACATTCAGAGACAGTGTAAATGTAACAGCAACTTCTGGAAAATCTGGGTCTAGATGAGTAGTTAAAGGGCGTCACTGTGAATGCCATATGACTGACTACAATTAGGTTTGAATGCAGCCCTTTTCCCATTCACAGGTCTTTGTAATGGTGCAGGCTTGAAAAGCCTCCCTGTAGGTGGCAAATACAAAGCTGTTGGTGCAGGCTTATCAAGGGGGAGCAAAAGCAGCCCCCTGGAAAGCTCTCCTCCTTCCACCAAACAGCTGAGGCATGGGGGTCTGTGTGTACCCCACTGCCCCCCTCCTCCAAACCTCCTCCCACCCTTGGTGGCTCATCCCAACATGTGCCATTTCCCACACCCATTCAGTTGACCTGGGCAGGTACTGTGGCCTGGACTGTCTTGAAGAGCTTTGTTTTGCCATCTGCTTCTGTCCTTAACTATCTTAGTCCTCTTCTTCAAGTAATTCATCAGTAGATTGATTTCTGCTCCCCGCAGGAATGTCTGGAGCATAATTTTCATTGCCATGACCTCACAAAGTTGTCCCCAGGTTCTTGCAGAATGTTTTGAGGAAAATAAATGGGTGGTTCCTTTGAATGTATTTTTTTTCTCTCCTAGCAATCCTCATTGGCTCCTCTGCCGCGCTTGGAGTCCTAGCCAGAAAGGCTTCTCCAATAAGAAGCAGTGTTTTCTCATAGGTTTTACTGCATAATTGGATGTTTTGATACATAATTACATGTCCCACACTAATTGCATAGACACATGCACTTCCAGAATTACATGCTGTCACAAGTGCACACCCTGATTCGGCTGTTGTATGCATGTGCCTTAATTGTGAGTTATGGATTGCAGCTATGGTGAGAGGGTGGGCTCTTACTTGCTAAGAGGTTTAGGCAAAAAACTGCACCTGTGGGTCTCTTACCGATCTTGGATATCCAAATATGATGTGAACTGGAGTGGTACACAGAGCAGAGGTGGAAACAGGCATGCTTTAGAATGCAGTCTCTGGGACAATCAGGTATGTTTCCCGCTCCATGGTGTGCAGGTACAAGAAGCGCAGGAGCAGGAGCTCCTTCAGCTCTGCAAGGAGATGTGTTTCTCTGGCAGGAGAGCACATCTTCATGAACTGATTTTCTATCCATTCAGGATATGGTTTGAAGCTACAGAAGACGTAGTTAGCTACCAATGTTGCTAGTGGCTTTGATCTATGAGATTATAAGCAAATATTAGTGGGAGCATAATTTCATACCCATGGTTTGTGTGAAAGGGGACAGCTGACAGTCCTGGACTTTGCACAGACTGCTCCAGGGGCCACCGTACTCATTTTTGCACCAGCAAGTCAAGCAGGGAAGATGTAACCCCAAATATAATAAAGGTATTGCAGTCTTAAATCCTGTCACCTGAGTACCTGTTGTGTACATGGAGCTCTGCCAGCAAATCAAGAGCAATACCCTTTCATTTTAAAAGAAGCCTTTATCTATGATTCTTTCATTCCATCTGTGCCTACTGTACAAAGTAAGCATTTTTTATGCTTTGTATTTGTTGGCAGAGCATCTGATTTCTTCAATATATCATTAACAGGACTAAAGAAGAAACTGGCCACATTTAGATATTTAAATGATAAAAAATACAATATCCTTTAAGAAAAGAACTCCTATGAACTTCAGCTGGAACATTTCTAAGTTCAACAGAAAGTGAAGAAGTGAAGCAAGGAAAACCAGTTTGAAGTTTGTCAAGTAAAATATGTAGACGAAAGCAGGTTGTTTTTTTTAAGAATTTTTTTTCTGTTGTTTAAGCACAGTTAGGAAGAAAATATCTTAATGGCTGAAGCCAGCATTGTCTTCAACTGTGTAGAACTATGTAATTAGACAGAAAGCTTTTCAGAGTGTTTTTAGAAAGAGGTTTTCTGGGTGACTGGCTGTAATTCTTTAAGGTGTGTCTAATGCATTTGGCTGCTAGTATAAATCCAGCAGCAATGTGATTGTTCAGGTCACTGGTAAGTGCCATTGTGCTCCTTGTTCATCATCTTCTGCTGTGGAGTGTGTTAATAGCGTGCTGGATAAGGGACAACAAGGCAGGGGTGACTACCTGAAAATGGTGCTTTTATTGGTGGCCACTGAGTTCATGGGGTTTGATCAATGCCATTTGCTTTCAAAGTCAGTACCTCACACATAGAAACACATGTGGAAAGCAGGAGAGAGAGCTCAGATACCACCTTTCTGTTTTAAAACGTGAGTCAAAGGGAATAATGTATCACTTTTGGTTTTCATTATTTAGGAAGTTAGCAAGTGCTTTTTGAAGAACCGTGTTTAAAATGTCCTCTTTGGTTTTGGTGTTGTGGATTGGTTTTGCCTTTTAGCAGTATAGAATTATTGAGAAGTTAATTGATGTGTTACCAACTTAATAAGAAGTTCCTTCAGACTTTACTCTCAGTAAGTTCATTAGGCTGCTTGACCAGTAAAATTTGCCTATATATGAGCATAAATAGTATTTACGTCAATAACCTTGGGATCAGAGGCTACACATCAGGGAGAAACACGAATGCAGTAGATCTGCACTACAGATCAAAAAGTGGAGGGAGAATACCATGACTGTGGTCCCTGACATGCTCTTTGCGGTGTTCTTCATGCTATGAGAGTTATAGATGTTTCCTGTCTCCCAAATGCAATTGTGTGTAGGTTTCCATGTGGG
Organism: Emberiza elegans; assembly: GCA_024865655.1. Classification (NCBI taxonomy): domain Eukaryota; kingdom Metazoa; phylum Chordata; class Aves; order Passeriformes; family Fringillidae; genus Emberiza; species Emberiza elegans. The sequence continues at coordinate 331,375 of JALJVW010000001.1, forward strand.
ATGGAGAAAGACCCCATGTCTTTCCAGCACCACATAACTCTACTCCATGTTTGATGACCAGGATTGAGCACTGAGAATTGAACATTCCCTACCATTGCCACATCATTCTTCCTAACTCGGTGTGAGTCACCAACTCTTTCAGCATATTCGTATCAGTTTCTGCAAAGCACAGGCAGTAATACTTTTCATCAGTAGAAGCATTATGAGATTTCCTTTAGGTGTGGAAAGCATTTTTGGAGTACCAAGATGATAGGTGTTGTGTACTGCATGTGCAAATCTTTGAGGAATCTAAAGTGCCAAGTTACTGTTAACTTAGAAAGTCAAAGTTTATTCCTAGTCACAGACCAAGACACGGGCATGAAATAATGACAAAGTGAGGATGGTAAGCAAGTGGGAGATTCTTAAATGAAAGTTTGTTGTTGTTTTAGTACCTTTTCCAGCATATGGTAAGGTAACTTCCTATTTTTTGTGTTAATGGCTTGCCGTGCTTTCCCATGCTCTGAGGGAATGCTTTAATCTCAACTTTAAGAAGTGCTAGGATTTGTTTTCCAGATGGTGTTTATTCTGCAAAAAATTAGGTGTTCATTTTTTTAAGACTTCATAATTTTTCTCTCTTTTATTTTAGAAATCTTCCAGAATCCCTGAGGATGACATCAGGTTAAGAAAAAACAGAGACCAAAACTGTGCCAATTTCTTGGAGCCATCTACTGTGCTTGCTACAAAGGAAGAGAAAATGGAAATTGAAGTTCCAGTTTCTGAACATAAAAGCATCACCACAGTGGCTTCACCACATCCCACAGACAATCCAACGCACTTCTTTTCGCCTGCTTCCAGCCGAAATGGACTTAGGGACAGGCATGAATCTCTGGACAGTGAAGTTGCTAAAGAGATCAGATACCTAGATGAAGTGCTGGAGGCAAATTGTTGCGATTCTGCTGCAGACAGTACATTTAATGGGACATCCTCCCCCGAACCAAGTGCAGTCTCCGTTATGGATGGTTCAGGAGCATCTGCTAATGTCAATAAAGAGTCAGTATCTAGTGAAAGGGAAGAAAATGTAGCAGACAAGCAGGTATCCTTGGAGGTTGAGACATGTGAAGCTAATATAACAGATGAGAACCTGAAATCCAATGGCCATTCCTTGGGTGGTCTGAAAGAAGACACTAGGGAGAGTCTGAAGGTGCCAGGAAGTCCCACTTCTTCAAACAGTTCTAGAAGATCCTCTAAGGATGGAGAAACAACTCTTACAACTCTTAAGAGAGAGGCAAAGTTTGAACTGCGAGCCTTCCACGAAGATAAAAAGCCCTCAAAGCTCTTTGAAGATGAGGAAGAGAAGGAAAAATACAGAGTCCGCAAAGTCAGACCATCAGAGGAAATGATGGAACTTGAAAAAGAAAGAAGGGAACTCATTAAAAGCCAGGCTGTCAAGAAGAACCCCAACATTGCTGCCAAATGGTGGAACCCTCCTCAGGAGAAGCCCCTGGAGGATCAACTGGATGAAGAGCATCTGGAGTCTCACAAGAAGTACAAGGAGCGCAAGGAGAGGCAGCAGCAGCAGCAAGGGGCAGCACCAACATCCCCCAAACAGGTCAGCTGCTCCTTTGTATCCCCAGAGCCTGTAAATATCAAGAAAGAAGATATTGTCACAGAGCAAATTGACTTCTCGGCTGCCAGGAAGCAGTTCCAGCTGATGGAGAATTCAGGTCCATCTCAGGGTCAGGCCCCACCAAGGCGGTCAGTAACACCCAAAATGTTCTCTGTCAAACCCTTCTACAAAAGCCTCAATTCTCCATATGTGGACAGGCCGATGTCATCCGTGACAAGACCCGTTTCAGTGTGTGGGCAAACTGGACAGCTTGAGGGTAACAACGCTGCGGTCATCAAAGCACAGAAAGTCTCCTGTAGCTCAGAAGATGACAAAAACACTCAGAATACCACAGCTGACACAGCAAGAGACTTACCTTGCAGTGATAGCCCCAGAGCTGGACCAGCCTCAAAACTGTGGGCAGAGGATGGAGAATTCATGAGTGCAAGAGCAGTCTTCACAATGGTGAAGGATGATGGACAGGGAATTCTAGATCACTTCCCAAAGTCAGGCAACGCCTCTTCGCCGCCTGAAGAGCTTGACTCTGGTTTGGATGACTTGTCTGTCAGGTCTCAGGATACCACCGTCTTGGAGACCCTTTCCAATGACTTCAGCATGGACAACGTAAGTGACAGCGGTGCCTCCAATGAGACCATGAGCGCCCTGCAGGAAAGCTCTCTAGCGGATTTCTCTCTGCCCCAGACCCCGCAGGCTGAAACTCCAGCAGAGTGCAGGGCTGAAGGCATCTCCAAGTCTTTCAGTGACCCAGGCTGTGATTCGCCCTCCTCTGCCTTGGCAGATTCCATGCTGATGGACGACCAGCTGGACTACCACGCTGGCCTGCTGGTTCAAAATGCCATCCAACAAGCCATAGCTGAGCAGGTGGATAAAGGAAACCCGAAGGAAGAAGGAATCCCAGCAGAGAAAGAGGTCACAGCCAAAGAGCAGCCAGCCAGCACCGGGCCAGCTCCAGCGTCCAAGGAGCATCAGAACCCAACGTTTGAGCCACCCCAGGTGTCTTCACCAGTTCAAGAGAAAAGGGACACCATACCAAAGACTTCAAAAGAGGAAGACTCAGGAATCAGGGAAGGGAAGAGTTTGCAGCAGTCGCCCATGTACTCAGCCAGCCAGCCATTCCTTGTGGAAGAAAACAGGCATGAAGTCAGCTATTTCAGCAAGTATTCAGAGGCAGCGGAGCTTCGGAGCACTGCCTCTATCCTGGCCACACAGGAGTCTGAAGTGACTGTGGGCCCTTTCAAGTTGCGGTCAAGGAAACAGCGGACTTTGTCCATGATTGAGGAAGAGATCAGAGCTGCCCAGGAGCGAGAAGAGGAGCTGAAGAGGCAGCGGCAGGGTTTGCAAATGGCACCAAGCCCTGTTACAAAGAGTGCACCACCCATGCCCACCAGAACCGTGTCTTACAAAACTGCACCAGGTAAGAGCTCGAAGTGTCAAAGCAGAAGTGAAACATGACTGAAGGGTGAGGTATGGTTTAGTTTTATGTCATTTTTTAATGAAAATTTTGTTTTGCAGGGGGTGGGAGGGCAGATTACTTCATCTGCCTATACTTCATCTGCATGGGACAGCTTAATTTTCTGGCTGTGAGCACACCTGTGGAAAGTTCTGGGTTTTCACAAATACAGTGCAGAGACGCTGATCATCCTTACTAAACCCCATTCTGTATTCACCCACTGCCACATGGTAGCGTGACATGTCCATGGCTGTGCTGCTCAGACCACCCACTGAAATTTAGGATCATCTCAAGGAAGCTCAGCAGCAGTTTTTACAGCTGTGTGGCTATTTGAAAGACAAACATCCAAGGCCATCCTTAATAGGCTTCCTGTTCTCTTGCACGCCATTAGGGAAGGACAAAATAAGTGGAGATGTGCAGATTTTGGGGTATGAATTAAATACCTTTTTCTGTGTATTTTGCTTTCTGTTTTGACGTCTCGGTCTTAATGAGCTTTGTCTTGTAAAATTATATCCAGAGCTGTGAGTTGCTATGTATTTTAGCTGGTGCTATTCACTACTGAATTAAACAAGCAACACAAACAAATTGTTCAATAGATTCAGTGGAAGTCCTCTTGACTGATCCGTTTCTGCATTCTTTTTCTGACATTCATAGCAGTTACAGCATATCTGTCTCCCCCTTCCCCTTCTCCAGAAATAATGTCAAACACTGATGCCTTCTAAATATAATACAGAAAAAAATACATTTAAAATACCCCAGAAACACACACCAGACTTATTTCTGTGTAGTGATTTTTATTAAGCATATTCCTGCATATGCTTTGCAAGTGCCTGTAAAGTTTATTAACTGTGGTCATTGTGAAAAAGTATTCATTCTACCAGAAGTAGTTAAATGCTGTCTTTATTTCCCCTGGTGTAAATACAAGCCAGTGGTAGTAATTTTCTTTGAAAGTCATGGTAAGTGTGAATCAGAAGTAGATTTAGCCCATTACTCAGTATGATTGTGAACTTGGAGTTTTATGGAGCGCATAAATAGTGAACACTTAGTTTAGTTTCTTCTGCAAAGAGAATGATCTTAACATGTGTTTTTTGAAAAAATGTAGCAAATACCAGTCTTTTCTTTGAAGTGATATTGTTATAACTCCTAGTATAGCATTTTTCATAAGGAACCTCTCTAATCTGAGGTGTTCTGAGAAATGTCTGACAAGACGTGAGATACAGGGCACTACAGACGTCAGGAGGACTTGTTTCATAAAGGTGTGCTCATGACTGTGCTCAAAAACAGGATCATCTGTAGCTGAAAGTGCTCTAAATGGGGTAGATAATGATTGTATTTTACTCAGAAGTGATGTTGGATGGGCTGCTGACACTAATGCTTGTTTTAACAGAACTTCTGGGAAAACAACGTACTTCTGCTTTCTCTACACAACAAGGCATTTACTTTGTGTCTGTAAAAATGTTTGTCATAAATTGCATTCTAGAGAAGATTATAAACTTCTGTTTATAATGAATCATTCCAGACAGTTTCCTTTAAATGTCCAACTGCCATATGTTCAAGAAAGAAAATTGGGATCTCTTAGCCAATGACTCAAGCTACTACAATTTGCACCCGATGACAAGGCAAAGAAATAATTTCTAGGAAAAGATTAATATGTGTCAGTGTTTAAGACTATCATTGATCAAAAAACCCACAAAGAACATTGGCAAAGTTCTTCTTAGTTATTCTACTTTTAGCGCTTGCTGAACAGCAGATGTGCTCAGCATAGCTCTCAGCTGCAGGACCCTTAGCATTGGAAGGTGTATAAACCTCACCTCTCATAAATTTCATCTCTTTCTTGCTGTCCCTTTAGCCAGTTGTATTGCTGTTAACACCTGCAGGCATCCTTAGAAGTAGGGTGGACGAATACCATGTAATCTCTTGCGAGATTGCAGCAACTTTAATAGTTACAGGATCTTTTCAATATTTTTGAAAAAAAGGCAAAATATAACTTAGCAGAGGTACAAACATCAGGCTGTTAAGATAGAGACAGAGCAGAGGTGACATACAGAGCAGAAAAGAAAACCTGCTTCTGCTGGGGCCAGTAAGGCATATGCTGTAGAATATGTCTGGTACTGTAGTATGTATATATAGTTCACAAAGAAAAATAATAGCAATTCTACTACTGATGATAATAATAAAGAAGAAACTGAGGTATGTCTGTCAGCAAATTGCCTTTTCCAAAGAAAGAACTGGCACTAACATAAGGATACCTCAGCAGGAAGGGATGAAGGGGTCAAGTATAAATTTGAAAAATCTGTTTCTAATCCTTAAGTGTGGAAGTGCATACTTACTGTTTTGAGAAGTCATAATAATAGCTTAATTAGCAATGGCCTAACCATCAGGCTGTATTTAGGTGGTGGTCTGGGCAGAGTAGCTTTTCTAGGACTCCTGGTGTTCCCTGACTATTTGTTATGCTGCTCCCCTTCACTGCTTTGAACCGGGTGGATACTGACATAGGTAACACAGAAAGACAAACCATGAAAAAGGGACTGCAGTGGACTGCAGTGTAATTTAACTGAAGTGTGGCAGATTAACACAGTTCATGTAGGTGTATATGGGCAGTAACTGCTAATTACTTTAGAATCAAACAGGCTGGCTTTACTCACCCTGACATGCAAGTTCGTAAAACTGATGGTAACATTCAGTTTGTCTGCCAATCACTCAGCACAATACAAAACGTCTCTTAGTAATAAACTTCTGTACTGCTAACAATTATCCTTTAAGATTGTTTGTTGATGTTTTGAAACAACCTTTTAACCCATCTCAGATCACTGAATTGAGACGCCGAGTAATTTCAGTGCAATGTGTACACTCTTCTCCAGGGCACTCCTGGAAAGGTGAAGATGAGGACCCTATGTGAATTTTCCCCAAAATAGTTGGGTTTCCTGCATGAGGAGACTCAAGAAAGACCAAAGAAGTGCCAGAGTATTGCTGTATGGGTAGTCACCATGCATCCCAAAATATTTCTGGAGCACTGTTTAAATCTGAATGTCTCCTGTTGTTTTGCTGGAGCTCTGCTGCACTTAGCATGGTGTGAGGAGCTGCACAGCAAGACAGTGGTTTCCTCCAACAGTGTGCAGGTGGTACAGCTTTTCTCCTGGGCAGATTTGACCAGGATGATGAGTGTGTGACATGAGATGAATCCAGCATAAGCATGATGATGTAATTTTCATGGTTTTTGTTACTCCTTTTATTAGCAGTAACTTTGACTATGAAGAACTTTTATCTAAGTTTCTGTAGTGCCTGGCTCTGAGTAGTCCTGTTTCTTAAAAGGAGGCATGAAAATCATTACAGGGGACATCTTGGTTCAGTGAAGGCTTTTCATCTGGAGCCAACCCTTTGTCAATACCTGCTGTCTCAGGATGATAGATGGGGAGTACCTAGCAGGGAAGCCATGCCTGAGAGGTACTTTGGGAAGTTGCCACATCTGCCTTTTTGGTGCTTGTCACTAAAGTATTGCCTGGTGAGGCATAAGGCACGTTGTGCTTGTGTGCAGGCACTCAAACACTTGCACAAGCATCAAGGAGAACTGCCCACCATGCCCACCTTCTCTTGCCCTCAGCTGATGAGCTGAATGAGAGAACTTCAGTGGGTGGTGTAAGCCTAGTGGGGAAGTTGCAGCTTAGACACACAAGCAGTCAGATACCTCTAAATTGTAGGTAACTGTGAGGGATGTGTATGTGGTGTCCTTCTCTTTCTTCTCTCTCCTTTCTTACCCTGAGTGGCAGCTGTGGAGCTTAAGCCTCTGTGAGAGAAACCGCTTCAGCCTCAAAACCATTTTCCACTTCAAATTTTTCTCTAATAACGACCTGTGTTTAGGAAGCTTCTCAGGTTCAGGCATAGCCTGAAAATACTTTTTGTGTAGTGGGAAGAGAAGCAGAAACTTTGGGCAAGATATCTCGTGGTCGTAGTAAAATTTTTAATGCCTTGTGTGCATGTACAGAATAAGGATCAGATATAATACATATGTATGAACTCCCTCTTAAAATCAGAATTATGAGAAAGTCTAGAATAGAAATGTTTATGAAAGATGCTGTTTCCTTACCCCTTTATAGGCACTGGTATGAAAAAAAGAAAGTTAATAATTTCCTTCAAGGGTTTCTCTGGAGTGCTCATCAGTCATCCCCAGAATACTTCCAGGAGTGCCTTAACAACATACCAACCCAGCTCATTTGCCCTTTGCTTTCTTGCTCCCTCCCTGGTGGAGTATGTCTATGAAGTGAGCAAATATTTGAGATACACTTTATTTACTGTTTGCTTGTTTTGGTTTTGCATATTTGCATTGCTCACCTGGTGCTCCGTATTTCACCTGGAGTGGTAATGAGGCTCTGTGTTACTAGAGGAATCTTTTTTTTTTATGTACTTTGGCAATCCCCTGAGTCCAGCACAGACTGGTTTCCTAAAAGTCTGTCCTGCTGAAATGTCTTATTTTGAAAATTTTTCTCTGCTATGCAAATGTCTTTAAAAAATTTCAACAGCATCTCTAAGTAAAAAGTAAATGTGTATTTGTAGATTTGGGGTGCTGTAGCCTTCATATAAATACACATATGTGTAATATATGTACATATATTGTATATATATATATATCATATAAATATGTACATGCAATACAAAGCTTGGAGTCAATGATTTCTTGAAGGTTTCTTCCAACATTAATGTTTTTCTTATCTGTGATAATGGAAATTGATGGGCCTTGCATCCAGGGCAAACAGTCCTGCATGAAGATATCCCCTTTCGTAAATGGAAATCCCCAAAACCTACAATTTGCATTGTTTTCCAGGCAAAGGGAAGTGAAAGGATCTCTTTCCAGCCATCAGGTTTGTTTGTAGATTTGAGCACCCTGTGGTGTGTGTATCCCTGGAGAAGGTACAAGTTGGGCAGACATCTGAGAAGCTTCGTTCTTCCCCCATTACGTACATCCATCCAAGGCAATTACTAGTGTAAGGACGAAGTCCTTAATCAGCAAGATATCTGACCCTTAATCAGGCCTTTCATTTTCACCACACTTTTTTACCCAGTCGGCCTAATTGGCGGGGTGTCAGTAGTTTCAAGTCTCTCCTGCTGATCAGTCTCAGCTGTCACACATGGGTACAGCTGGGCAGCTCAGGACTTACTGTTGGTCTCTGGCAGCATAAATCCTGTTTATCTGTGGAGCAAGTCCTGATCCAACCCAGAGAAGAACCTGTGCTCAAAGCAACTCCCCCTTCAATCTCTGGTTGGGTGTTATAAAGAGGATGGATTTCCATCCTCATCACTGCCCAGTTTAAATTAAGCTAAAATTAAGCTTAAATTAATGAGAAACTAATCGTGCTGGGCTTTTCAACACTGATCAGAAATGGAAAACCCTGGCAGGAGAAGTTATTGTAAAAATACCTCTGCAGTGTTGGCTCACTTCTTTCAAGAATAAATCGTGTTGATTTTTACAGGAGACTTCAAGGCTGCTCTCTAGTGGCTGCAACTGTCATGATGCTTTTTGAAGGACCAGCTAGGGTTTTCATTTGTTTTAGCAACAAGTTTCTTGAAAATCAGCATGATCCTTCTGATTATTTCACTTATTTTTAAGGGGTTTGCAGTGGGTGTTTTTCTCTTTTTGTGGTATTTTTTTTACATTCATTAAGTGTCTTATTTCAAGAAGTTGATGATGGTCCAGTGGAAAAGGAAACGTGATTTTGGTTCAGCATTTTTTTCTCCTGTCACAGCTGAGAACCCCCAGCTATCATTTCCATGACCTACTGCTGTTGTCCTCATTCTTCCCAGCAGGACGTGGTGGGTGGTTCACCCCAAGTCAGCGCCTGGTGATGAGAACGGCAGGCTGTTCTTCCCAAAGAAACATGGGCTGTCCACCTGTGAGCCCTCCTGCAGCTTACAGCAGCGGGCTCTTGTCCCAGTGTGCCTTTTTACCTGCCTTTGGGGTCACTGTGCTGCAAACAGTGACCTTCCACGGGATGCAATGGACTCAGCCAGAGAGCAAAATCAGTTCTCTTTGGCTTTTCTTCAACCAGGAGGGAACTCAAAGGCCCTATCTGAACCAAGAGTTTATAGGACAGAGACCTGATCCTCCTTTGCTACAGGAGCACTCTGTGCAACCTGCAGGAAACTCCTGTAGGGAAGAGGAGTGCTGGGGATCGACCCAAAGCCTTTCTTGCTTACAAAGAGATAAAAGGCACTGGAAAAACAGAAGGCAGTTGTGTTTAACAAGATGCCTTTTTTGGATGTCTCATGCATGGTCCCTGTGTTGCACTGGCTGAGCGAGAAAAAAAATCATCTTGTGGTTTTCCAGAATCTTACAAACATTTCCAAATCACAGAAATGTATCCTGTGGGAGGAAACAGGGGTATTTCAAGCAGGTACTTTTGTAAACGGTGGTTTTGTAAAAAGATTTTGTAGTGTTTTTGTGTAGTGGGTTACAGGAAGAGGGAGAGTTTTTTTTTAAGTCCATGACCATCCTGATTTACCAGATTGTTTCACAGACTTCATTCCAAATGGTTTCCTCATTCATAATCTGCTGAAAATGCTTCTCCAGCTGTCATCTTTGGTAAACAATTTGTGCGTCCTCAGCTTAGAAGGGGTCATTCTTTTTCATGTCATTGCAGGGAAGATAGAGAAGATCAAGCCTCCTCCATCCCCCACCACAGAAGGCCCTGCCTCACAGTTGGACCCCCCACCCGAGGAGTCTGCAGGAGCCCAGCGACCCAAGAACCTGATGCAGACCCTGATGGAGGATTACGAAACACACAAAACCAAGAGACGAGAAAGGATGGATGACAGTGCGGTAAGCGCAGTTCTCCTTCTCCCCTTTTGCTCTGTGATAGGGACCATGACTTGCAAGAACCAACAGAAACAGGTCATTTCTGATCAGATCACCTTGCAAGTGGGTAAGGATTTTAACACATTGCAAGGGGCAGGTGTTCAAAACGGAAGGATGCAGGCCAGTGAAGAGGAAGAGTGTGTCACTGCAAATATATTACAGGCAACTCATATTTTGTTTAATTTTCACTAATTATGTTAACTAATAATAAGAGCAGTGTGTAGCTGCCCTGTAATTGGCAGATTCTGTTAATTCACACATCACCAAGACCCTCCAATGCTTTATTTCAGTGATGCATTGGAATTTGTGGAGCAAGCATGTATTCACACCTGTGTTTGTAGACTGCCACCCCCCCCCCCAAAGTCCAATCCAAGTGTTCTCAGTCTTCACTGTAAGTTGATAACTACTCCAGAAACCACCATTTATGGAATTAGACTAGGAAGGTCTCAGAAGTTAACTTGGATCCTTCAACAGCCAGCATGTTGTTGCTGGATTTGTTGTCTTCCTTCCACATGAGCAGTAGTAGAGTTTATCTGAATTAAGGTGTTTCTGAATTAAGGTAATCTTTATTAGAGACACCAATAAGAGGAGCTACAGATTTTGTAACTGGAAGTATCAGAATTCAGGAGAATTCTAGGAGTAAGAGACAAGTTCAGTGTCAGAGTCAGTGTTTGCTGAAGCAGCCAAAGTCCTCCAGACATTTCCCAAAGATGTCTGAACAATGACCCTGCTGCCAAGGATGCTCCAACAAACTGCTTTCTAGTAATGTTCACTAGAGGCAGGTTCCTATTAGGGGTATAGATGTAAGTGAAGTTTTGTAACACAAGTACTGCGCTAGTGTGGCAGCTTTTAGTTGCTACTTGTGAATATTGCACAGTAACAAAAGGCAGTAAAAATCAGAAGAAATGCACTGTGGAGGGGTCCTGTTGCACTTTTGTTCGCTAACTAAAAATGCAGATAGATTTGTTTACAGGGCACACCAGAATTTCTGGTCCCTTATTTTCCTGAGGCCACTGAAGAACAAGGTTCTGTTGTCCATCAGACTTCTACAGCAAATAGAAAACCAGCTTGTGCACAGGAGCATGTCTCGTTCTGGCAGTGGCATCTTGGGGCCACATCCTTAGGAAGGAGCCACTCTCTGGTTTCTCTCCCTTCCCAAAGCACCCAGTGAAACAGGATGGTCCAACCTGCTCTGGTGAGTGCTGTTTCCTGGCATCTCCCCAGAGCATCTGTCCTTGAAGGTGCTCAGAGGCTTGCAGGGCAACTCTCATGACCTTTGCAGAAGCTGAGAGGAGCATTAAAAAGAGTTGGGTATAAAACACCCACTGTGCAAACCAGCACTGGAGTCCCACACCGAGACCATCGGCCCGGTGGCTGCAAACTTCAGAGCAGCTGCTCTGCTAATGAGGTGGCACTCACCTTGTACTCACCCTGTGCTCTTCCTCTGCCCCTGTGAAGAGCAAAGGTGACCTGCCCAGCCTGTGCAGTGGTAGCTTGTGGCAGGAATCTTAGGTCCTGCTGATTTATTTACCTGAGCACAGTTCCTCAAATGCTTGCAGAGCTGCACATATGCTCCCTGGAAGGTGGACTGGCCACTGTTGCCTGGTCTCTGCTACAGTTTGAAGTGATGTCCTGTCCAGAGTGCTGGTCAGTGGTCTGGGCAGGATCTGACCACAGAGGGGTGCTCTGGGTGCCATCTCAGCTCTCAACTGCTGCTAAAGCTGCCCAGCCACTGACAACCCAGAGATTGCACTGCCAGAGCATTGGTGCCACTCAGACAACCTGTTGGGTAGATCCTTTTCTGGCATGAATTTTCAAGGCTTCAGTGAATTTGAGAAGTCCCAGTGCACACCAGTGTCCCACAGTGTTGAGGTTCATGGTGATTCTCCTCTTCTGTAAGCAAACTGCATAAAGCCAAACAAGTTTTTTTTGCTGCTGCCCACCCAAAATCGTATTAGAGAACTTCCTGAGATCAGCAGGAGTGTTTTGTTTTTTTTCCCTGGCTTTTTCCACTCTCCTTTGGTAAACAACTCTGCCGTTGAGAAGGGAAAGATAATTTTAATAAGAAGTGCTGCACTTGTAACACTGTCAGTTTGAGTGAATATTTTACAGTCCATGCTAAGCAACTATTTATTTAAAAGCCAAATAGCTTTAATTTGTCAGCAGAGAGCATTTGAGCAGTGTTCTCAGGAAAAATGTTTCTGTAACTAAAGAAACGAAATAGCCAATCACCGCACTATTTTTAAAAATACATTAAATACAGCAGAAGAAGGAGCGTAACTGACAACCAGACAGACAGCTGCTCCTTCGAGTATTATGTCCTGAGAGCTGAATGTGGCTCAGCATTGCCCTATGTGAGTGAGGAGAACCAGAGACTTCCTCAAGTACTGGAAGGAGTCAGGGTGCCTGGCACAGCAGCCATGGTGTCCTGAATGGAGAGATCTGTGGGAAGGTTTCATGTCCATGGGAGCTCCCTTTCATGCTGGGCACACCAGCAGTCCTGATGTACAGAGATCTACTTTCGCCCTGTGTAAGACACAACAAAAGATAGGAGGGTGGTTTCAGTGGGGCATTTACCCTCTGTAGTCTCTCCTTCAGGCAGCACCGCCTTCTGTTTGATGTCTGGCTTCAGTGGCTTTAGTGGCTACAGTGTGGCCTCTGTGGTCAAGGCTCGTGGGTTATGCCTTTCAGAAAGAGGGCAAATCAAGCACATCTTGGAAGAGCTGTGCTGCTCAGGAAGGGGGGCAGTTTCTTCCAGAGGATGTGTTGCAATACAGGTTTCAGCAGATGAGTGAAAGAGAAAAAGCAGCAGCAAGGATATGGGTCAAGCACTGATGGTAAACAAGACTGAGACTGGCCAAGCAACGTCATTAAAATAACATCAAACTGGCTAATCTTTACTTTTTATTTTTTATGACACTAAGTTGCTTGAAGTTTTATACTGTGGAATGTGCCAGTTCTTGGAATTTCATTAATTTGTTCTTGTTTCCTAGTTGTAACATGCTTGTTCAATGTACTAATGCTGGTCTTTTCCCTTTCTACCAGTACACCTGTAAATTACTGTCTAGCAAGGTTACTTCTGAGGTACTTTTCAAGTGCTTGTTTATTTTTGCTTCTTCTTGCATGGTGATTCCAAGTGCATGTTGTTGCAGTTGTCATTTTCATAGTGTGTGGCAGTGACATTTCATATAAAAAAATTGTGTCTCTGTGTGTGTGTGTGTGTGTGTGTGTGTGTGTGATATTCCCTTATATCTCTCATCAGCAAATATTTGTGTGGCTGGTTTTCTAACCCTTGGATTCTAGTTACAATTTCTGACATGGGAGGGGTTGTAATTAAAGGGATGGGAGCTGTTGCCTGGGACTGGAGCAATTCCTGAGGTGAGAAATGAGAACTTCCCCTTAATCCCTCTTACTATTTAGCTGGCAAAGATAAACCTGGGATCCAAGCGTCTTCAGATGCTGCATGAAACTTTCATGGCTTTCCTTTGTCTTTGATTACAATGTATTTAATACTATCAAAATCTCTAGTATTTTATTAAAAAACCTGAACACCATTCTTTGATCTGTGGAAGAGTCAGATCCGAGTGCATGGCCTCAGTCTGTTTCATATTGTGAACCTTTCCTTGTCCCTGTGTGTTGTGATGTGATGACTGATCACAGTCCCACAACTTAGCATCAGTGTTTGTCTCAGGGCTGGAATAAACCCAAATCTGCCAAATAAAGGGTATTTACTGTGACATTCAGTATTTCAGCAAAGTAGTAATTGGCACAGTCCTTACACCCCCAAAGCTGGACTTTGCCAAAGGAAGTAATTTTAAGATCAGGTAGTTGATACTAACTACAATGTTTGTTTCTGCAATGTTTGTTTATGAGGTGCTCAGTAATATGTATATTCAAATGCCTGTAATTTTCTCTGCAGATTGTGGTAATGACTGATACTCATTTGTCCAACATCGGCACTTTTTTATAAACCTGAATTTCCATTTCATTTCTATTCCATAATATATTTGACCACATCAGCTACCTCAAGACAAGTACATGAACGTTTTCTGACCTGGAGACTAAAGCAAAGACAAGCCATTTCCTATTCATTAAATAATTTAAAGTAGGTTTTGTCACACTGATAGAAGCCAGTGATTGATCCTTGTTGTATTTATAGATAGTTAAATCAGTATCAGAGCAGTGTGCTCTGGTCAGAGTCCTGGTTTTAAACAGAGGTTGTGCCTTTTCTCCTCCATAATATATGCACAATAATCTAAGTCAAGATTTGTGAACAGCAGGTAGTGATCAGAGTGTTCAGTGGTGTGTGAGAGGCAGAAGTTCAGGTGTAGTTTTTACAGGCCCAGGCCATGGTCTTCTGCTGGGAAGAGTTTTGTGTCCACCTTGTGTTATGGTAATGATACAAGGAGCAAGGAGCTGAAAAAGAGTGTGTATGAATGGGAAAGGGGCTAGAAAAAAATACTGTAGGACAGAGCAATTCCTCATGCAGGTGAAAGTATGTTCTCTGGCCATTCCCCAGCATCCATCCTCAGACTGAAGAAACCATGTGATTCTCACTAGAAATCTTCATCTGAAACTAGGCAGGTTGTTTCAGAAGCAACAACAAGACTCAAGGCACATATGCCCCTACTGTCTACTAACCCCACAGCTGACCTGTGTCTCCTGCTCACCAGTGCCTTCCAAAATGCACTCTGGTGCAGGCAGGTGGCTCAGTTTTAATCATTGTAGCTGTGCCAGCTGTGCTTGCCCTGGCTTGGGAGCAGGGGCATCCACACAGTCATCCTGACAGCTCCACTCCGGAAAGCAGAACACAGCCCTGCAGCAGGGCACAGTAAGTGCTGAAGTTCAGCTAACACAGCAACTACATCCTGCTTCATTAGGGTGATGTGTTGCATCTTCCCCAAATTCCTGCAGCCTGTGCTAGCAGCACACCCCACTGCTATTTAAAGAGACCTAAGTGCATGCCCTTGTATAGGATATTTTTATCCTCAAAACCCTCCACTTTTGGCCCTACAGCTATACATACATTCAAATGTACAGGACACTAGCTTGAGTTTCCTTAATACCAGTCATGCTGTAGCAGATAACTGCAGTAAGGTGACATTTATGCAACATTAAAGGCTACTGTTGAAAATTTTTGTGTTACTAAACAGAAGATGAGCTAGATTTGATGATACTAGATTTGATGGCATGGGGCACACAGTTCATGTTTTAATACTGAGAAGCGGCAATTTAATACTGCCACTGTCTTGTTTCAAGTAAACAAATTTTAGTCTCAGATACCCAGCTCCTCACTGTGTTTACTAGCAGTCTGGGTATTCTGTAAACAGCATTAAGTGGATACAGTAAAGAAAATACCTTCATGCAGGAGAAATAGATGTTCTCTCGGTAGTTCCAGTTTTATTTAAAGCATTTAGTTCATCATTCCTGAGCAGGACCACTCACATCTGCAGGAGCAGGCAGCCTCTTGCCTGCATTTGTGCTTCCATCTCTTTATGCACACTGTGCTCCATGAATGTGTTTTCTGCAGCAACTTTACCACATAGTACAGATTTTAGACATGCAGACCTTTGCATTTTCTGTTTTCTTTTCTTCTTTTAGTTCTTCCAGATTCAGATGGAAAGAATCAGTTAACTATTAAACCTCAGAAAAACTATTTCGCTTCCACATCAGTTTTGCTACTACTGTTCAACAAAAATTGTCATGTACTATATAGCAGTCAGTTTTATGACTACTCAAAAATAACACTACAAATTCAGTTGTTGTGATAAATATTATATGGGCTAAAGAATATATATATATATATTGTTTACTCTTGTTGTCAGTAAGACAGAACTTACTAAAGCTGTAAGCTGTGTGCTGTATTTGTTAAATCTGATGATGGGAAACTCAGCATGATGATGGAAACTCTCCATCTCTAGGATGGACAGAAAAATTATTCATATACCACCTAAAAGTGGCAGCTTTTTCAAATATTTTCCCCAAAATTCTCAAAAAATAAATCTTCAAGGAAAGAACCTTCTGCAATTCTTAGCAAGACCTTGAGCTGCAACCACGAGATCCATAAAGTCATTTTCTGCAGAGAAGTGAAGAGCAGTTCTTATAGCCCTGCATATCTATTGTCTTTCCCTCACACCTACGTCTGCTCTCCAAGTTCTTCCTCTTCTACTACAGCTGGTATTCAAATCACCTCTGCCAAATAAGACATTTTATGTAACATTGC